>VXBO01011413.1:53864-125666 GCA_013400135.1 Rhinoptilus africanus | reverse complement strand
TTTAGTCACCACGTTGAGAAGGTCATATTGGAAGTGTCCCCTTTGGTGTACCATAAAATATTTACCCCATAGCACTTCAAATATGGCTGAATGAGCTATTTTGCAATATGACAGAAAGGCTTCATGATGTGCAACTCTGTCCAAGCTAATGTGCATATTGCATCCTTTAGANAAGAAAAGGGCCTTTTCCTGAACAGCAGTTTCATGTAACTGTAAGATCCTACTTTGTCTAGGAGAATAAGAGGTGGAAATACAGCAGTAAGGCCATCTGATCCTTCTCCTTCCTTCTCCAAAAAAACCCCCAAATTATAGTTTTGCTGTCTATCCATACTGGAATCAGTCTGGAATATTAATGTGATTTTTTTTAGACATTCATATGAATGCACCACAGTTAAGAAACAAGTTTGTCCTGCAAATGGCAAGAAGATAGGATAGCTTCCTGTTGCCATAATCATTCACTCCAAATAAAATCCCAAAGTACTCTGTAATAGGCAGCAGATATTAAGATTTACTTTCACAGAAAAGAACACTTAAATTTTACGTATCCCCTAGATATGTTACAGTTAAGAATCATCTCCAGAACATGAAACTGGAGACGAGTGTAGACAATCATCTCCCATCCCTCTTAAGAGTCTATACAGGTGCATTCACTAAGGAAAGTCTTGCTAATTAGGGACAGGGGATGATAAAGAATAGCCAGGAGAGTTAAACAACTTTAAGTCTATGCGTCTCTAAGAAATTTTAAAATAAATCTAATTTGAGAAGGCATCTTATGGATCCTAAACTTGGGAAAGCATCTGCAGGTGGCACCATGTCTACTTTGTACCACTAAGAAGAGGAAGGACATTCTCATGTACTGATGTTTCCATACAGAAAACACCATGCAATAGACAAGAAATCTCAGTAAAGGCTCCATAAAGCTTTCCTTTAAGACTAACACTGACTTTGGTGCATCTATATGAGCAGTATTACAGTAAGAGGAGTTACTTTCACAGGGACTGATCAGATTTTAGAGAATGATAAAACATTTGGATGGTGACAGCCCAACTCCGACGCTACATCTTTGTTCTGCTGCACGAATAACTCCTGCTTAAAATTGCAGCCACCAGCCAGAATTCTACCTTCTATCCCTGTCCTGGCACCTGTAATTCACTGCAGAAGCTCAATTATCTTCCTTCTTTTAAAGTACTATTTTTACTTGGCTGGATATTCCCTGTATTTTTATTCTAACATGAAAATGTTAATAAGAACATAAAACACATTACTAGCAAACTGATGATCCCATGCAACCAATCAGACTGGAACCTGATCTAAATTCTCCTGCAGTGTAAGTTTTCCAGTGTAAGTGGAAATGTCCTGTAAGTACCTGGAGTTCGTACCACTCAAGTTGCCTTTGGTATGTTTTATAGCCAAAACCTGCAACCGTTACCTTAGTAGTTTTTGTGAAAGTCTGAGCTTTGGTAGCAGAGATTTGATACCTACATCTGTTTCACCTTTTAACAAATTACATTTCCTGAAATGCTATTCAATGAAAACAAAGGAAACGATGTATAGGCAAATATAATTAAAATCGCAGTAAGATTTCAGTATGTAATATTTTTAATGTTTCAAATGAATGACATTTACCCAATGCTAGTGACAAAACTGTAAAGTTACTTTGTATAAAACGCTTTTTCAAACAGAAACAAAACAAGTTGCTTTGTAAGCACTCATATCTCTCTGAATTTCTTCTTTAGTAGGAAGACGGCTTCTTGAGAATATTTTAATGCCAGTGATCTCAATTTCTTAATGTATTATACTTTATTTTAGTTTCACTATTTCCAAAATAAAATACCCCATGAAGCCTGTCTTCTGTGACAGTCAGCTTTTTCCCTATGTATCTTGCTTGCACAAAAGAGAAAAAGAAATTAAATACAGCTTTTATAATTTCGATGTCTTGTAATCGTGTCTTAAAGATACGAAAACGGAAAGGAAAAATCAATCACAAATGTCAGCATTATTTTTTCAAATACACATCAGTAATATTAAAGAAGCCGTAGTTCAGAAGCGTATAATTTAAGTCCGGATTGCCTGATTTATATTACTGACTCCCTGATCCAGCTTAGTTGAACACTGAATTTAAATAGAGGCGCTTGAAGGCAGGAGGGACTTATATATGTGCTTCTATGCTGTGCTGAATCAACATCCCATTGCAGCAAATCACAAGTGCGGTATGTTTAACAAGTGTAACATGGCAAGCATACTTATCTATCCATAACAAAGCCCAAAATGACATCTCCTCTATGCATTTTTGTGAGTTGGCAGAAATCAGGAGGCATCAATACGCTTACTACCTACCTAGTTTTCCTTAGAATGAACTATTTAGCATAATAAACCAAAACCAGAGTATATCTTTTGAAGTTGAAAGGAAACGGTCCAAACTGGCAAGCTTTAGCTGTTTGTTAACTGTTTTTCTCCTAATGAATTGCCTTGTTGCTCTGTATCACTCTGATTACAGTATAACAGCTTTCATTAGTCATTATAAATACAGCTTTGTGCCACTTTATTTACATCCTTATTGCAAATAGCTAGAACTTCACATTTTAATAAATCAGCCTATTTCTGCACTTGCTGGAAAATAATCTGGTAATGCCTAATACATGATTTTACCTTAAAGAATCTTAAACCCAATTCTTCCAGGTTTTGGGTTTGTGGGGTTTTTTTAATACAAAATTGCCACCGGCATAATTCCACCATGGCCAAAATTCTTGCCAATAACAAGGCTAAGGGAATCAGAATTTTTCTGTAATTAGACTTTGCAAACTGGGCTTCTCTTCTGGTTGAACTGTCACAAGGGGAAACTGATATTCAAAGCTTAAAATATGATTATTGCTTGAAAATGAACTAGCACTGTAAATACGCATAAAAATGAGCTTAGGAAAAATCTGAATCACAAATATGAACAATAATAAATATTAATCAGTAATAGCACTTCATAATATACAACAGTTTTCTAGATATTTTCAGTAACTTTTCACTAAAAGGCTTCATTTTCTTCTTAACACTTCAGCACGTCAAAAAAGAGGACAACAATTATTGTCTAAAATACTGTTTGATGGTGCAGATTCTTTGTAAAATAGGTTTTTGTTAGCTACATTATTTTACCCAGGTCAGTCTAAAGTCAATGAATTTCAGACATAACTGACTTGCTCTGAATTCTAGTGAGTGATTTGGGTACAAAAATCAGTGTGCTTATCATCCAAAAAGTGAAAAATTTCACAATTTTTTTTTGTTTTTAAATCAAACTGTTTTTCTAAAGTTGAAAACCAAAAGTAACAAAACCCATATGTACACTGAACATGAACTATTAGAGAATATTTGTCATTACTAGTATTCTCCAGACCCATGACTTTGGTACCACTGAAAAATGAATGCCTGACGCGAATGAATATATATGTACATACATATAAAAATCATGATGTCTAGATACATTTCATTCACACAGAGGTATCACATGTGCATATACATTACATTCAGCTTTTTTGACTCAACAGGCTTTAGCACAGCTAATAATGCCAACATGAGTTTTATTAATGATCTACGCCAATATTTTGAAACAGTGACTCTGCACAAAACCCCTGCTGGCAATCTAAACTGAGTTACAGAAAGGCGTTTCACCTTTTAACTAACTTATTCTGCCACAGAAAGATTTATGAAGTGCATTCCAAGGATTCCAAAATAATATTTACTTACTATAATGGGAAAAAGTACAAAGATGTTAAAAGACGTCTATAAATGAGGCTTAGTCAACAAAAAAGAAAAAATAAAAGACAATAGAACCTTTGAAAGATAATAGTTCTTTTGAAAGGGGAACAATGGTATTTTTTAAATTCATTTTTAACCTTCCTAAAATAAGGAATTAAAGTTCTTTTGTTCAAATATTAAGATCTTTTCAATGAACAGATAAACAAACCACCTGTATTTAGCATGTTCCTCTCTGTCCAGCTAAGTTTATATTAATGTCCTCAGATTCGGGCTGTATTCAACACCTCCTGACTCATGCTGCTGTTGAAGATAAACCTCACACTGTGGTTTTCCAGGCATAAACTAGCAGCAAGTAGAAAACATTTTTAATTTGATGGGTGGGATTTCAGGTATATTTAGTTTGTTACCTGGCTGCTTTTCCTCCCAACTACATGTGGGCAACACAAACCTCAAAGGGCCTTCTTTGCCTTCAAAACTGATTATGGCACCTACGATACATCTACGTAACCTCTTTGGTAACATAACGACTTAATTCCATGGCAGAACTTGTTCTCAGCACTATTTTTATAGTCTTTTAAATACTTGAAATGTTTGTCTGACAGCTGCTGTAGCTGTGAAGCTAGTTAACTGCTCATTTATCAAACTCTCATATGGTACCTTTAATGGAAAATATGATGTCTTCATCTCTAATGAAATTATTGTGTAGCTACTGCATAATGGATTCCAATACTTTGCACTAATATTGGGACCAGTTTGGCATCACTATACTTATTTTCTAGCATCAAAGCATTACCTATAGTTCAAAAAAATAACCATTAAACAGCCTCCTTCCATCAATATACCACACGTATTCTAGAATACATAGGACAGTAAGTGTAGAAAGGTAGAAAAAACCATACAGATGGGGAAGTTCTTCACTATATTCAACAAACGTTGAATTTTCTATGCTGAAGAGCATGCTGGAGATAGGTCTATAATATGTCAAAATGAAGGAGAGCTTAGTGACTTTTGGTGTGCCCATTAATCATTTACTATCAAGTGGTCTCAAACTCAAGTCAGCTGAAATGTTCTGCATTTCCCAAATGCCACTAAAAATGTATCTTTTTTTTCCACTTTTGTTATTTGAAATATTTTTGAAAAAAATTAAAAGCATACTATCAATCTTCAATGCTGGGCTAGCTGAAGACTAAACAGATCGGTATGAACAGCTACCTGTCTTAACTACTTAATGTGGGAGATCAGAAATTTTATCAATTTCAGAATACTACCGAAATCTGAACTGGTGTCAGACAATCTATATATGCTCTTTTCTTAGATGTAATTAAGGAATAAAATAAAACTGGTTTTCTCCAAGTGTATTATTTTTCTTTTTAAAAAAGAGCCTTTTCAAGTCATTGGATATGGCACTTTACTCAATCTTTAAGACTGAAGTTATTACTTAGTGCTACTTACTAATAAAAATAGGTTGGAATGCCAACATTTTAATTTAGATTAATGCTAGAAATATTTTATATTCTAAAAAAAAAAAAAAAAGCTTTAGAAAAGGAAAAAATGAACAGGTTGTATTAACACAGCCCACATTAATATTTGCACAGAAGAAAGTTCCCATAGCAAGAAATACGAGGAAAAAGCAGGCTCAAAAATATAGGCACATTTTTAAGAATGTGATATAAAAGTAATGAAATCCCACTATCTCAATGTAGAGAAAGTACAGAAAAGGTAGTAAGAAATCAACTTGATTAATTCACAAAGCCTTCTATGACGTAAAATTCAGAAAGGAAAAGCACAAGCCATGGTAACTGGATAGAATTAGTAAGGATGAATATACAATGAAAAATGCAATTGTGTAAGGACAAAATAGAAACATCAGAGCACAGAATGAGCTACAGCTAGCACAGAAAGAAAGAAAAAAACAATCACTCTATAAGTATACCGATAAGGAGAAGGAGACAAATAAAGACTTATTTCATTATTCAAAAGGGAGGGAAAGCTTTGAATGGATGAGGCCACCAAAGCCGAAATGTTTAATCACAGAAACACAGAACCATAGGGTTGGAAGGGACCTCTGGAGATCATCTAGTCCAACCCCCCTGCCAGAGCAGGGACACCTTAGAGCAGGTTGCACAGGAACCCATCCAGGCGGGTTTGGAATGTCTCCAGAGACGGAGACTCCACCACCTCCCTGGGCAGCCTGTTCCAGTGCTCTGCCACCCTCAAGGTAAAGAAGTTCCTCCTCATGTTTAGGTGGAACTTCCTGTGCTTAAGTTTGTGCCCATTACCTCTTGTCCTGTCACTGGGCACCACTGAAAAGAGCCTGGCCCCATCCTCCTGCCACCCACCCTTCAAGTATTTATAAGTGTTGATTAGGTCCCCCCTCAGCCGTCTATTTTCCAGGCTAAAGAGACCTAATTCCCTTAGTCTATCTTCATAAGAGAGGTGTTCCAGTCCCCTAATCATCTCTGTAGCCCTATGCTGCACCCTCTCCAGCAATTCCTTGTCCTTCTTGAGCTGGGGAGCCCAGAACTGGACACAGTACTCCAGGTGGGGCCTCACCAAGGCAGAGCAGAGGGGGAGGATGACCTCCCTCCACCTGCTGGCCACACTCTTCTTGATGCACCCCAGGATGCCATTGGCCTTCTTGGCCACAAGGGCACATTGCTGGCTCATGGGCATCCTGTTGTCCACCAGGATGACCTCTTTAATGACTTCTTTTACTTCCATGTTCACTAGAATTATATTTTGAACACAATTAATACCAGTGACAGAGCATTAATGCACAGATAGCTCTGATATTTTCTAAGAACACCCCCCTGAAAACCTGAGTCAGACCCAGGGCATTAGTTAAAATCCAAGCAAATTGCAGCTACACTTGATAATATTTTTCGAAGAGATGTGATTTGAGAAAACTGGAAGAATGCAAAAGTCACGACTCTAATAATAACAAAGGAGAGAAGTGTCAGAGAATCGCTCAACACAAGTCAAAATGTCAGGCTGTTTCTAGGAGGCGTGAACAGGAACATCATCTTTTAAGATATGTGAAATCATGCTTTAGTTCTCCTGTTCATCAACTTCATCTCTTTGTCCAGTTTTAGACACTGAACTACAAGAACGACGTTGACTTTTTCCTTATAAACATCAAGAAACTAATACAAAACATGAATGTCTGAAAATATTAATATACAAGAAAAGAATATTGTGCTGTTTAGTCTACAGACAACAGAATACCAAGGAAAACACAGGACAAAAAAGGTACTTCAGAAGGCCACCTAAGCCTCTTTCTTATGCCCAAGATCAAGGCTGTCTTCTACAGTGAGATACTCTATTCAGTAATATTTTTTGAATATATAGAGAGAAGCAAAAAAAGGGAACAAATATGCAAAAAATAAACAAATATGCTGTTCTTTTTGTCCAATGGGGATGTATTTGTCTGATTTTTTCTTAGATGGCTCCATCAAGAATGGTATCTGTATCCTCAAACTGTGTGAAAGTGAAATATCCATAACTATCCATAAGTTTTATGATTCTTAAGTCTAGTGAAAGGAATAAAAGCTATCCGGCATCAGAAAAAGTGAATTTATTACTTCTCCTGAGTAATTGAAGCATATTTTGTTTTACTCATAATCAAGGAAAATACAGTAATACAGCAAGATCACTAACAAGGTATAAATGGATTTGTTGAAAAAAACCCCCAAATGACTGTGGTTCACCTGTCACATAGAACATGAAATTACACTTAATTCTTGCTAAAGCATCCATGAGAAGATGACAATGTGCTACCAGTTAAATTATGCTTGTGAACGAGCATTTTAAAGTAAACCTCCATCTGGCATTCATTAACATAAATTCCACAATGAGAATAAAGCAAGCTGAGAGACAACCCGAAATTTAATTGCCCAAACAACTCTTACTTAAAACTCATTTTTCTGTGAAGTTGGACAGACAGAAAAGAAGGGCATAAGAATGGAGTTGTACTGCAGCGTCCTAGTGAAAGTATGATCAAACTTCCCTTAAGCCTTGTAGTCAATGCAGTCTAAGTTGAAGCATTTGCATTTGTCTGCTTTCTCCTACAGAGTCAAGGCTGGGATTTTTTGTGTGTTTCTTTTAATTGCAGAACAAACGTACACAGTGACATTCTAAGAATTTATAAATACTGCAAATCAACTTAAGCGAAACATGACCAAAATAATATATTAATTTAATTTGCAAATGATTGTTGTAGTTACATCAGAAGTCTGAATGAGCTTAAAAATGAGGGAACAAATTAAAACTATGTAAGAACTGTTATCAGAAAAGCTTAAAAGTGTATTTATGTGCAAAATAAAGTACAAAATGTCGTACTGTGCCAGTCAGGCTCTACCAGAGCTGAGGACTACTCTTTTGTCTTTTTTCCCCCTGCAGTTTTATTCCTGGTTATTGTATTTCTTTCTAACTACCACATTTAATAACTTGTTTCATTACATTTCTAAAATTTAAAGTTCTGTAGCGATGACTATGGAAATTATGAAGAAGTAACTCAGTGAATGAGCTGGTGAGTTATGCAATAAGCAAATATTCACATAACACTTGGTAGAAATAAAGGCTTTAATATCAGAATGGTAGTTACGCCCAGGCATTTGGAGCTATGGATTGGGCCATTCTCAACTATAATACTTCAATGTTTAGTTTCCCAAAAAGTTACTCTTTAAACCTCTATAACTGATTCCTAGAGTTACCCATGCTAGATTAGAATTACCAATCTCAGACTGAAATGACAGATTATTTTTTTAACTCTCGAATAACCAACAGGATGATTGGGAAAGATTATTTTCCCTTTCTGGTAGGTTTTCCCTTAGTTTTTCTCCATTAATTGGGATAGGACTCCTAATTTTAAATTATCGACAGATCAGGTGCCTAAGTACCAGCCTACTGAGGAACAGCCCTTCTCTCTTTTTACTGCCCATACAGCACATTCAGACTCTTCTCTAGCAACACACAAATAGACATTATATACATTAATCTCATAGCAGTATTAGGTACCACAACCTACAACACTTTTCTACAACTAGTTATTTTCCTTTGGAATTTATCTTCACACAGGGATAACATGAATTACATTAACATACCGAAACTGATGTGGAAGCAGATGATTAATATTAAAGTCACATAGCTGAAATATTAATTCGGGGCCACCTCAAACCACAGAAAATTTGGCACAGCTAGGGCAGATTTTGAGATATATACCTATTTATAATGCAATATTGTAAATTTTGAAGTGTTATGCGTCTTAACACATTATAAGCATACGCACACACATGTGCATGCATACAAACGATCAGTGGATAAGTAAAAGTTCACTGGCTGTCCTAATAAAATGTCTTAATATAAAACTACTGTGATAGGTTTTGCAATTTTTAGGTTTGCAGTTTAAGTTTCAGAACACAGAATTTTAAATAACATTCTAAGAATGGAGAGGCATTGTTTATATTCTCCTCTCTGTTCAAGAAAACAGAAAAAATACGGTGAAAGGGAAAACCAGAAGGTTTTAGGAAGATAAAGAACGATGGAGATTGTTCAGTACCTTGGTAGGATTTAGTTAGGCATCAGTACCTGGTTGAATGTTTTCAACTGCTTTAGAAAAAGGGCACAGCCAACTTAGAAATCACATTTGCCCAACTGCAATTCAAAGAAATAAAATAAAGGAAATAATTTCCCTTCTATAAGGGAACATTCTGCATTATTTACCTCTCTTAGCTTACCAATTTCCTCTCTTGCATTGGTCTTTTGCAAAGCAATAATGGACAGAAAACTATGAAAAATATAATAATAAAGCCACAGAAAGTAGAAATGGAATACATAGATTAGGTATAAATGCATACAATTAAAATTTCAAGCTAAAATGTGTCCCCTGAAAACTTCGAACATGAAGTATTAAGCTGTATATATATGATCTACTGCAATATAATGCAGCCTTACCCTTCAAGGTAGGAGAATGGGAAGTGAAATTAAAAAATAAAGAACCAGCTAAAAATAAAAATCTTTTATAAGAAAGAAATAAAACTTAACCTAACAATTCACGGACAATGTTACAGAGGCAAACACTGCAAGTTTTCTTGGATCTCCTCCCCTCCCGCAAGGTGTCAGATAACTTTTAAACACCTTAAAGTTATCCAGTTTTTTCTCAACTTACTGCTAGGTAACAGCATTGTATAGAAAATAGCTGTAAAGTTTGTTTGTTCACAGTTCGCTGTGTGGGTGCAGTAACGTCCATTTTGTGGAAAAGACCGTCCCAGCAGGGAGGAAGGTTGTTTGTTTACCATCTCCTGACCATTGCAAAGCAGGTGAATTGGAACCTTCTGGAGATGGGGCAATCTGCTTCTTGCTTGAGGAACTAATCATGCGCAGTTTTAGACAAGTTTCTTAATGCAGGATGGAACGGGATGAAGGAGAGATGCACTTTTTCGGAGGACACTGAGGGCAGGATACAAATGGGTTCTGAAGTTTTTAAGGTCATACGGCTCACCCACCAGTCTCAATTTTTCACTACATGCATAATTATTTTCTCTTTTTTTATATTCTTATGCACTGGGAAGATAAATAGGGAGCCTTTGGTGTCTTTTGGTGCACTTCCTTCAAAGCTCTGCCTGAATAGCAGTCCCATCATTATATTCTAATCGAAAAACATGCAAGTTCCTAGGGCTTTTGACATGCCAGCTTCAGAAGCAAGAAGCACCTTGGGAAATCTAAGAGGTGATTTGGTCTCAAGCTATATCAAGTCAAAGAACACTCTGATGAGATACTATCTAAATGTTAATGAAATGCTCTCCAAAATGTTAATGGTCTAATGCAGGTGACCAGAAGGAGAGTCTCTGAATAAGTACACTAAGAAAAATCGTTAGCTACATATTAGCTTCGTAACAAGTTGCCAAAGTAGTGAAATTACATTAATGAAAACAAGCTATTCTTTTTATCCACCTGTAACTAAGCTCAAATGCCATGCCTTAATTAACTTACAGGATACATAAATTTAGATTTTACCTTTTAATGGTTTCATATATATTCAGTATAAATACTGGTTTTGAAAATGATTACTATTATATGGCTCATGTATTCAAAGAAGAGCTCACAATATCTAAGGAAAAAAGAGGAATTTCTAGAATTTGTACCCTTAAGGTCAGAGGCTGGAATATCAATACTGCATTCTAGTGGCTTGCTTCAAATTTTGCTAAGAGGACACAGGAGTCTAAAGCAGCAAGCAGAAAACAAAAATTGAGTGTTACTGGCGGAGAGAAATACCAGTTTAATAACTGAAGTGATTCTTCAGAATTTTTTCTGGGGGAAGGTGGGAGGTAAGGGTTAGAAACCGAGAGCATAATGAGCACACCATGAGCGCGGAGCAGCCAGTTTTAGCTCTAAGTCTCAGTAAGAGTCCTCAGTGCAGTGCCAGCTCCATAACGAGCGAGCATTCTAGTCAATTGGGGAACTTAGTGTATTAAACAAATCACAGGATATAAAAATACACTGCTTGTGGAAACAAGCATAAAGAGATCAGCATTAATGATGAAGTGTAGCAGATAAAATAGTGAGACAAGGACACAGAAGCACCACTAGTTTAGACACATCGTTAAGCAGAATCACCTTTGACACAAGCAGTTTTGATATTTCAGTACTCCACCTATGTCAAAACCCATGAACTTCAGCGTGTTGGAATGGTGTCTTAAAGGTTGCAGCTAATTAACCCAGATTGTCTTCTGTAAGTTCCAGATCTGTTTCTTGTGGGACAGGTCTTCCAGGGTTTTTTTACAGCTTAAATTGACTGGATTTACAGCGTTACTCTCTAATATAAACGTGGCATAAAAGCAGAGAAACCAAATGCACCGTTTTCTATGAGTGAGTTGTGTAGGGTGTTCAGGCAGTATTTCTACATTTATTGCAGTCACTCAGCGATCTGAAGGAGTGCATCATACCTCTGCTCTGATGCCTTGATGCGGTTGTGTCAAGGTAAAACGTAAGATGACTAACAGACTGTATGAAGTCCAAATAATTTAGACCCTAGTTCTTGAGAAACTCTTCTCACAGATTCACTCAGTTGGAACCTCAAACTTCAAAATTGTTCACGAATCAAATTCAAGAATCAAAAATTCAAACAACTAAGGTTTTCTGGACATTACACTACAGAATAATTTGAGGTTACCTCAGAATTAAGTCCCAAAATACTTTTCCTGTAGTCCTATTAGGTCTCCAATAGCCATCGTTATCCTTTTTTTTTATTTTTTTTTTTTTAAAACAAACCGCAACCTGCTACAGAGGATCAAAGTGTCATAGTAATACTCTACAGTCACAGTAGGCATAACTGGGACAGAAACTATATTAGGGGAAAAGCTTCATTAAAACACTAAACTGAATGAAATCATGCTGTTCAAGGCAAAGAAAAGAGGAAAAAAAAGTCTCTTTACCCATGCAAATCCTTTTAGGTCATAAAACACCTATTAAATTAATGCCACAATATATGATAAACCCATTTCCAGGCTAACCTCAAAATTGTATGCTATCAATAAATTGCATCTCAGTCTGAAAGTTCTGATTTATAAAATGTTTTGACAAACATACCCCTTTAAATCATACAACTTTGCCTCTGAGGAGTCGTGTCACTTCCTTTTCATGTCAATTCTCTGCACTGCTGCATTGCCACAATCTGCGGTGGCCACTAGAGCTCAAGTCAGACGGAGCTATCAAATCAGTTATAACAGCCTGCCACTGTCTTACACCGACAACAAATGATTGATAACAAAACCTGCCTACTTTCAGTTCTCATCTGACAGCAACAAAACAGTCCCTGCCTGCTTTTACTGGCATTTGTCATAAATCAATAGCAATTTCATCACTCAGAAAGGTGCTGTCAACTCTACTCAGTCCATCTGGTTTCACTTTACTGTTATAATTTTTAACGCATAAACTATTCAGGAAGGTTAATGTATAAAACTGGTTTCTTTTAGAATCTCCTAGACACTGGCACCAGAGCAACACTTACAAAATATAAAGCATCAATCATTTTTAAAGATGGGAGGAGGAACCAAGAGAATCATGCTCTGTAATCTTAACAATATATCTACACCTATCTTTGCTGGGAATTCTCTCTTTACTAGGTAATACTATCATCTGATCCAAAAAGAAATTGCTTTTTCTGACCTGTTATTATGGCCTTACAGTAATTATATGTGCAAGTTAGAACAGTGAATCATTTAAATGAAACGCAGACTTTTCAAGCGTGAGGTGATAGATAAGCTCTGTATTCTTCCTACCATGCTCAGTTAGGATGTCAATACTATAAAAGAAAGAAGTAGATCTTCAGTGTTCTAGAAACATGAAAAAGAATAATTGAAATACTTTAAAAAATCCTGAGTAGTAACAAATATAAATTTGTATTACATTACATAATTCACCAACCTGCTAAGTGGCACAAAGAATTGTGTGGCAACAGAGATGCTACGTATCTTAACACGTGGATCTGCTTCACAGCAGTTTCCAGAGCTCACCTGAAAATAATTTCATCACTAAATGAATTGAAATCTTCATTTGCTTAAAGCAATTGGTGAATATTTCAACTTCGTTGCAGTGTGTGAAGCTCTGAACCGCGGTAGTTATCAGTTACAGTGTACGCTTAAGAAATAAAGGTCTTTCACGCTCGCTTTTCCAGTAAACCACTGTTCAGCTGTTGCTGGGGGAGAATAAAGTTTTAGTGATTTATATCTGCATTTTTGGGACACAAGCCATGTTATATTTCCACTTGGAGTAACAATGAAACTTCTATAGTGGTACTTTATAGCAAAGTTACTCTTTGGATTAGTAATAATTGCATTGATTAAAACAAGTCCTTATTTAAATCACTTAGAAAGTTTATTTCTGATCCATAATATTAGGTAGTTAAATCAGCAGAAAATAGCTCCATTAACACCTAACTCTTTTATAAGAGAAGACAACAATATGTACCCTTCTGGGGGAGAATACTGATTGATCAACAGATAATTCTGTATTTCCTTCTGCAAAAAAAATAACACTGTCACAGACATTTGCAGGATTCCCTATGATAAACTTCAAAGGATTCACGAAAGAACACAGCAAAAAATGAGTCCAACTCACTCAAACCAATTCCTGGCAGTTTTGGGACATCCAAGTTTACAAAAAACCCCTCACAAACCAAAAAAAACCCCACAACAAAACAAAACCAAAAAAGCCCACCATACCAAAACAACCGAAACCAAGTCTTGTGCACAGGCTGACTGAAACTCCCTTTCTGATGTTCCTGAGCACTGCCACTTTCTTATTTTTTTTTCTTTTTTAACTAAAAGACTTTTGGAATCTTTCACTTGCTATTTACAGCAAGGCTAAGAGATTATAACCAGCTTCCACACGATTTGACTCTGTAAGTTTCCTTCCCTGGATACTTAGGGTAAATGGCATCAACTAACAGCCTTCTTGGATATTCTGTTTTTAACAGGTAGACTAAGACATCAAAGAACCCATAGATTTTAAAGGAACAATTAATGTACAAATTTAGAATGCCACAGATATACTAAACAAGTGGCTGCTCTCTTACGTTATGGAAAGTCAAAAAACCTTCACCTGCCATCCAAACGAACACTTATGCCTGAAGTGTGAACTTACCACTGCCAACATACTACTTGAATCTTTAATGTGTAGCCAGTCCGAAAGAGTAGGTGGGGTTTTTTCCCTTATGTTTCACCGTGACAGACAAATCAAAACCCAGGAATTAATTCGGAGAAACGAGTGGGCTGATGAGGTTATGGAAGATGCTAGCATTACAACTTTAAAACCCAAGAAAGCATGAGACCTGGAAGGACATTTTTATTTAGGTTGAAAGCCTAACCTAAATGCTACCTTATATCCTTCTGCTAGTGTAGGAAATTATGGTCGGGACATTAGAAACACATGCTGTGCTCGTCAATGCTTATCTTAACCATAACCAATGGCTAAAATAGAAGATAAAGGAAAAAATACAAATAAACAAAGAAATAAATATCCAGGAAAGGACTGGTTAGTACTTGCACTTCGGACCTTAATTCATATTGATGATTATTTAAAAGAAAAATACAGGAGACATTTTCCTGAAACTGTAGAAGAATTTATCTTGCTTCTGACTAAATTGACGCATCATCTTTTTAAAACAAGTTCTCCCATGAAGGACCCAGAAAAGGGCAATGAGGGAGATGATCTGTAAAACTATGAGGTAAAATTAGAACAGTGGCTTTCCCTCAGATGTCACTATGTTAATTTGAATCCTGTAGCAAAATATCAACCTCCAAAAGAAAAGAAAGAAAAAAAATGCATAAAAAGCATGAAGTAGTAGTATTGGTCCTACAATCTACAGAACTATGTCAAACACAGTGTCTTTTATGCCCAAGGTATTCAAGGTACCTTGGGATTGTGTTTCTCAAAAGGTGGACCAAAAAAATTGCCATTTATTGTGGCATGTTTTCCTGGGTTAGTACAAAAAGAAAGGTTGTATGGAAGATGGGAAAAGAAAGGCTGCAGGCATGTTTGCTTTTGATTTTACTAGCACGTCACACACACAGAAAATCCTGCACCTCCCAAAACAGGCCCACAGATTAATCCGAATCTTCTCAGATTTTATGCCCTGACCTGGGTTATCTAAATTGTAATACCTAAGGCCATAAATCTCGCAACTTCACCTAAAAAGTTAGTTGATGATCCAATGCAGTGGCTGGAGGTCTTGATTAACTCTGTCGAAGTAATTTCTCATTCAGACTTAAGTTAAGACTCTGAGCCCATGGGGACTGTTCCCTTCATTACTCACAGATATTCAGAGCACGCACCGATTGGGAAAAGGTGAGGCTAACCTGGTGGTGACTGGCTATTTCGGTTATTTCTAGAAAATTCACAAATATTCTCAAGCAGAAGAAAGAAACTGTATATGTGTTTCTCACTTCCTGGCTAAATGATGAAGTAATCTGGGCGTTGAGCAAAGGCAGTAACATTCATCTCCTCCTTTCTCTATTGCTTTTCCTCCTTTCTCTCAGAAAAGCAAATATTTCATGCCAAATGGAAAAAAATTTCAGTTTTCAATACAGTGCAGAAAAATGTACTTTTAGGGTGAAATTTATTTTTTTCCTCTTTCTCTTTGTCTTCCCACCAGAAAAAAAAAAGAGAAGAACTGGCAGGCACAGCTCGGCTCCAGACATTTCTCTCAGGTAATACGTTCACAAACTCCTCACCGAGTAACCCATTCCATAACCTCCCCTTTCCCCAAATACATCTACAGTGGCAGGAGTGCTTCTTCTTGATGGCAGTCAGCCTGCTGTCCAACGACAGACTCACTTAAGGAAGAGCCACCACGTTTATCTTCAGCCAAGGATTTATCCTTAATCTTTCTGGGCGTCCCATTACAATTTTAACAACAAAGCCCACCCCACGAAAAAAAAAACCCAAACAATCCAAAGCCAACCCAACAAACCCCTCATTTTACAGGCTGTTTCACACATTTTCCTGCAGTTGAAGGAAAGAATTGAGTGAGAGGATTGGAAGTTATAAATAGACGTATGTGCACAGAGAGGAAAGAAAAGCAGAAAGACAAACATTCTGCTTTTTACGTCAGCTCATGTGGTAACTCCGCCACCTGAAAATACAGTACCCGGTTTTAACTGTGAACCAATTTTCACCTTTCAGAAACAAACACAAATTATGTCCTTCTTTGATGAAGTTTTTAAGGTTGAATGTAATTGGCTAGTTTAAAGATTCTTTCTGGTATGTAAAGACACATGGATTAAAAACTCCGTTTAAAGGTAAGTACAATGCAGATTTGAAATTACAGAAAACGCCCACTTGTGCAGGAAAAAATTATGTGACCAAAGCTCATTGCTACGTATTAACAAATAAGAGGGACAATTTCATTTTGATGCCATTTTTATGGAAGGCAAACAGAGTTGCCTGTGCTCCTAGTGACCATGTGCATTCCTACATAAGTACTAAAAAAACCCAAAATTAAAAAATAATCGCATCATCACTAGTTTCCCTGGAGTAGTACCAGTACTAGTTTGTTTTCCAAATTTGCCTAAGCTGTGTGTGTCACTTCTTTTCGCCAACCGGCAGAAACAAACACCCACGGCCAGAAAGTTTTGCTAAATGTTTACCGGCTTTGGAAACCCGGCAGCCCGCCTTCGGCCAGGCCCCTCTTCAGCCGGGAATAAACGCTTTTTGCCAGCCAAAGGTTGGGAGGGTGGCAAACACCCGGCTGGCATCCGTAGCCCTGGGAGGGCCGGCGACAGATCCCGGTACTGGCCCTGCGGCCGCCATTGCCATGGCAACCCGGGTTACCCAGACGACGCGGGGGCATCTCACGGATGATGCTCCCCAACGCGGAGGCTGCGGCTTCATTCCTCCCCCACGCCCCCCTTTATTTCCCACATTAATTCACAAAAATCTCGTTTTCTTCATCCTCTTTTTTTTTTTCTTTTTTTTTCCTTCCCCCTCCCAGCCTATGTTACATCCCAGGTCAATTTTAATAACCAGGAAGAGACAAAACACCTTCCTTACTCCTTCCCTTACACTGCCATAAAACCACCTGGAATACAGCCAGACAAGCGAACGCAAGAAGTCCATCCAAATATGCTAATTTTTTTCACAGGTGGCTTACATTCCTTTCACAACAACTGATGGGGAGAAGAAAAGATTTATTCCTAAATAACGGAGCTGCTACAGCAATGGAGTAAAGGCAGCTATAGGGGTGGGCAATAGTCTGCATGGTGAGCCAAGATAAGAGGAGACTGTAATTTAATTATCCCAAAGCACATGGAGTTGTTAATTTGAGCTGAATTTGAATTAACTGAAAATATCGCACCAGAAAATAAAACATGTAAATAAAGTGTTTCAGAAGCACTCTTCAAAACTTTTAACCTAAACAAAACAGAGAACTTCACGCTGCTTTTTCCTGTTGGGCCGCACACTTAAGTCAGGAAGCTGCTGAGAACTTTTAAACATTTCAGACTTACTGCCTTTTTGATGCTGCTTCTGAATTTAGCAAATGCAAACCCCGCTCTGAATAAAGGCTATAAATGGTCCTTCAGCTGATTTATGTTAATGCGGCCGGGCCAACAAACTGGATAGTAATTAAATGCACCCCACAAGAAACTTGCACACTTGAAGTCTCCACGAGTCAGTTTGGGTATGATATCAGCTGCCACGTTTTTTGACAGCTTCCTACATGCAGGGAAAGAGTAAAAGTGAAGATACTTTACTAATTTCCTTCTGCAAAATAAGTACTTTTGCTTCTCTCTCTTTTTTAACGTGTAGTGAATGGCTATTACCAGAGTAGATTAAAAAAAGTGACTATCAAAAGATAAAATGCAATTTCATTTCTAGCACCACTGTTACTGTGAAATAATTTATTTTCCTATTTCCTTTCATATTCAAAAGTAGCAAAGGAATCGGCACAAACCAATCAGTTTCTAAAAACAGACAGGCAAAAAACTATAAACACTTTTTCTTTAAAATAATAGCCCCCCTGCTCCAAGTTCTACTTATAAGATAATTATTTCTATTGCATTAGACATAAAACTCTTAGGTAAATTCTGATTTTTATGGAGAAACATGCATATCATAAATGCCAGTGATGGTAGTTGGATAATTTATGTATTATTGTTGCTTTGGAAGACAGCCTTATTAATTTTAAACTTTAACTTAGTTTGAAATACAATATTGGTTAGACCACCATATTTCTTGTTTCTTTAAACTGATGAAAATGTAGTTCCTCAACAGGAAAGAAATAAGTAATATTAATTGGAAAACTAACTTTAAAATAAACAGTATCCCAGAAAAAAATCACTGCTTCTGTTTGATTCTTGCAGTGATCCAGTGAGTTTCAAGGTTCACTCAATTTTTGGTTAATAATTAATGGCATTTTATTTACAAAAGTGTAAAATGAAAACTGGTACAGCTACTTCCCGTGAATACAAATTACAACAGAACATCTCTCGTGCACTGATCGGTAATGAGGTATTATATGCACTCCAATCATAAATCCCAGTGGAAAGTTTAACTGATAGAAGTTCTGTTCTTCAGTTGACTTAATAAGCCTGGACTGATTTACTGAGTAAACAGAAAGAAATTTCAACTTTCTTTGGGTGAATTTGTTCACTTCCACACACCTCTTTGATACAAGTATAAGAACTAATATTAAATCCAACACGGCACTACTCAGCTCATATACCTCAAAGGTAAGAAAGTCCTCAAAAGCAACGGGTAAAACCTGTTAAAGCGTAGGTTACTTTCATTAAAAGGAGGAAGGATTTCAACATGTACTGAAAATGGCATAGGTTCAAAGCTCAACTTTAATTTCTTTGATACACCGAACAAGAACATGTTAAAAGGACCTGTTAGAGAAGGTCCAGAGGAGAGCCATGAAGAAGATCAAAGGGCTGGAGCACCTCTGCTGTGACGACAGGCTGAGAGACCTGGGGTTGTTCAGCCTGGAGAAGAGAAGGCTCCGGGGAGACCTTAGAGCGGCCTTTCAGTACTCAAAGGGCTTTACAAGAAAGATGGGGAGGGACTCTTTATCTGAGAGTATAACGATAGGATGAGGGGTAATGATTTTAACCTGAAAGAGGGTACATTTAGACTAGATATTATGAAGAAATTCTTTACTGCGAGGGTGGTGAGACACTGGAACAGGTTGCCCAGAGGAATTGTGGCTGCCTCATCCCTGGAAGTGTTCAGGGCCAGGCTGGATGGGGCTTTGAGCACCCTGGTCTAGTGGGAGGTGTCTCTGCCCATGGTAGGGGGGTTGGAACCAGAGGATCTTTAAGGCTCCTTCCAACTCTAAGCGTTTTATGATTCTATGACCTGAAATTACTATTTGTGATACTTTCAATACTATGTGGTGTGAGGACCACCAAACTCTTCTTCTCATGAAGAGATGCAACAGTAGTTGATAGTACAGAGAAGTACCGTGCTTCAACACAATGAAAGAATTCAAGGGCAATACATTATTTTAGTTTTTCTAGTTCTTGCCAGTATACCTCACGCAAGCGTACCAAGTACAACATTAGCTCCAAAATCTGAAAGTCGTGTTAAGGGCAGCAATGCTGCAGTACTTTCTGAATATAAAGTGGACTTCTCCACTAGCACGCTCATCATATTCCAAGAAAACTAACAGATTATAAAATTTTCCTGCACTCAATTTGGTTTTTAAAGGTGGACAATTTGATGTGAAGAGAATTCCACATTAATAACACACACAAAAAAGGCTGAAATCTGCAACTGAAGCCAAGAGCATAAGGCAGTGGAGTGTGCCCTTTACTAATATACACACTGGCAGCTTAAAAAGAGCTTTCCTATTTCTCATATTTTCCTATTGTTCTCTCCAACTTGTTCAGTTCAGCTTTGACAAAACTAGCCCTTGGAAGATTAATTTTTGTCAAACTTTATTCCCATATAAAATGCAGTTAGCATTCTTGTTAAAAAGTGTTCTTGACCAAATAAGTTTTCTTATCACTTGCAGAAATGTGTTACTTATTGCAGACATTTAAATAACTTTCACTATGTCAACCCAGGCTAAGGGAATAAAGATTTGCAAACCAAAAGTACGAAGTAACTCCTATGTTTGGTTTGGTTTTTTTTTTTTTTTAATAGGCTAAATTAACAACAGAGAAGTGCTAAGTACAGGAGAAACTACCCTGCAACTAGTTGCTGTACTAGCATTGTAGAACCACAGATGAAGAAAACCTTGCTGGATTGCATGGTGCAATACTAGAAATAGCAGTTCTTAATGTGCATCTTACAGAAATTTCTGAGCAAATACAGACTCTGAGTGACACACGGTTTGGGATGGGAGATCTGAGTGTACGATGTTTGAACCCAGCCCCACCACCTTTCCCTCAGATCTCTGAATAGCCATACTGTTTAGATCCTTTTAATTTAAAATTATTTTACAAAGTTTGGAGAGTACATTAAGTTATTGCTGACCTACCTCTCATTTAGCTTTCTCTTAAGCAAGCTAAACCATAATTTTTAATGCATCCTTTTATACTTTCAGTTATTAGAAAAATAACACTCAAAAGTATTTTGTGTTCTATAGCTTCCACAGAAAAAATTAGCTAGAGATCCCTTTGCAGCCTTTCTGGTTGCTCAGTTCCTTCAACATGCACAATTTCACCAAAGCTTTATGACTAATGGGAGTGTAGAAGATTTCTATAATAAGTAATATTCTCATTTAGGCCACAGTGCATTTTATAGTTTATTGGTACAGGTCAAAAATGCCCTTTTTATTAGGCTAAATCTGCAGTTACAGACTGAAGTAGGAGTAAAATGTTTTATGTACTACAGTTAAGTGGTACTGCTGAATGTTCTAATGTACTACAGCTCTGATAGATGAGTAAGAAAGATGGGCTTAGAATAAGGAAGCGACAAGATGTGGCTGGGAACAGGAAAAACTATCATTAGGTATCACCCATACGGCTTCAGAAATAACTAGAAAGGAAGAAAAAAAGATCCATGAAGGAAGATCAGACCCCAAACTAAGAACTTTGGATACAGCTAGTATTATCCTCAATTCAAGACACAGCCATTAACAGTTTATCTTTTTAAAAACTTTTAATAATGAAGACAAACCCTTTTTTAATTGATTGTCATTGGGAAGTGGAAAAGGAAAAAAATAATTCCACTTCAGCATCCTTTTTTTTCTGTCCCCTAGGAAGCAACTATTCTAAATAATAAGATTCATATATTTTTGACCCACTGAAACAAACCCAACGTTTTATAATAGGAGATCTCACTACCTAATGAGCTTTCAATGAAATGATCTCGGAGCAACTGCTGTTAGGTGGATAAACAGAGGCTGGGTAAACTCAGCAGAGAGTAATTGGCTGTGTCCTGTTTGCAGTCCACGGCTGGCAACAGAGAAAGAACAGACCTAAAGCAGGGGGGTGAGCTTGGAGGCTGATTAGTCAGGAAGCTATTGCTAAAGGCAGCAAGAGTAGGAGCTATCCCAAGAGCTCTCTCACAGCAGTTTTCTCTGCCCTGTGAGACACAACTGGAAATCCCTTAATGCACTCTGCCCTTCATTTATTTTTGCTACTGGACATTTGAGAGCATTTAAGAACGTTACTTTTTTGAGTAGTTGCCTGATGATGGATCACACAGAATTAAAACGATTTTATATTTCTTAGGGAAAGGGGAAGACTACCATCTACAGTACAATTATAAAACTAGGGATTATCTGATAGCAAAGTACTTTTTATTCTGTGCTGAAAAGCCAGAACAGAGTTTGCAGCTACTGACGCATCAGTCCTTATTTACTCTTTATGCTGAAATTATGAACTTATCTTACATATCATGAAGGCTCCATAACTTTAAGCCATACACTGATTCATTTACTTTTAATCCAGCTAGTCTAATGAAACATCAGTACACTTAAAAATATTGTCATTGCAGCTAGAAGTATAATATAAATTACAGAAACGCATTCTATACTAAAGGGAAAGAGCTCAGTATCGAAGTACTAGAATTTGGAAGCATGAGAAAGTTGGCTAAGCAATTTTGATGCAAATGTTTATATATATGCACTGTAAGAGAACTACTTCCCTTTTCCCCCCCACCTCTGCCCCCCCGAACTTGTATCACTCATTAGCTGGGACAGAATATACTAACTTAAAGAGCAGCTATTCAAGCTATTGTTTTATCTTCAGTATTGAGCGCGCTGTGCCAAGTTTTATTAACTTTATTACAGATAGAGAATTAAAACATGGAGAAACCTTTTCAGGTCTCTCAGCCTCAAGCACTTTGAATTAGAGGCCTGAACTCATTGACTATTAACAATTTATGTAAGCTAACTCCTCTGTGAGATGGGTATGTCCTTCTCTCTAGCCAGTATAAAGAGCCTAAGCTCCGTAAAACATGTATCTATATTTATGAGGTATTTTATCACTTCAAGAGATTAAATACATAAATTAATTTTGGGAGATCAGTTAAAACGCTCAATACCGGATATCCCAGAGTAATTAACATTATAAAGCACTTTATGTGTTTAGTGCTTTGATCTTATGGTTTTCACTGCAGTTGTAGATGTTTGGTACGTCTGTAGAGCGGACCCTGTAGATCTCAGCTTAAGAACCAAACAATGTAAACTGGGAAAAAACCCAAACAACTCAAAACCAAAGCCAACAAACCCCCTCCCCGACAGAATGGTTCAGGACCAGAAGAAAGGATAGGGCACTCTACCAGCTTCTAGCATTTCTTTTTGATGTAGGCCTTATTTAATCTCATTTTTTAATTAAGATTTTGTTTAAAATTTAAGACCAAAATTTAAGAAAGTCCTCCCCAAGCTCCTCCATCAGCCTAAATTGGCAACGTGTTCATATGGGTTATCAGCAGGTTTGGAATCCTTAGATTGACTCACACAGTTCTTGCGTTAATGATGGTAGAGTGGAATATTAGACATCATAAAGTTTACTTTACCATGGAAAAGACGGGTTGATGAAAACATTTATATTTTGGAACACAGGAGGAAAAAGTATATTAAGTCTCCCTTCTTCAGTAATTAGAGTAATAAAAGGCACCCACTGAAATAAGAATAGGTCCTTAGATAAATTTCTCAAGTGACAGATCTTGTGGGAAGAGAAATCAATTTTGGCAAGTATTGGAGGAGGAACCTCTACTTTTGAAATTAAGGAAACACTAAAAAAAATAAAAATCACCAAATGTAGTTATGACTACAGTAAAAACCTGTCCTGGTTTGAGGTAAAATGGAACCAATTTTCTAATTTGGAATTTTATTTCTTAACTGGACCTCGTCTAACTCACTAAAGTCTGAAATTAACAACACATTGTTCAGACAGTGTTCACTCTCAGAGCGATAAGACCTGATTGTACCAAGGAATGGTATGCACTGAGGCTCCTGCTTATACTTATTGCTGTAACAACCAAGGTCGGCTAACTTCGCTGTTTGTCCCGTTAGAGGGTTGGAAGCGGAGAAGCGCAGAGGGGTCACACCTAGAGGGAGGAGCGGACAGGACAGGTGACCCAAAACTGACCAACAGGGTATTCCATCCCATCTGCATCACGCTCAGTATAAAAGCTGAGGGATCAAAGGGGGGGCTCTGGCAAGGGGGGACTCATGCAAAGGGGGCCTCTGGCAGGTCTGCTCTTGCTTCGGCTCTTGCTCTGGGTTGTTCATTTTCAGTGGCTGACGTCTGAGGAGGACCCTGTCTGTTCATCTGCCTTTGATCCTGATCCGAGCGCTCCTGACCCTAGTTCTGGAATTCAGCTCCTGTTCGTCGCTGACTCCAGTCTGGGACTTTTCCTGTGTCTGCTGGTGACGTGATCGTCATCCTGGGAGCTGGATACGGGTTTCTATATATTGTATACTTTTTTTCTTATTATTTATTTTCCTTATTTATTTTTTTTCTTTCATTAAAGTAGTTTAGTTCTTTTTCTAAACTCGTAAATCTCCTTATCTCTTCCTCTCCGAGGAGAGAGGGGGTGAGGGCCATCTGTTGTTCCAATTGGCCAATTCGGCCAAAACCACAACAAAACCAAACAAACTCACAACTTTATACAAAGC
This sequence comes from Rhinoptilus africanus, assembly GCA_013400135.1. NCBI lineage: Eukaryota > Metazoa > Chordata > Aves > Charadriiformes > Glareolidae > Rhinoptilus > Rhinoptilus africanus. Next base: position 101,353 of record VXBO01011413.1, on the reverse strand, counting down.
TATAAAAGCAATAGAAACCTTTATGTATGAATAGAGTATACATTCTGATCCCTATATAGCCTATCAGTCTCCACCTTGAAGATTTATTTCTCTAACACACCCGTAGCACCTCAAACCACTGCCTCTCAGCTAAGGTACACAATTCTGACACTGATTTCCACTCCTGTTAACAAACTCAGTTACCAAACTAAAAGACCAGTAAAATTGAGGTGCCAAAGTCAACCTGGGTAATGAAAAGTCTCACTCAGCTGTGTTTAAGCCAGGTTCATCCATATTTCATTATTCCCTTAGGGAGAGGACTTAAACCATGTTTTCCATACTCCTGGAAAGTTCCCTGCTGTGCATTAGCTCCTCAGCTCACAGACTTTCACTATAAATAGCAAATGTTACCGTTGGCCAATTCGGCCAAACTCATTGAATGCAAATACTCCCCCATATTGAATGGGGAAGGCTGATGATGATTCCTGCCACAAAAATCCAGCAACTAAAGTCGCTGAAGTGCAAACCATGACCTGGAAGCTCTAACCATGAAAACATCAGCCTATCAATTTGTGTTACCTTAGGCAGGCATTTGTCAACAAATAGTTTACCTGTGGTTCTACTAAGCTCTTTTATCCAGGGTGTTTATACCAAAACAGTAGTTATTTCATTCCATTCCATGGGACAAATACTTATATTATTAATACAGTATTTTCCATTTCCCACTATTACAACTTTTTTTTTTTTGTGAAGTAGAAATTCATCTCATATTTTAAATAAAACAAACCATAAATAAATTGAGCAAAACGGGATGCATATTCTGTTCTCAGATTATTGAAAATAATTTCCCTCTTTTTGTTTATGAAAACCAATTATCAGGAAATGTTGTCTTTCTAGCCTGTATAGGTTCCTAAATGGCAGATAAGAACCCAAGTGACAAAGTGATTCTAGATGTAAAAATAGTTAGTTAATTCAGATTTTAGAAATGGAAAATAAACCTATGAAAAGATTGTTCATTATGACAGTGCATCGGACTTTTCTATAGTTCAAGGCTTGTTATAATTCTTGGACACAGTTTCTGAAAGTGCACGCCTCCATTAGGTGCTGTACAGATACCCAACCTTGTTTTGAAACCCCAAAACTGGGTTGTGATACCCAAATTTGTTCCTGCCCTAAAAGCTATCCTACTTCCAGTAGACAAAGTAGTTTGGCCAGAGCTAATTCAAGTATCTGTATGCGCACTGTATTGTAACGTATCATGTACGCTCATTTCTTTTCAAATACAAAGAAACAGGCTTAAAGCCTAAGAAAACAGATAAAAAATAAAAACTCTGGAATAATTATTTGGCCATGCAGAAAATCTGCTGAGATTTCATTCCATTTCCCTGTTTATGACACTAAGTATTCTTGATGTTATCTTTTCAATTTCTTATTTTATCATTTTGCTACGCCACGAGGAGAGAGAAAAATCAAGGACTGCAAGTTTGAACACAATGTAGAATAAATTCACTCTTAGTTTTCTGTACCTCAGTTTTTTAGATTTGTTAAACCTAAGGTAAATATGGTCAGACTTGTTGGGTCAGATAACAGGTTTTTTCTTTGATTCCTCTATATGGAGTTAGATAAATATCATGAGACAACAGTACACGAGAAAAACTCTTTCCCCCAACAAAATAAAACCCTCACCATTACAAAGGCTTCTTTTTAAGATATCACAACAAAATATTGTAACAGAAAGACCATGCTAGTAACAAGACATCGTTACAGTCTTTCAAACAAAGGGTATGTCTTAGCAATCCTGGTTTTTGCAAATCTGCTAGGAAATTGCATGGACTTTAAGCAACTTTTCTTTTTTGTTAAAATGATCTTGCTTTAAACAGTTGGTTTTTTTTAAAAAAAAATAAAAAATCAAACATCACCATGCCAAGAACAAGGGTCAAACTACTTTACAGTGTATACTGAAAGGAAATAGATTCTTGATTGGCCAGTATCTTCCAAATCCAAATGTTCTTTCCTTAAACTATAGCTTCTCACCTTGGATTTGTGAGCTACATCGTCCCGACTACTTGACACTAGTCCGGATCATTCAGTCTAAGCCCGGCTATCGTCTTTCCTTCTGCCATTCATATGATAGCTGCATTTACCCCCTATATTTCCTTCCTTTACCACTCATGATCCGTAAGTTTAAGCCACCAAGAAAAAGTCTCTTGAGGCTTCTGATTATGTTGCTGGGTGATTGATGTAGATTTTGCCTTAGGCACGTACGATGGAAATACACAAGACACGTTTACTTTTGGAATGAAACAAAGATGATACTGCATTTATCAAGCAACTTACAGACACAACCAACAGTTCTGGTTCAACTTAAATGCCAATTTCCCTTTAAAGTATTCCAAAACTTGAAAGTAAAGCTTCCAAGCGTTTCTACACCAACAAAGGGAAGAAGCCGCAAGATACCCTTGTTTTCCCTGCATCTATTTTATGTCCTTTATTTGTACCAGTGCATTGGCTTATAATGAAAAAAATCAGGCAGAAAAATAACTCCAGTATTTATTTTACACTGTACATTTTTGGTCTGTTGTAACAGCCACTTAGGAAAAAAAAAAAAAAAAAAATTCTCCCAAAGGAGGAAAAAAAAACCCCCAGAACATTAAGGGAACACATTCACTTACATGGCAAAGAAAGATGAATTAACAAGTGTGCTTAAAGAACTTCATGAGCAATGTTTTGTGCTTTCTCTAGATCTTTTGTATTACTGACTAAACAATGGTGTGTTGGCCAGACATCACTTGAGTCACAAAACAAACTCAGGTAAGGGTCGATACCCTGGTTTGCTTCCATCTCAGGTTTTGTCCCCGGTAAAGTCTTCTAACCAGAGAAAACTCATTTCTAATGTCTAGCTGAGGAAATTTCCCTACTCAATATTTCACTTTATTTTTTAAGAATGACACCCCTTTTAAGAAGGTACATATGCATATAACAATATGAAGAGAACTATGGCTGTTGTTCAGTCAGTAGATACATCAATTATTCTAATCGGAACAGAGTTCTTAAAGCCTTTGAAGAAAGAGGCAGCAGTATAGATAGATAGTTCTTAACCTTCAGAAAACAGAAGTGAAAGTGTCTGGTAAATTTATACTTAAAATCTTGTTTAACAAATGTGGAAAAGACTTGAAAAGTACTCTGAGCAGTGGCAGAACCTCTTTGCTGTACAGATCAACTCAGTAATTGTCTTCGAATGGGAAGTTCTCTGTGACTAAACAATGAAAAGACAAATACAGGTAAATTGTTGGCAATTTACAGCTCCCTTCACAGTTTTAAGATTGTCCACTGACGCATATTCAGAAGACTGCTTTGAATATATAACTTGCCTGCCGTAGCTTTTGGAAATCTGGTTATGTAGCTAGACAATTATGAAGCTGACATTTAATGTATGTGCAATTATGGACTATACAGTGCCACTGCTTTGAAATGTCACCTCTTTGCCACAGTTCTTATCTTGCAGAAAATGTCCTTGCCTCCCTTGAGAGAAGCGGTCTTATTCAACTAGCACCAATGAACACTGGCAAGATATTTACAAAAGCAATTAGCTCTTTTGAGTGCTTAATTTGACATCTTCAAAGGGCCCCACTTTAGCAATGAAGTTGTCAAACCTCTAGGGAATAAGCCCCGTTAAAAGGCCCACCGTGTCTCAAGGTGGCACCTAAAGTTTTTTATCCTTAAAAAGCTTTGGTTCTTTTTCTTGCCTGTGTAATGTTCACATATATTTCTTTATGATAAGATCCAGAATGGAGGATATGTGCTGAAGTTGTCAGTGTGTGTTTCGCTTATACTAAGGGCAAGTTAATAAAGTTTATTTTTACTATCTATACCAATATTTCACAGCTCTACTATGCATTACTACTAATTTGAAGTACCCCTTTGCACCCTTAACAGAGCTTGCATCCATTTTGCAGCATCTGGCATTTAAAAAAAATAATTAAACAAACGAGTGTTTTATATCTCTCTTTATGACAGTCTTTATTATAAAGGTTGATTTTATTAACTTTGTTGGAAAGGCTCTGAGAAAAAACCAATCCAAATTTCTCATTTTTCACACGAACCTCTTCTCGCTGTCTGTCATCTCTTCTGACTCGAATACTTTCTCCACTCACATTAAGAGAGACGGAGATCAGTAGAAAAAGATCCTAAAAAACCATTTGCATCAAAATTAATCTTATTCCTAGACATATTGGAATGTCAATCCTTCGGGGCCACCTCTGTGAGAGACTGTATGTGTATACAACTTGGCAATGCAGTTATAAACCAAAAAAAAAAAGTAAATTCACTTTTCTATTCTGAATTTTTTTTTTTAATACATGCAAAATTGAGTCTTGTGGTCACCGTTCCTTTGAACTCTGCTGTCTGCTCTAGGAAAAAACTCCTTATTATAAACAGTGCAGATGGTTTCAGGGGAATTATTTCTGTTAGAATAAGCAGCAATTTTACTTGACCTATGAAGTCAATATTGAAGTGAAGCTTTGGTCTTAAAATGCGAACTGCAGAACTATGTTTTGGGTTTTTTTAATAGAAATCCTATTAAATGTTTTCATTTCATAACAGTGCCTACAGATATTCCAAGTCTTCTGCCAAGGAAACTTGTCTATTGCAGAAAAGTTCACAAAGCCTACAAAAATTTTCTCCACCAGAGCTACAAATACTGTTGTTTTTAGATCACTATGCAAACATGCATAGTGCCTTCAAAACAACATCTACCATGAAGAACTAGTAGTGCTCGAGAATGCATCTTTACTACTAACACGTATTGGGTAAAAAGTTATCTTCACAATTTCTTCACTGCTAGGCACTTCCTGGTGCTCACTACATACTGTTGTGGAAAAGACAGCAACATACACAGACTTAAGAAAAAAAAAAAAGTAAAATTCAGTTGAAATGTCAATCATAGTTTGCTGTCATATACAGCAATGATGGAATAAAATAGTGACCTCTAAGTTGCACTCCCGGTTTCAAGGATTAAGATGAGCCTGAGCTCATTGTCAGCTATGATTGTCTAAAATAAGGTAGCAGAGACACTAATATGAACCTCAGATGACAGTTCTAGTATGAATAAGAGATGAAAAAAACCCCGAGGAATATGAGAAAAGGGTTTTCTTCCGCTTAATTGGGACCAGAATGACATTGCTTGACAAGGATTTTATTGAACAGAGGTGTTTAAAATGCTTCAGGCTAAACGTGACATGAAGAGTATTCTATTGTTTATAGATTTACTGGACAAACAGCTGTAGTAATTAAGACTATCTCTTACCATGGAAGTTTGATTTGAATACAGAAACAGGACCCTATTGTTACTTTTGGAGGTATAGTCCACAACACAATTACTGACTGTAACAAAAAGATTTCTTACAATCTTTGCAGTCACAAAAAGCAATCTGTATTTTTTTACCTGCATTTTATTATAGCTTTTCTTTACTCGCAGCATTTTGAATACAATGTACTTGCAAAAAAAGAAATCACTTTCTGCTGCATTTGAGGTATGCATACTTGCAACCAAAGCTGCATCTCGAATTTGCACTCATGCATTTCAGAGAACATTACCTTGGCTAATGTTACTGCAAATAAATGCGTAGCCATAGCAGCAGGGAACTTGATGCAGGCTGCAAAGCCTGACCAAAAACTTAGTGAATAATGCAGCTTTCTGTGCTGCAGTGGGCTCGGTGCTGCCTTGGATATGCTGTGATGCATATTTGAACTCAACTAGCTTGAAATAAATGTGCAAGCTGCAAACATGCCTTGACTGTTGTTGTAAATAACTGATAAACTCAGATCAGCCACACCTATTAGCTGCTTGAAATGATCTTCTAATGTGCAAAATCTTGATCATTGAAAATTAAGTGCTTTTTTCTGCTCCATAAATAATATTAAAAAGCTCCCCCGAATCCAAACCTTACTGAAATACAACACTAAAACTGTACTAATACTCCATTTGTGTCATACAGTGCTCTGTATGACAGCAAAAGCACATACCACAATATTTACTGCAGTTTATGGCTCTCTGCAGTCAAAGCAAGCTGTAACATTAACAAATAGTTTTGAACGTGCAATTCAGTTGTTAATGTAAAAATACAAATCACCATGAATGGAAACAAAGGAAATAAATATACCAATCATATCTATGTCAACAAAAAATCGTGTGAAAATTATCTATATACTTAAGGTATTAGAACATTTCCAAGATCTAGAAATTCCAAATGTATATTATTTCTATTAGTTACGCAGCAGGGCTTTACCTCAGCAAGGAATTATCTGACTCGATGGGCCTTGTCACAAGCAGAAAAAATACGACTAGCAATTCTGATCACAGAAGTAGAGAAAATTCAAACTTGACAAAACCCACATACCATGTTAGAAAAAGGCAATCTGGTCAATAAAAGAGCAGCGCAGTAGGAATGAAAATAAAATAACACACCCAAGAGGCTACCCTAGGATGCACCATGAGAACCAGTACCCTTTTTTTATCAGCTGAACACTACCAGAGCTCAACAGATCATGAAGAGAAAAATAGCTAGCATTCTGCTAAATTTACTATTCTTCCTTTTCTTTCCATTTAGTTAAAGGAAACAATCTTGGTTCTGAGTTCTAGAGCTAAGCAGCGCTGGCTTGCTCCTCTGTATCAAGTGATAGTTTGGTACCTTGAGCAGCATCGTACTGAGGACAACAATGGCAACGGTTAGAGACATTTCCTTCCTGCTTCTATTTGTACCACAGCTATGGAGGAAATGTGCATTTTAGCTGTATTTCTCTCCCATGCCATCCTCTGTGAGACACGGAGCCACTGCTCTTCAGTTCCCATCTATGCTTGGGTCTGATTTGTATTCCACTTTTTGAGAGAAATATCTCTAATCATAAAGACTAAACCAGTTTATATTAATTTCCTTATTTTTGTTTTGTTTGGAAACAGAAGAGATTAGCTAGAACTTGGTGGCATCAGGCCAACAGAGATTGCTACAGTCTGAAAGATTCAGAGGACAGACACTTCAAGTCATGGCTTGTAATTCTCTTTGACTGCATGATGAGTCAAAGTTCATGCTAGGTATGAATCTGCAGCGTGTATTAATAAAGTATATCTACCATAAGTCAATCGGTCAGTCTCGTCAGAGGCAGCACTAACCAAACCAGCTAAAATAAACAGCCAAAACCAGTACAAAAGCAATCACCTAAAGTGCTTGAATTGCTGCTTGAGGACTTGATGGTTCTCCACATATTTTAAGCTTCGAGTAAGTCCGTGGGTTTTTTACCACGATACAAAATTTAGCATCCATTTGTAATTTTAGGTTGGGGAAAAAGAGCAAATCAATGAAAGAACAAGTCAATACTTCTGTCATATCCCAATTTTTCTGAAGTGGACTGAAATCACAGACTTCTTACTTATACAATGTATATGTAATAAACCATTATATACAGTATTCATCACTTACTATACACATAGAAAGAATAAGTTACTGCATGTATCCATATTAAAGTGCAAGACAGATTATATAGAGGATAATACTGAAAAATACCCCCCACCATTATACATTGTTGAACTCAAAACCAGAAAATTAAAGAAATTTTATCACTATAATTCTAGCCTTTGACTGGCTACATCGTTAAGGTCAATGAGATTATTTCTTCGAAACTCAGGGTCTATCATTCATTCTAGATAGTATGCAACTTAATTTCTGATTTCCTAATAACAAAATAAATTATTAAAAGCAAATTCACAACTTACCTACACAGACTTTGAACAGCAAAAAAAAAAGTTCACCCCAAAGATGAACTCGGAGCAACCAATGATTATATATTTCTATCAAAAAGCCAAAAAGGCTTTGATAAGTGAACTCACCATAACCTACACCAAGTTTAGTGCTCTCTTTATATCAAGACAGAAAAATGTAATATGTAAATATTATGACAAGTGTCAACAAATCAAAAACATACTAAAGAATTCCTTAAAAGAAAGCTCAGAGTTGTATTATCTTGTTCCTGAGCTAACAAGACAGGTGCAAGAAAAGCTGAATTAATTTTAAAATGTCTTAGAATCAGATTGTCTCAAAACATTCTATCGAAAAACTGACTTCGGTAAAAAGAACAAAAAATCCAAGAGTTTACTTTTACTCTTCTCTCCAAATCAAATGTCTGAACTTCAAACTTCACTACCAAATTATATCCATCTGATGTACAAATCAGTCCCCAGGTCAGACCAAGATTTTGCAGAATTAAAATCTTGGGTTTTGGTGTTTTTTTTTTCTATGAATAAGACTCATGCTTAAAATTTGGAGAAATATTGTGCCACAAAGTAACTGATTAATTTACTATTACTTTGCTGATACAAGATCATTTTTGATTTATACTGGTAAATGACAGCTTAAACCATTCCAGCTATAGTATATCAAGAAAACCAAGATAAAAACAGAACGAATCCAACAAGTTCTCTGATTTGGTATCATAAACACGTAGAAACATTTGAAATGTTCTGCAGCCTCTGCTTTCTATTATAGTTTCATAATCCACTAAAAAATCCCTGCATAATTGTTCTTAAGGATTATAAAAGTACTACATTTAAAACCATAGCCAAATTTTAAATAAATAAAACCCCCACAAAAGACAGAAGTGCTTTGCAAAGTAATCAATAAGTAGAGTTTCGGGATGTAATATTCAGGTGATTCTTAAAAAGCAGCTTTAATACAGTTTCAGTATTCCACTAATGCAGAAAACTGAAAAAATCACAGCAGTCTTTTGAAAGCACAGATCAACTACATAAGCTAAGAAGAGCATGCAATTCATGAATATGGTTCATTACCATGGTTACAAGCTTTCAGCACAGGCCGCTGTGTGGTCGGACTCAGATTTTGTGGTATGTCTGCAAAAGCAAGGAAACAATGAAAAAACCCCACATCTTTGAAAGTTACTGGAGTATTTTAACATTACTAAGCAGAATTATTTAGAACTTAGATATTTCTAAGAGTAACCTGACAGTTATATACCAGTGAAATAATTTGATTCTCTTATGGGGCAAGATGACTTTTACTTCCCCCGTTCAACTATAAACCCTAAAAATTTAAAGTACACGTGGCTGCATCGAAGAGTCTTTTCATAATAATCAGGCTATGCTAGGTTCAGTAAATTAATCTCCAACGTGCTACTGACATCAGTAAAACAGCTTGAACACCCCTGAAAGCTGCCATTGCAAGAAAGAATTAAAGCCGATAGCATTTACGTTCTGGAGCACTGGACCTGTAATGCTTTTAACTTTATCTGGAAAATAAAATGTAAAATAGAATATTCACCTTTCGGCCTTGGTGTCCTTTTCCTTCGGTCTCGAAAAGCTGCACCTGACTGCAAGGCCTCCAACAGGCTATCCATCACTCCAGTCTCCTCACCTTCTGCAAAGGAGAGAGAAGGAACCTTCTAGGTTACCATAGCAATATCAAAGCATAAATAATAACAACGATAAAAGTTATTAATGGCATTATTAAAACTATTTATTTCAGATTCAGACCAGGGTTTTAACATTCACAGTTTGTTCTCTTGCAATTAATCACAACAGATTTGGTCTTCTATACATTGAACTAGGCCAAATTTTATTCCATTCATTTCACATTCCTCTTTCTCTATACTGAGAGTCAAGCATAGTTTTAACTGAAATGTCATTTAGCTCGTATTTTCATTTCAGTACCCTTTTGCAACTGCAAATAATCAGTTTCACGTCATCTTTCAAGAGCTGTCCCTTAAATTATTTGCTGTATTAGACAAGAGATCATTTCAGTTATTGTTATAAAAAGTTGAAATTGTTTCTCAGCAGGAGGCTGAGTGAACGGTATTGGACTGGATAGGATACAGAGTGATATCCATAGGTAGCTTTAATCAAAAGCCATTTTCCCTTCATATTTAATAACCTCTGGCCGCTATTAAATAATTGATGCAGTTCAGGAAAATTCTACTCATCGTATTACACATGCATGTATAATATCCCCTGAAAGAATTATGAAAGATATGAGATTATAATTAAATGCAAGCGTTAAATGTCCTATTTTTATTTCCACAAATAAACACATCAGAAAATATTAGATTTTTGAACCTTGTTAACTCCTTGTGTCTATGCCTAGGAGGACAAAGAACACAGCTCCAGGGATTTATTATATGACAAAAAATCACCACAGAGGAATAAAGAATTACACAATAAAAATGTCATTATGCCTCATGGGGCAAAACTCCCTAGGTCAACATAGCCCTTGCATACAGTCAGACACATCACACAGACACACAGTTACTGCAAAAAGTGAATATTCAAACCAGGATCTAATCTACCTGACAGGGAGAATGAGATGCCATGCCACTAATTTAAGGAATTCTGAAAGTGCTGGACTACAAGTAAGGAAGCAAGGTAGCCTTCTAGACCTGAGTATGGGGGAACATTATAATGGAAAATGTTGCTTACCGATACTATTTCTATTTGTTTCTCGCCTCTTCCATCTTTCAACAAGCTTTAAAGAATTCTAGCATCTTTCTAAGGCAAGTGGTTTCAAGGGCAACAAAAATAATTCCGACAAAAATAGCTCAAAACTGCCAAATCAGCGTGGGCCAAATCATGAATATGACATTGTAGAAACAACACTTTTACTTTCATTATTCTACCGCTAAGTCAAGAGCTCAATCTAATTTAGTTTCCGAGAACCCTAAGCTTGGATATCATTTAGAAGCAGAAGAACAAAGCATGCCAAAAAGAGGCACAACATTTTAAGAACCAAGATATGCAAATCATTATTAAAAAAATAATAAATCATTTGTTTTCTCAAAATTAGAGCTTTCCTATCCACAAATTAAAGAAAAACGTCCTTCAAATATGACTTAAAGTCACATACTAGTAATCTCCTCATAAAATAACAAGTCTATATATTAAAAAGATTCTATATAAATACAACTATAAACATATGTAAAGCTCACAACAGATATTCCCTAACATTAACTCACATTTAAATTAGATTATCATAAACATTTTTGTCATTTTCTCTATTCTTTATTATTTACTGAAGGACCAAAATACCTTAATTTAAAAACAGGTTTTGTGCTATTTTATTACAAGTTCCACTTAGTTAGTACTTCTGTTCCTTTTACTTGGATTTTTATACATTCCTTAGTTTCTGCTATTTCTACACGTAGAAATGTGTTTAGAAACTGATTTTGCTTTATTTTTTTGAATTTCTTAAAAATATCCTCTAAGAATAACCCTCTTCCTTCCCTGTAGCATTTGATTTGCTGCTCTCCCAAGATGCTGGTCCTTAAACCATCAAAACTGTAATCTGAGAACACCCTTAGAATCATAGAATTGTTTAGGTTGGAAACGACTCTTAAGATCATCCAGTTCAACTGTAAACCTTGCCCTGCTAAGTCCACCATAAAACCATGCTCCTAAGCACCACATCTACCCATCTTTTAAATACCTCAAAGGATGGTGACTCAACCACCTCCCTGGGCAGCCTGTTCCAATGCTTGAGAAACCTTTCAGCATAAAAAAATTTCCTAGTATCTAAACCAAATCTCCCCTGGCACAAGTTAAGGGGACAATCACTTCCCTAGTCCGGCTCACCACACTATTCCTGATACAGGCCAGGATGCTGTTGGCCTTCTCGGCCACCTGGGCACACTGCTGGCTCATATCCAGCCGGCTGTCCACCAACACCCCCAGGTCCCTTTCTGCCGGGCAGCTTTCCAGCCACTCCGCCCCGAGCCTGTAGCGCTGCTTGGGGTTGTTGTGACCCAAGTGCAGGACCCGGCACTTGGCCTTGTTGAACCTCATGCCATTGGCCTCAGCCCATCGGTCCAGCCTGTCCAGATCCCTCTGCAGAGCCAACCTACCCTCCAACAGATCAACACTCCCGCCTATTTAGTGTCATCTGCAAACTTACTGAGGGTGCATTTGATCCCCTCATCCAGATCATTGATAAAGATATTGAAGAGAACCAGTCCCAGCACCAAGCCCTCCATTCACCACAACTCCAGCCGTCCAGCCAGATTTTCACCCAGCAAAACGTTACACTTAGTTCTCTTTTTTCTATACTCTGTATTACCAAACTGGTTAACTTAGCAACCTTACACCAAAGAGGCATATAGAAAAAGAAATAATGGAGAATTAGCAAACATTTTATAAGTTTTCATAACTTTTAAGTACATTTCTCTTCTGTACAACAGATGGCGGATATAGAATAAACATGAAGATTGAAATACAGATTTTACTCTTGCTTTGCATTTGGTATAACATGTTTTATTATGCTGAAGTTTGCTTTCTGGTGACTAATGGACTATCAAAGTTATTAATACGGCTTGGAACGTACCTTACAAAAATTACTCAGATTATATATCTAGCCTCTTGGGTTTTCCGGTTTTATGGTGGTGGGGTTTTGTTTTGGTTTGGTTTTTACTTTCCTTTCTCCATCTAATGCCATTAAACTCTCTAAAATACTAATGTCTGGATTGAAAACACTCGCTGAATAGTTTCAAATCAAAGGGATGCTTGAAGAAATTTTGAGGCCAAGCCATTAGTTACATTAAGGTACATCAATGTTATTATAAGCATTGTAACATGAAAATGTTATAAGCATTTTGAGGAACAGTAATGCAAAAAAGATTGAGTATCACAGTACCCAAAATGATACCATAAATGTTTATGGAAAAGAGTTCATAAGCTTTGTTTTAGGAAGTAGAAATAACAGAAGAAAAATTTCAATCCTATTTCAGCATGTCATCTATTTCCTTTTAAGCCTATCCAAGACTATTATAGCTTTCATAGTTATTTCAAAAACTTAATAGTTTTCAGTAGAAAAATTCTCGGTGCATAATCTGCTACACTATAAAATGGCCCATCAAATAAATAAAAAAAAAGATTTTAAATAATGGAATAGAAATATTGCAAAAAACACAGCTTTTTGTAGCATAGCTGTAGCACATTTATGGGTACTATCTGTTTTTCATACTTATCTGAAATAGACTGTAGACACAAACTGGATTATAGATTAGTGGTTCCATTGATATGCAAAAGAGTTAACAGAAGCATAAATAGAGTATACAGAAACTTGAATTAAAAAGCTCCACTAGCAGTTTTCCTGTGTGCATGGCTGTGTTGAAAAAAGTTAACCACTGCAAAAACAAACATTCATAGTTACAATCGATGTATGCAGAAACATGCAGAAAGCCTGTTTTTCAAACTTCTGCACCTTCAGTTAAGCTCCAAATTCTGTTTTTTTGACGCCTATGCCAACAGTTGACTGTGCTACTTTCTATGAAGCCACACAGCTAACTATTAGTATCCACCCTATCTAAAATATTGTCCAAGTTTCTATGATGGGAAGTTTCAGAAACAAAAGTGTACCATGCAGTATTGTAGAAATCTTTTAAATTGCCCTGGGAGAACTGCATACAACATTGCTACAGTGATAGTATAAGAGTCGCAAATATTGTTCAATATTAATGCTTCCTATGGGACCTTTAAATTGGCTTTCACAAGCTGCTGCAGAGTGCTGTCACCAGTCCCCACTGGCTTCCTAATTAGCCAAGTGTATCAATCTTCTGACATCCTAGAAGTAGTAATTCCAGTTGGTTTGCAGATAGCTACATAGTCCACAATAATTCCTTTGAGAAATATACCTTTTTATGATCTAAATGATCTCTTTTCCTTCAATTGCAGAACAGGAGATTTAATTAGGTATGATATTAAAAAGTATTTAAAACTCATACAATTGTCTTTTAAATACCATCTAAAGCAGATGTAAACTTGCCAAAATAGCTGGTAAGTTTTGCCCTTGACATTTCAGTGCCAAGTCAGATATAAACTACCTAATTTCATTAATTACGTCTTTAAAAATGTTAAGAATATTAGAAACCCTTCTTCTTTTGTGCCCTGAGTATCACAAGCTTCACAGTACAACTCCAATATGTCTTATGACGACAGAAACAGATACTGCAGTTAGTAATGACTGCTGCATTTTATGTACTTATTAACGAACACGTGATATATACCATAATTCCAAGAGCAGCAGTCCACTGACATGATAGAATCACAAATATTATTAGCAATATGGTATTAAAATATGAGTGGTGCAACAAGACTACTTTGGATGAAAATATGTTTAATTTTTACAGTTCCCCTGCATCAGTCCAATATAAACTAAAACATCACACTCAACACTAGGACTCAGAAGTTCACTTTATCAGGACAAAAAAATAATATAATAATATGTCTATTTCATCTTTCAAGGAATCAAAGCTTTATTCATTTACTTCTTTCCAAAAAAATTTGGGTTTGGTGGGGTTTTTTGTTTTAGTGGTTTTTGGTTTTTTTTTTAATAAAGGCAAGACTAAGGAGCTTCAGAAAAAGCAAACCAAGAAATCTTTAGCATGGTTTCTGTTGATGTTGCCTAATCAGCCTGTACGCTTAAGAGATTTATCTACAGGGACTTGACTGTCATTTTCCACTGGGATCTAATTGTGGCATTGCAATTACATACAGCTTTTTGTTACACGGCAAGTAACAGAAAGGATCAGCTCCTACAGCCAACTTCTGAATACTAAGCCTCATCTGAACTTAAAACTGCACAATTTGAACAAATATATACATTAAAAACAGACTTTAATATTTCATAGCTGTAACAGAAGGAAAAGGGTGCAAAAACTCAAGGGCTACTCATCAAGTTATCTGAATTAATGAAGACTTTAATTATCTTTATATCATCTTCGAAGTAACTCCATGGCACACTCAAGCTTTTATGTAATTATAAAAAAAACCAACTTGGAGTACTGAAGCTGTTGGATTTGTTTTTCTTGTCTGAATAATTAAATCCTGATCTCACAATTCAGTAACTACCAGAATGAACACTTCTTTTATTCTTGTTTGACTAGGATACAAATTGCTTTTTTCCCTTCAGCCCAGCATGTAATTCAGGTCAGATATACCATACCCAGTTTTTGATCAAGTGAAATTTAATCCCTTCGCAGCCTTCTTCCAGGGTTAGCTGCACCACCTCTCGTGCCTTAACGTACAAAAATTTCTGGGGCAGGTGAATACCAGGCTTAGGACAACAATAGCAGAGATTTTTCACAGACTATTCACAAAAGGTAAAGAAGGAGAAGAAAAAAAGATACCTCTTTTAATTTTGTTAATGCTGTATCTTTACTTTCAAGACATCACAAAAAGTCCTGTATGTCTGTTTGCATAATGATTGATTTTGACCAGTACAGCCTCCAAAGCAATGCTCGTCTGACTAAAGGTCTCCATTTGAGTAAAAATTGAAGGACCATTCTCTGAACAACGTCAAAAGAGGAAAGCTTTAGCAATGGTATAGTGTTGAGAGACCTCTGCTCCAGCAAGCAAAACAGCAGATCACAGAGAGGGAGATAATTTCAGCCACCAATGCGAGAGTGAGCTTCAGTGTTTTGGAAGTGGTTCCATCTTTTCAGTCTCGGAGTCTCGGGCAGTGAGATTATGTGAAGCATTCATAGTGCTGACACAGAACAACTTCTAGACCACTCGGCCTGATATATGAATGGGTCAGGAGACTTCCTGAAGGCTTCTATATTGTCAACATAAAAATACAAAGCAATCCTAATGTCCAGAGAAGGGAAGGTTTCAAAATGTTTAACAATGTGACAGCCTAAACTCAGACTCTTCACTCCAACGAAATTCAGATACAATCTCAAAAAGAAATTGTGAGTGGACATTAAGGGTATCTTTGTCCAGAAATGCTACAGCATATACAGACTTTAACTTGAAGTTGCTGTAAGACTTTGAGCTTTTTCTGGTAAAAGCCATAGCACCAATCAGATAATCTTCACTGACAAGTGAGTGAAGGAATACATGGCTAACAGTTCTAGCTGAGGAGAGTGGGTTTCACGACATCTTATTTGCTCTTGCTGAAATGGATCCATCGCTGAGTTGTCATAAAGTGCTTTTATGGTACAGAAGTAGATAGATTTTGACTCTGAGCATACGTATGAAAGCGTGCCCCAAGTTCCAAAGAGCCCAAACAAGTGAAACGCAAACCAAGCATCCATCCTTCACAAACTCTGAAAGGCAGGTGTCCCTTTCAAATCAGTTGTTGAAATTAAGGTTGGCAACTACACCAATTTAACTTCCCTAAGATAACTCATACCATAAAAACCAAAAGGTAAACTGCAGTTTTAAAGGTTGCTCTGTACCACAGAGATACAAAAATACTTCAGGTACCTATTTCTGCATCTCAAATGGAGCCTAATTTCCCATTTAAGTAACGGGTTTGATAGTGAAATCATCTTAGTATTGAACTTTGTAATAAAAATGTACAAATTTCTGATGTTCATCATGAGTTTAAAAACCCCATTCTTTCTGTGACAACAGAAAAAGCCACTGTAAACTCACTTTCTGCAGAAATCATCCAGGATCATTCATATTGATTCTAGATCTAGTAAAAAGTTTGCCAGAGCAAGCTTTTTGAGAAAGATCCCCTGAAAGTTTTCTTGAGGTAAATTGGACTTATAGGAGAATAAACAGAATGCCAAGCCTTTGAAGGGATGTACCCCAGAATTTGGGATTGAGGCCAATATTTGTAACATTTTCCTTCATGACCTGGATGATGGGACAGAGTGCACCCTGAGCAATGGTTGTGCTGCCAGTCAGAGGGACCTTGACAACTTGGAGAAATGGGCAGATAAGAATCTTAATGAAATTTAAGAACAGACCTGCATGTGGTGAGGCATACAGCAGCACAGGTGGGGGCCAACTGTCTGGAGAGCAGGTTTATGGTGTTTTTTGGGTTTTTTGTTTTTTTGTTGTTTTTTTTTTTTTAAAAAAAGGAATTCTGGTGGAAAATATAGACCATGAGTCAGTATTGTGCCTTTATGGCAAAGACGACCAAATAAAAGCACTGCCAGCAGGTCAAGAGAGGTGATCCTTCTCCTTTAACTCAGCGCTGATGAGACACATCTGCAGTGCTGGGTCCACATCTGGGCTCCCTGGTACAAGGGAGACACAAACAGATTCAAACCAGGACAATACCCAAGCAAACTCAGTCAAGGGCCACGAAGATGATGAAGGGACTGGACCATGTCTCTCACGAGGACATGCTGAGAGCGCTGGCATCATTCAGTCTAGAGAAGAGAAGGCTCAGGGGTATCTTATCAATGTATAGAAATGGGATGGGGTGTAAAGATGACTGAGCCAGACTCATCTCAGAAGTGCCCATAGACAGGACAGGAGACAAGGAGCACAAATTCAATTACAGCAAATGGCATTCAAACGTAAGATTTTTTTGGTGTGTTTTGTTTTTGAGCGCGATCAAACCTTAGAACAGGTTGCCCGTCTCCAATGGAAACTCTAAACATAGCTACAAGAAAAAAGAGGTTACCTTTCCACTAAGTGCACAGAAACAGTAACCAACAGTCTGACAATTGAATGATTTATGTGCGTACACACTCTCACTAGCTCAACAACACAGGATATTCTAGTAATGATGTATTACATATTGAATTACCTGATAATATTTTTAAAAAGCTAGTTTAAAGATACAATCTTCTTATAACCCTTTTTCTACTAACTAGGGATACTCTGCCTTTTTAGTGGAAAAATAAAACTGCTAAATTAAGCAGAATACTGTTTTAGTAATTTATATTTAATCACTCATAACTAAAACAGACCAACGTTACACACTGCTATGTAAAATTAAGATTTGATAGGACAGCTAATGGTGAGAATTGTCAGCTATACATGAAGAAATCGGCCAACAAGTTTTGTTGTTAATGAATGATTTTTCTGTTTTCTTCACACATCGCAGGTCCAACTGCAATGACACTGACAAGAATGCAACCAATCTGCTTTTCAGACTACCCTAGCATTTCCGTTAGTGTTGTTTCACAGTGGGGAAAAAAATAATAAATCATCTATTATTGAGACATATCAATTACAATTTCAATTAGAAAGCAGTTAGTATGCACTCTAGTAGCATTCTTAACTGAATGTAGCTTCTTATAACAATATATGTAGCTTAGCCAGCAGGTAAAGGGAGGTCGTTCTCCTCCTCTACTCTGCACTGGTGAGACCACAACTGGAATAATGTGTCCAGTTTTGGGCTCCCCAGTTCAAGAGGGACAGGGAACTGCTGGAGCGAGTCCAGTGAAGGACAACTAAAATGATTAAGGGATTGGAGCATCTCCCTTATGAGGAAAGGCTGAAGGAGCTGAGACTAAGAGAAGGCTGAGGGGAGACCTTATTAATGTTTACAAGTATCTAAAGGGTGGGTTGAAGGAGGATGGAGCCAAGCTCTTTACAATGGTTCCCAGTGACAGGACGAGGGGCAATGGGCACAAGCTGGAACACAGGAAGTTCTGTTCAAATACACGGAAAAACTTCTTTCCGGTGAGGGTGACAGAGCACTGGAACAGGCTGCCCAGGGAGGGTGTGGAGTCCCCTTCTCTGGAGACTTTCAAGACCTGCCTGGATGCAGCCCTGAGTGATATGCTCTGGGCAATCCTGCTTTGTCAGGGGGTTGGACTAGATGATTTCTAGAGGTCCCTTCCAACTCTGAAGATTCCATGATTCCGTGAATATAATATATGCATGTGGGCATGTATGACCATCTTGTCTCTTGGTTACCACGTACCGCTGAAGGAGTTCATTGAGCACAAGGAAAGGTATCACTATTTCCATTTAAATCTATAAACAACTGATAAATCAGAAAATACACGCAATGATCACTCATACTCACAGCTGTGCTAGAGAGATTTGGGGCTGAAGGGAATTTAGAAGTTATGTAATTTCTCACTCATGGAGTGAGAAAGTTCTGACAGGATTACACAACTGAGCTTAGTCAAAGGAATGCTACCAAACAGCTTTGGGGGGGCAAGACCCTTTTTGCTTGGGTAGCTATAAGTGGAGCAGAATACCCAGGAGGATCAGATCAATGGTCCACCTACCCCTGCATCCTCCGTGCATTTGTAGCCGATAGCAAACGTCTATACAAAGGACAGGATAAATATGTAGTGACATTTCTAGAATGGTCTCTTGGTCTCCAGCAGTTTGTGATTCAAAGACTCTGTATTTGCATTTAATAGCTTTCAGTGGATAGAAGCTGCCAGAGGAATCAAGTAACTTCTGTCAGCAAGCTTCAGAGCAAGAATATTTTGGTATGCAGTAACAAGGCTGTACTTCTGTACAACCACTGAGGTATTGTCGAGTGAAGATAAGCGTCACAGTGAACAGCAGAGGAACAGAAGCAGCAGCAGACTCAGTTTGAAGGAAGAGTCAGAGACATGACCTTCTCTTCTGCTACCTTTCCAACAATGACAGAGGAGGTTCTTGGCTCTTTTACAACTTTGGACTAAGGAAAGTAAAAATAAAGCATACCCTCTGAATGCTTTGGTAAGGATATTTATTCTTCCCCTCCTCTGCAACTTGAGAGAAGAAACTTTTGATGATTCAGAAAAAACAGAAAGAATAAAAGCATTTACACATAGCAGGAGTGAAAGCTTAAAGAGGACTCTGATGCCTATTCCTTACGGAGGAGATGTGAGTACTTGGAGCAGGAAATGCTTACTCAAATCAAAACTTACTATCTGCATAAATGTTAATCCCAAAGATGGCTCCAGAGATTAAAATATTTTTCATGGCAATGCCATTTTAAGTTTGCAGCATTCTCTTCACTTTTGTTTAGAAATTTTACTGCTACAACATAAACAACAAGTTTTATGAGAACATTTATCTACAGACATTACTTTAAGGACTCTAAATTTATTTTAGCAGTTCTGTTTGTTTTGACTAATTCTCTCAAATAGGGATGCTATTTATTTTTTCAGGGGCTTTGTGTAAACTTCAGTTTCACAAATGCCTTTCAACTACTATCTCCAAAGGTTCCACTTCTAAGTAGAATTTCCAGAAAGAAAAATAATTGTTTCTTCTAAACCTCTTGTTCTTTTGGAGCTACTGCTTAGTACAAACAAATAGCAGCTGTTGCATTCTGAGCCCATGGGTTGCCAACAAGTGCATGAACTACACCTCCATGCTTCAGAAGATTTAGCACCTTTGAGATCTTGTTAGAACATGCCTTGTGACTGTTAGCTGTTGGGTTTTAATTAATACACATTCAGATCAGTCCTACTTTTTTTGCACTAAAAGCACTTAATTCCCTGAAGATCCTACAGCGTGAGACTTGATGAGGTTTCGCCGTATCTCATCTTTAGCTGTGGCCTCTGCAGATGTTTCACACACTGTTTTTCAGGGTAGACTTCTTTTAATTGAGTATACTTTTATTTCACCATCCTCTGTATCATGTTCAAGTACACATGTGACAATTATTCTCGAAGAAAACATCTGTTCTGAGCAATTTACCCAGATTTATACTTTACTGTCAAAGCAATACAACTGCATCTGAAAAACAACTTCCACACTTAGTGACATATCAGGTGACACCTTCTTTCCAGTGGATTTGTGGTCAATGTCTGTCACAACTCATTCCTCATATATAGGACCTCTTTTTTTTTTTTTTTTTTCTTTTAACAAGCATAAAGCAAAATTAGATCTACTCTCCAAGCTTGTCATGAGCGTACTGTCAACTGCCCACTGAGTATTAACATGAGCACGTACTGAATAGGCAACTCTATAAGGTCCCACAGTTCTTTCAGCTCACTGTTATTTACAATAAGGGGAAGCAGTTACACTCCTCACAGTTACAGAACAGATTTATTCCCCACAAGCCTCATAATAAAAGCAATCCTTAAGAATAAAGTTAAATAACAAAGAGTGACCTCAGGAATCCTTTCGGTGAAGAGGGTCCAATTTGAGGAAAGGCGAAGGCAATGGTGGGACAACTGGAAAGAATAATAAGCACCAGGGAGGAACCAAGATAAACAGAGCACTTGAAATTTCAAAAAGGGAAACTCCCTAGAGAAGAGAGCCCTTACACAAAACAGTTGTTGGATATTAATATTATACCCTGAGGATTTTGTCCCCTCATCAGATATTTTGTCCCCTTCACAGTAAATTTAGTTGCACAAAACATATACCTAAATGCCCAAAATCTAGAAATATTGTCCAAAACCTGTGTTTTTTTCAGGAAAGTAGCCCAGCAGACATTTTGAAACAACAAATTATCAACATATGTTAGAAACCACTGACGTTCACCTCAGCTGTAATGGAACATGAGCAGATTTTTATAATCTGCGACATGTGCGGTCCTTTAATCCCCTCAGAGGAAAGGAATACTATTAAGAAGTATTGATTCTCCTCTCCCAGCGAGAAGAAATTAATAAAATGGAGGCCTTATGAACTTGAGCTAGGCAGGGAAAACAAGGTCTTTGACAGTACCTACTAATATAAGTAGATTTGGGGATTTTTTATTTTATTTCTAAGACAAGCACTTTACCTGTTGGAATCTGAATTTTAACTGGCTAATTACATTTACTACTTTCATTGCTTAAAACTATGAGTGCTGGGATCCATGGCGTCCTTCTGTTTTGGGGAACACTACAGAACTAAAGAAAATATTCACGTTACAAAACTTAGCAAAGAGTAATAAAATAGTAAATGCTTGAAGAACCAAAACCTAAAACACTCTTAGCAAGTTTGTGAGACGTGAATGCTTTTTTCCAAAACCAGATAAACAATATAAAACCTCTGAAAAAATAAATGCTGCAAAATTGACTGCAAATAAGGTCATAACTGTCGAAATGAACTGGAACACGGATTTAAAACTAGTTAGTTATGATGAAAGTGAAACTGAGTAACACAATTGAAAACAAAGTAATATACTCAATTGGAAATCAGATGTTTAAGTCATCATTTGGGCATCACTTCACTGCTTCTGCGTAAGAAAGGGCAGCCTTTGTAAATAACCACTGATGAAAGTGGCTTGTTACTTAAATAGCATTCAAAGTAAGACACAATGAAGATGCCACAATGATGGAGTTCTCAATTATATTACAATAAATTTAGCTGGTGTTATCACAGTTATAGAATTCTTTACACTGTGATAAGATCAAAATAATTGATTGGTGTGTTTTCTACTGAGAATATGAACAGCATGAGAAAGTATGTATCTGAATGTTAATCGTATGCAGACAAGTGGCATTTACATAAAGATCCCCTTCCACTGGTTATTTACCTTAGGAACGGCAGTAGGTGATAGTTTGAACTGGCTTCATAGAAACAAGCAAAGCAATCTTATTGACAAAGCATCTCACGATGAGTATCACTTTGTAACCCAGAGAGTATTTAGAGGACAGATTTTATTATCATAAATTTCAAAATACCAAAGATCATTCACTGCTTAGACATGCAAAATTTTTAGCAGAGGTTGAAATTTTTATTATAAAGCCTACCTAAATGCTAAGTTTTTCTAAAAAGTTGCTGTACTACATATTCATAAAACACTACACATATTTTACAACCTACAAAATATGGATATAACTATTTATATCTGAAATATTAAAAAAAATCAAACTGAAAACTATAAAGATTTATAAAACACTATACATATTTATGTAATTTTAGAAAATGACCGTATCAACACTGAACTTGGTGCAACAGTATTTCAAAGGCAGTCTGATGAGACATGCAGAGGTATGGATGACAGAGCACAAGCTTCGATCTAGATGGTTAAACTGTCACCTGAATATCAAAGGCACAACGTATGCTAAGGAAGGCTATTACAGTTTGTGAGAAGGCTGGTATACTGTAGAACCACCCCAGATCTCATGTTTGCAGTAAATGTCAGTTACTAGTGATGAAATTATTGTATTCAACCCAGAAAGATTTCCACCTCCCCCCCAAAGCAGTTGAAGTTAAAAATCAGGAGTTACCTTTAATTCAGGAGCATTTTCCCTCTGTTTTAATACATGTGTATAGTGCTAGGCAAACCTAGTATGATACAGTCCTAGTGTGCTCTATGGAACTTACTGGCTCAACTCACATATTTGGTAGATATTCATAAAATCTATGGTCTTGTACATATTTCTTTAAGATCTTAGGGTTTGGGGACTGCAAAAAAAGTCAGCAATACCCCCTGAAAAGCTAAAAATTTTGCAGCACTATGTAGGTCACTTTTACGAAGAAATGAATTCTTATGCAGCAGAAAGTGGCACCATAGGCAATAAACCCCTACTCTTCAAATAACTTCCAAAAATCAGATGAAAGCCTAAGAAATACAAAGAAAAGGACTTCAAGAACAAAAGAGAATCTAGGACAGGTTAAATGTCTGTATTGTAAATGAGATCAGTGGTTACCAAAACAAGCTTAGAATGATAATAGAAATCCTGTTTAAGCACTGGATAGCAGCTGGGGCCTTGAACACATGGACACAGGCTGAAAGCAGCAGCTCCAGAACTGTAAACAAGTTTCGAATGGCCAATTAACGGTGACTGAAAAAAAGCGCAACCTCAAGCATTGTGAAAAGATTAAGAACAGAAGCAGCAGTTGAGCAAAGGAAAAAAAATCCAGCTGAAAGCACTGCTGTGACCTGGGGAATTAACACTCCTTGAAGGATTCTGCAGTCCTTCAGGAACTGTCTAGAAACTAAACCATCTCATAAAATAGTAAGATCCCAAACTGGGCACGGGGCAGGTAAGAGAAGATGGCAGAGAAGAAAAAAAATATATCCACTTCAGTTCTAGCTTCCCTTGCAGAAGAGCTCTCGAGTTTGTCCATGTCATCTTGGCAACTAAGGCCATGACTGGTAGCCATCACTGCCAACTCTACAGCATCAGCGTCGGTGGGATTTTATATTCACATCAAATTAAGGACTGACTGTTTTGAATATGTCACTGTAGCGATTGACAGCAAGAACTAATTTGTAGTGTTAATGACAAATAATGCGTAAGAATAAGTTATTAGCACAACCAGTGCCATCGATTGTCAGTCCAGTGAAGTGGGGTTGCTTGTTTTGTTTTTTTCTAATATATTTTTTTAAAGCTTAAGAGAAACAGTTAAGAAACTCCAAAATGGCATACAGCACAGTGATAGACTGGCATCCCTCCGGTCATTTTCAGTTAAAAAGCAGTGTTACTGAAAAACGTAGAGTGGAGATGCAAAATATCTCTTCACTGAAAAGAAAAAGGTCTCAAAGAACCAGTTAGTACAAATATGCTACACTTTTCTGCTCCTCAAGTGTGCACCTGTTTGAATCTCAGAAAATATTTTCTAGGATGGTGACATGAATGAGTTTTCAGCTACTTAATTCAAGCAATAATTGAACTAATATTCCTACAAATCCAATGTCTGATCTAGTCACCATATAAAGAAATGATATGGAGCAAAAATCAGTTGCTCCACGATTGCACTCCAGGTAAGAGTGTTTTGGTATTTCAATAGAGGGAGGACCTAGTTAGAAATTTGTCAGTAGGTTAGATGTGAACATTTCGTGACTGATTTACAGATTCTTAATGAGAAGACAGCCTTTCAATAAACTAGTAATGGTTAGGGAAAAAAAAATAGGGAAAAAATATTTTTGAATGTCTATGTTACACTTCCATCAGAATCAGAGCAACATTATGCCTCTTCAATTAGTAAATAAAGCTTTGATAAGACTGCTAAACGAAAATACAAAAAAAAAGCCCCAACTTTTCATTTTGTTGTTGCTGTCCTTCCTGACAAACAAATCTACCAGAGATGCTTTCCACTGCCAGAATTTGGGTTTTCTAATAGACTTCAAAATGATGTTGCAAACAAGCACAAGAAATCTCACAAGGAGCCATGCAGAACAAACCACAATTCATCATTGTTCAATTTAGTGAATATCAGACTCAAGATGTTTACACTTTCAGGTGATCCTAACGTTATCTTTGCCCACCTGCTGTTTTTTTGATAGTCATTCCAGACTGAACCTTAAGTGTCTGCTAACGAAAGCAAGAAAACTCTTTATGTACACTTACATATTTCAATAAATAAAATAAAAAAGCTACTAAGAGACTGTCAAGATTTAACCCCAGCTGGCAACTAGAACCACCATGCAGTTGCTTGCTTTTTCCCCCCAGTTCAGATGGAGGAGAGAATCAGAAGAGAAGAAGTGAGGAAAAAACCCTCATGTGTTGAGATAAAGACAATTTAATAGGTAAAGCAAAAGCTGCACACGCAAGCAAACCAAAACAAGAAATCTGTTCA
The DNA here is from genome assembly GCA_013400135.1 of Rhinoptilus africanus. NCBI lineage: Eukaryota > Metazoa > Chordata > Aves > Charadriiformes > Glareolidae > Rhinoptilus > Rhinoptilus africanus. Next base: position 76,224 of record VXBO01011413.1, on the reverse strand, counting down.
CTACTTCCCATTAGCAGGCAGGTGTTCAGCCATCTCCAGGAAAGCAGAGCTTCATCACGTGTAATGGTTGCTTTGGAAGACAAACGCTACAACTCCAAACATCCTCCCCCCATCCCTGTTCTTCCCTCAGTTTTCTATGCTGAGCATGATGTCATACGGCACGGAACATCCCTTTGGTCAGTTGGGGTCAGCTGTCCTAGCTGTGCCCCCTCTCAGCTTCTTGTGCACCGCAGTGTACTCGCTGGCTGGGATCGATATGAGGAGCAGAAAAGGCCGTGAATGCCTAGCAGCAACTAAAACCACCAGTGCGCTATCAAAAGCATTTCTCATCCCAAATCCGAAACGCAGCACTACACCAGCTACTAGCAAAAAAGTTAACTCTATCCCAGCTGAAACCACAACAGAGACAAAGCAGCTGACCTGTAGACGACAAGTACATAGTTTCCTGCTACATTAGCTGAAGCAGTAGGTTTAACTACCAGAGGCCTACATACACGTGTGGCTTTATGACTCAGAAGTCCGCAACATTGGCAACTGTATTCCGGAAAGCTTGAACATGACATTATGAAGAACAGGACTTGAGAGGAGCTTTAATTTTCCCTGAAAGACTAACAATTTTCCATGCAAAGCACTATCAGTCATACATTCTTCTCTCACACATGTTGTATACCTAACCTCTTTTGAAATACTTCCAATTGTGCATGAATAACCTGTTTTACCCTTTCCTAGTCTTCTTCAGCCTCCTCCATCTTTAAAGTTTGTCACTTGTAGTTTTCTGATTGGGTCTTGAATTTGCTTCTGAAGAATTAGAAATTCTGTGTTCAGAGGGCAGCCGCCTGGTTTCCCATCTTAAGAGAAAGCTTTAGTCTCACATCTCAAGACAAGGATGTTCTTATGAAAATAAATCAAAGACTTTTGGTTTGAAGAATCTCTGAAACTAAACACACCTACTCTGGCTATTAGTGAAACGTGGAAGAGACAGATAATCATTTATGCCAAAGGTGCCGACCAGGTTTTGAGTGGGGAACTGTTTAACAAGATCTGCTCAGAAAAAAAATGAGAGTAGCTCACGATAATTTACACAGTAAGTCATGTATCATTCTGAAAGATTCCAGAAGCTCAGTCTGGGATGAAATATAGCAGTATAGAGGATCATCAGACATCTTTTTTAGTAACAGAGAACTCACAGTGTCTGCTGACTCTTTTGGTACAAAAGACAATGAGCATAAATGAGTAACTTTAAAAATGCATGGCTGAGGTTTCTTTTAAGGTGTTTCAATAGAGACCTATTGAAATAACAATCGACACTTAAAGAAAGGCTTATTCTCATAAAAGAACAAAAATGAATATGTAACCTTAGATAAAAGAAAATGGCTTTGTGGTTTGGAAAATGTCTGTTCTTGCATAACGTAAGGGGTCCTGAGCATAACTGAATTTTTACTTGGTCACACAAGGTTTAATATATTCTAATAGAAAAATACAAAGAAGCATTACAAGTTCTAAACTAGCTTGAGGAAAATATGTAATTAGAGAACCCTAATTACCTATCAAGGTAATTATTACCTATTAGGGTAACTATTACCTATTAGAGTAATTCAAAATTTAAGAACCTTTTTGCTGTAAACTTTAATTGGTGAAAATCATTCATTTATTCTATCTTTTCTGATAGCTCATTCAGATAATGAAAAAACTAACAGCTTTATTTATGGTAAAACATAAGATAAAATGCATTTTCTACGCTTCTTACCTGTCTTCATTTCTAACAAGCGCTTTTTCTTTTGTTGCCTGTCTTGTTTTTCTTTTTCTGCTTTTTCCTTAGCTATTTTAGCACGCCTCTGTTTTTCCTCTGCTTCCCTTCTTCTCATGTTCTCCTTTACTGCTTGCTGTGGAAAAAAAAAAGGTAATATAGAGTTCCATTAAAATCGAAGTCTTAGCAAAAGCAAAGCTGGATCTTAAAAACAAAGAAAAAAGCTTTAAAATCATATCTCTTAATCGTAACTTATCAAGACAAATAAATATTTGACATTCCATATTTAGTACATTTTGTTCAGAAGAGTAAGCAAATTCAGAATAAATATAGTAGAAGCATACTAATTCGTCCCACATGGGGATTATAAATTCAGCAAGAAATACAGCTTAAGAATACACACATTAGTGTAGGAAAACCTCAAAATATCTAAACCAACTGGTTTTACAAAGCTTTAACTATGTTACTATTTGTATTTCTAGAATAGTTTCACCATTTATTCTTTCTCACACTGACACTATACCAAGCAAAACAAGGCTGCGTGGGTGACTTAGCTGTGCATTTTTCTCATCCTTATCCACATATGCACTAATTCACTTGTTTTATAAATTCTTGTCTTCTTGTTAATATTCATACAACATTGTTTATTTTTAATTATAAATAAGTACTCCAAAGCTTCCAGTGAAGCCAAACCAGAACTATGAGTTTCGGAGTTTGTAAATCATTATTCTGCATATTCAGACATTTAAAAAAATACTGTGTCACATTTGATAATTTTTTAACAAGGCTATTCTAGGATTTCCTTTTCATCATTTTTAGTGTTAGCTATGTACACTGGTAAGTTTTCAGTGCTCTGCTATGGCTTGCACTAAATGTAAAGTGCCATCCACCTATTCTTCATTACAGAAAGTCTCTCTTTTCAGAATGCAGTTACACACCAAACCTCATCTTTCACAATAGATCAGTCTTCCCTTCTACAAAATGGCTAACATCACCACAAGATCTGAGGCAGAGGCTGCACATCTGCAGAGTTAATTAATGTCTCTCATTGGTTTTAGTGTGAAAATGTCCAGCCTGCATTCAGGAAAAAAATGTAAGAAAGGACTGAAGAGTACTACAAAGCATAGATGAATATTTGCAAAGGCGATTATTTGTTTGTGTAGCATCACTGCAATAGATAGTGACTACAGGAAGTAAAAAAATATATATATAAAAAAAAAAATCACATAAATCTTGTGAGGAAATACCTGTCTTTGATAACTGAAGAAGAGTAAGTTTTCAGTCATGAAAATGACAAAGAAACGGAAAGCAAAACTGTACTTCCACAGTGTCCTCTCCGGAGTCACCTCTATCAATTTTCTTGGTAATGGGGGAGGACGGGAGAAACCTACTGCAAAATGCTGAAATTCTGTACTGAATTAATTTTAACAAATTATTTGCTGATTTTCAGACTGGATATTCTGTAAAATAAACTACTGGGCAAAACTCAAATGGGACTTGAGCACAAGTACAATTTTGGCAGAAATTGTACACTTTCCTAACAGAGTGACCAAGGAAATTTCGACTTTGCATCTACTTTTTCCCGCCAAACAATATTAGTAGGACTCAGGCTCAGACTGCCGTCATCCAAATGCATTTCTATTCTATTCTATTCTATTCTATTCTATTCTATTCTATTCTATTCTATTCTATTCTATTCTATTCTATTCTATTCTATTCTATTCTATTCTATTCTATTCTATTCTATTCTATTCTATTCTATTCTATTCTATTCTATTCTATTCTATTCTATTCTATTCTATTCTATTCTATTCTATTCTATTCTATTCTATTCTATTCTATTCTATTCTATTCTATTCTATTCTATTCTATTCTATTCTATTCTATTCTATTCTATTCTATTCTATTCTATTCTATTCTATTCTATTCTATTCTATTCTATTCTATTCTATTCTATTCTATTCTATTCTATTCTATTCTATTCTATTCTATTCTATTCTATTCTATTCTATTCTATTCTATTCTATTCTATTCTATTCTATTCTATTCTATTCTATTCTATTCTATTCTATTCTATTCTATTCTATTCTATTCTATTCTATTCTATTCTATTCTATTCTATTCTATTCTATTCTATTCTATTCTATTCTATTCTATTCTATTCTATTCTATTCTATTCTATTCTATTCTATTCTATTCTATTCTATTCTATTCTATTCTATTCTATTCTATTCTATTCTATTCTATTCTATTCTATTCTATTCTATTCTATTCTATTCTATTCTATTCTATTCTATTCTATTCTATTCTATTCTATTCTATTCTATTCTATTCTATTCTATTCTATTCTATTCTATTCTATTCTATTCCTACTCACACTGATGAACTGCATGCTATTTTGTAGCTCACACCTTAATATCCTGTGTAAATTGGATGCTTTGGAGTATCACACCTTGCTTCAAGCCTCTCTCTAACAGGACACTGGTCTTCCATAAGTTCTGTGTCATAACTTAAAATTTCAGGCTGATGATGTCTTGGATACCATTTAAGGCATTTCTGTTGTTAAGTCACCTTTGAGGCATCAGCTGGTCAGCTCTCCAAATTCCACTCCCTTGACTAGAACATGAGATTAGCCACTTAAGCTCACATACAGACGCCAATATTTAGAGGCCTCTGCCCTAGAGTCAAATCCTATCCTACACGTTCTGTGTGTTTTCAAGACAAAACACAGGTGTCTAAAGTTCTGCAAAATGCGTATACCAGGAATTGTCACAAACTTGACTAAGTCGAGCACATATTTCTCTCTCACAGTTTGCATTTCAACAAGTAAATGTCTTAACACTTCCTTGCTCAAAAGGCCTAAAAAATTAGACATGTTCTGACTGCATCTGCTATATACAAGCAGCATTGCATTTAGCATACGGCACAGAAGAATTACCAAAGTATAAGTCTTTTGCATACCACGCCATGGCCTAGAGTTTCTGAGATAGCAGCATGCTTGGGTTCTCTCTCTTGTGCTCTCTCTCTTGTGCTTTTGAGGATTGGTTCCAATTTTTATTTGAGTGTTTGCGTATAATTAAAGAAAAATACTCTGGAGTCTAGGTAAGAAACTCTTGGCTGCTCTTCTTCTGGTTCTTTAAGTCATGTTTCTGCTGCAAAGCAACCTAGAGTGGATAGGAGCAAGGGTTTCTGTAGTCCTGTGGTTAGCATACTGTCTTGGACATAAGAGTTGTTGACGCAAGGCCTCTTCCTTCCCTCTCCTACGACTGCAGAAAAGTTCTAACCATTAGACAAACACAAGAAGAGGATATATTACAATTGCTTCATCTTATTTCAGAAAGCTATCCTTCCAAGGAAAGGAATGAGCCTGTTTGCAGTACCTCTGATGCTGTGAAAGCACAGAAGGGGGTTAACAGAGATGTCCGATACCTAAGATGTCCCACTGACTGTACTAGGAATTTAGCTTCGGGAGCTAAAGCACTGAAGGTAACCTGCTTCACCCATTTTTCAGATCTGGCCAACTAAGTGTGCTCTAGATTTAGTGCTCAAAGAGTGTGAATAATAGCTGTCACAGCCGCCACATACTACTGAATTACGAAGTGCACTCCAAAGTTGGTTATGTACTTGAAAGTCTATGGCTCCAGATTTAAAGAGTTTTTTTTCAAATGTTTTAAACATTTTCATTAATTGAGAACAAAAAAAAGCATTATAAGTAGGTAAAAACTGGATATAAATTATCAATTTTGCTTGATAACGAGAATGACTGACCTTCACTTTTCCACACCTACTGGTGACTTAAGTAGTCTTTTCACTTTGGACTTCTTAAGAATCCAATGATTTTTCAGCACTAAATCTAAAAGCCTTTTCAGCTAAGTTTTCAAGGATGCCAAGCACCTTCAGTTTCTGTCAGTAATCAAGACCAACGCTAAACAACTCTGAAAATTAGGCCTCAGGTGTCTCATGCTGGGCATCTCAACAATCTTTTCCAAAATGTCTCAAAACCGAGCAGGTACTCAATATTTTGTTTAGTGTCACTGAATGATAAGTGGCTTCATGCCTTAACTACACATCTTTTTCATATAGCCTTCAAACTGTGCTCTGCAAGACAGAATTATTAATTTTCCTCAAGGTTTCTTCCATCATGCTCATCAATAATATCTAACTGTTTCGAAGCATTAATTAATCTATCTTTATAAAAGTGTCGTGAAACAGGGGTTAGTATCAGTGCTAATTTTACAGACACAAAAAAGAAATATGGGGAAATTAAGGTAAAGCATAGCCACTTCCTTGGGTCTCCAATTCAAGATGATCCTAAGCATTTATAATTCTTATTCTACAGCATTTAAGGGGGAGATGTTGTTTAAACATCAGAAATCAAAGTAATCCAACTATTTCATAATATTTAGCAAATTTGAAATCAGGCTCCTGAGTTTCTAATTAGGCATTGATCAAGTTAAGAAAACATAATCAATGTCCATGTTGAAAAATTTAGCATATGTAATTTGCCAAACAAAAGTATTGGGATTGAAGACTCTGCCTTCTAGGTTTTTAGCTGTTAAAACTCTGAAGTAGTAGAGGCTCGGTAGTCTTCACATGTTCCAGTATGTTTGCTAAATAAGGGTTCCATTTAAAGTCCTTTCCTCAAAATAGATGGATATAGGAACTTGAAACCCTTTCTCAATATCTATGAAAGAAGTATTTTTTCCTGTCTACACCCTCAGACACGTCTGAAATCATTTAAAAAAAGCAACTGACCAAGCAAAACCAAACAAGACTGGGAAACATGCAAGCAACTTAAATGTGTTGTAATTATAAGTGTCAGGCTGAAATGAGGAGTAGATGGTAAAACAACTAATTGAATCTTTCTACAGATCAATAGGCATGAGGTGGATCACTGCTCCAGACTTTGTCACGAAGCTCGTGCTCAGATAACATCACTGCAGGAGTGTAGCCAGTCAGGCAAGCTATGTAATCACAGGTAGCCAGATGCGACATGATTCACCTTTTCCAAGTTATCCAAATTAACAAATTCATACGCAACTGGGGACCTGTCTTTTTATTATTCCGTTTCTTCATTTAGAAAGAGTTGCTTACCAGACAAGTGTTTAGAATATAAGAGAAAATTCTAGTTTTGCAAAGAAAACTTAAAAAAAAAAATAAATTAAAAGAATAATAATCAAACCCAAGCACAACCTCCACACAAAATCAACAGACTCTCCCTGCACCCCTAACTTTACCAAATCTGAACACAGTTATAAATCAGTGAGATAGCAATGCTCACTAATAAAAAATAAGAGCTCTAGAAGAGTATTTTCAACTTATATAGCCATCAGCTTAATCAAAGTTGCTTGGTTATTTTAAGTTGAGAGATACACCAGTCTTGAGTATGTATTCTGAAGTATATAATCAAGTTAATCGCTGTTCCACAAGAATGACACTGACAAGGGTAAAAGAATCTGCAATATTTTGGAGAACATCTGTTTTTCCCGAAGTTTGCTAAGACTGTTTATATTCATATATAATCAACTCTAAACATATAAAGAAATACCCTGGTGAGAAATTTCTACCTCAGTTTTCAGAAAGATCTTTTGTTAAAACTCTTAAATCATATTTTGGTAGAATTACAAAAAAACCCCAACACCTCAAAGAAAACAACCCCCCCCAAACCCCTATAATAATACGCATCTGTACGCATAATGGAAATGCATTTGTATCCAAAAAATACCTAAAGAAAAATAAAATCAGATTTCCAAAAATAGTTTCAGCTTTTATGATGAGCTAGTATGTGTAAATGTTTGTATACATAATGTAGATGTTGCCCTGCGGTACAAGGACAGAGGTAACATCCATATCCATGACTATTTTAGATGACTCCAAGGCAAAGCTCTAATAACTAACAGTGAGCCTGAATTATGCTTATAACTGCGTTCTGAATTCTATACAGAAGGAGCTACCCAATAATAACTTGGATCAGCCTAACGTCTGTTTCCCAAATACAATTCTAATACTTAAAATAATAATAAAATAACAATTTTTAGTCCCTATCCCCAAAGATCATCCTTTTTAAAGGGAAGACAAGAAAGTAAGCATTTAACCTACATAAAACCTAAAAGCCCAGACAATCTATTGTCACAAAAATTAAAGGTCCTTAGAAACAGACCAAGTTTGAGGAAAATATGCTATTTTTTTAATCCAGGATAAGGAGCTCTGAGTTTCCATAGCAGGGAACCTGCTTACAGGCCAAATCTTGACACTGATCAAGTGCTGCAGGCAAATGAAAAATTAAATTAAATAAAATCTTTGGTTTGGATTTTACATGGGAAGAGCATGCATTATAAATATAAAAGAATTGTCAGAATATTTATTTTTAAGGAAATAACAAGGATCCTTTAAACAGCAAATGCTGTTATATTTAAAAAAAGGTAGAGTTCCAGATTTTTCCCCTTCAGGTTACACATGCATATAAGAGGCTCTGTTTTAAATTACATTCAGTTTTATTAGGAATTTTCAATTCTTTCAGAAGGAAATAATCCACAAATAATAATTCAGAACTCCATTATCCTTAGGATATCCTAAGAATGCAGGATGTGCAAAGTAAAATTTCTGATACGAGTATCACATAGCATATGAGGAGGAAGAAATGTATTTTTAATTTGTTCAGTAACTGAAGGATTATAAAAATAGTTTCTAAGAAACATTAGGCATAAAATAAACAGGTTGTACCATGAACATTGTCCTGAAGTTGTTCAAGTCCGTTAAAAACTCCTCCACTGAAACTTTCTTCAGATCAATGGCATAATATCCCATCACATTCTGATAGAGTTTTTCCATGTTCTCATGCATCCGTGAAAGTTTCTGAAAATCTTCTTTGGCGTGAACTAGAAAGCTGTGCGCTGCTGTTAAGGCTTCAAGAGTACTCAGTAAATCCAGTCAAACCCACAGTTTTTACTTAACATTGATCTGCATTTCAGACACATATTTCATTTGCATCAAATGAAGTATCAAAAGAATTCCTTCCATGCCATACATGCTTCACAGAATTTACTGCATATATTAGGCCTATGAATCAATCAGGGTGCTTTCCTCAAACTTTCTCAGCCACTTGAAATTTAAAGATTATTTCGTCAGTATATAATTTTGCCTGAAATGAAAAGTACGGGACTACTCTAACTTCGAGCACCTATGTAGTTTATTTAGTACGACTGTCTCCTTATTGAAGCTAAAGGTTTAGATACATAAATTATAATTTATATGGAATTTAGGTACAGATACCAATAGCCAACCTGAACACTTTCATATATCAAGAGATAGTATAGCTCCTATTAAAATTAGAGTAAAAATAGAAATATTAATATTAATAAACAGCAGTATTAAAAGTAAAAATAATGAAAGATTAAAAACTTTATCTTAACTGTTCATGATTTTTTAACATTGTTGTAGCAACAGCAACGCATTCATTTCAATTCCTGGTGGCTGTAATCAAGTATTTATGCTTTTTCTAAGGCTATTTGCAATGTCAATACAACTTAATTAAATTAGCGGTGAAAAAAAATACAACTACTTCTGCAAGAGATAGACAATTTATAAATAGCACCAAAATACTGCATAACATAAATGAAATAAAACCTCTGTGTTTATTCAAGAATTTTGATAATATAGTTTGTCAAAGAAGCTCAAAGAAGAAATATTTTGTGTAGTCATTTCCTTACCTAGGACAACTTCATGAAGGGTTTACGTTAATGGAGCTGTAGCTAAACAAATATTTGCATTCCATTGTTTTCCTGCTGTAGGAAAGACTACAAAAGATAAGAAATGACAATTTTACCTTTGCTCCCAATTGCCTACCCCAACTATTGCAAAAGAGAATTTATTGTATTTATATACTTCATACTACAGATACATACACTATGGTCACTTTATTTTATGAAACACAGGATTTTTAATCACCTTCATTAAAACATAGAGAAATACTATTTTTGTCCATCATGCTGTTTTAAATACACAGTAACACACTGCTGCTGGGTGAGTGCTTTCACCCTTCAGGGTCTTTGCAATGCACTCCTCTTTTAGTTCTGTTTAGAGGCTCGATCCCTTTCAATTTCACTAATAAATGTCCTTCTGATTTGTTAACGCTGATTTTAAAATACTAAGTAAGCAGTTAGTCATTTCCTTATTGTGATTTAGAATCCATGCAAGAAAGTTGTACATTAATGTTCTCGGACAAATGCAGGAAAGGGGAAATATCGCACACTCACGTTAGTCACTATGATGGCTGTTAGCTGGGTCTGTAAGGTCAGAACAGTCTCCACTAAGAAAGCCTTGTAGGAAAGGACTAACAAAGCCTAGATTTTGATGGCATTAATTGATACATCTTCCATCACTTCCCAACCACTTGATTTCAGACTTTCTCTTCCTCTGACAGGGCTCCTTAGCCAGTATGAGCTTCTCTCCGTGTTTCTACTGACTTCAAAAGGTACACCTTGTGAGCAGCTTCAGACTGACTCTGGTGGCTAGCAACAGCTCAAAGAGAATTGATGTTGCTAGCCCACTCTTTCTTCCATATCAGTTTGAATCTCTCTCCTCTGCTTAGCTCCCAAGATGCAAAAAAGCTCACAGGAAGCCACTCTTCAGAGCTGAGTTTCTTTAAAATTATTAAGGATGTTAAAAAGCTATTGGTGGGACAGTGAGGAAAGTTCATGAGAGGTTAGTATGTAACAGGTGCCCAAATATTAAACAAAAAAAAGGACTGTAAGAAACAAGACATGACAAAACATAAGTTGGGAACCTCAAAAGAAATGTCAGCTGTTCAAAACAACCCTAACAACCAAAACAACACAACTGTAATAAAGAAAAGCAGTAAAATTAATGTTGGATGAAACTAGAAATAAGCACTTCTACATCCTATTTACTTTTGATCACACAATTTAGGGTACTTATTACTTGTGATTCTTAGATCATTAGGAGAACTTAGGGGAAAATACACTATTTTTTGCAATTATGAGGCTGTTTATTTCCACAGAATTTTAGGGTAAAGGAAAGTTAGGTACATTTGTTTTGTTGTCACTATGTATAAGTGCCATACAACAAACATTCCAGTAACTTTCTTCAGTTTTCTAGGAAGGGAAAAAAAACCCAAAAAACAACTAAGGGGCAAAAAAAAGAAGTTTGTTATCAATAAAATGTATACTTCATCTTGTAAATGAATGATATGCCAGAGAATATCCTGAAAAGGAAATGTGACTGGGTGGGGAGGTGAGAGAGATAAAATTTCTGTGATATTCTGCAAGACCCAGCTAAAGTTACAGCTATGTTACTAGAGTCCATACAGGCTCCTTAGTCTATACTGTTAAAACTGACTCCCTTTGAATATGTGTTTCACAATTTTAAACTCAAAATACAGCACTATGGAAAGGTGTTTTACTACCCAGTTCAATACCAGACATGATGAATCCTGAGACTTTTATTTTCCGTCTGGTGCATTATGGGATAGCTTAAGCTCTTGGCATTCTACTGAGACTGTGCTTCAATTTAGGTATTTTTAATAAGTCCCCTTCCTATTTGCCTTAAATATGGCTTTTGTTAGCCAGCACTCGCTAAACTGGAGACAACAGGGAATACTACTGAGTACTGTAATCCCAACTGTAATTATTATGAACAGGTTGATATATATGCATTATCAGCTACAGAATTCATTGGCTTTGGATGAATGAAGACAGAAGTAGAGCAGAGCTGCAACACAGGCAGGAGAAAAAGGAAATCAAGAAGTTAGGTATTTGTTAACTTTTTCTGAAGTGGCTTCACTTCACGGATTGCCTTTTTGGACTCAGGGGGCTATGGATCATCATTCTGCTCATTAATGGAACAGGAAAGTAACACAGGGCTGAGACGAGTAATATCTGTGGCAAAATTTCTAACTGCTGTATGTTTGGTCTCGCATATTCATGGCAGCTCTTTCATAGTGAATTGCTTGCCTGAAGTTTATACTGATTTAAACATATTGTGCTATATAAAATACTAATATAGTGCAGAGTACCAAGCCAAATAAAAGCAGCTGTTACCTTAGAGGAGATAATAAATGATATTAATCTGTAAAGGCCCCATATTCACCACTTACGATTTTTTCCACAAACTAACCTACATTTTAAGTGTAGACAATCCAAAAAAGGAGTGTGATTCTGCATAAGAACAAAACATTAACAGATGCATAGATGCTGCATGTATTTTAATAGAATCTTCAAAATGGAACTGAGACTGCCACTACACTAGCCAGCAACAGCCTCTGTAAAAACATGGCAAACTTTTCAAAGATTGGTGCAAAAAAGACTTTGAAGTCACTTCAAGCCAGGATTTCAACAAATTATTTTCTTTTAAGGCCAAAGGGGGTGAATGTTGTAGGGCTCTGTTGAGGATTTCCCACATCAAGTTCTTGGGAAAATAATTGCAACTGTCTGACAAATACGCATCACAAAGACTTCCTTTTATATACATACAGCAGGTTCAACAGTAAAATTCTGTATCTGAATATAATAGTTCAAGAAACACATAGAAATGCTCAGATTTTTAAATCACTACCTCCTGAAGAGTATTTCTCAAATAATATCTTCTCCTTGACTCACTCCCTCCTATTTATGTCTATGTTTTAATACTAAAGCAAATTGACCTGTATTTGTATCACACAGAGCAGCTACCTCCAGCGTGTATACCCCATGTATTATGAGCAAAACCAGCTCTAGCTGTAATACACACAGAAGTCCAGATCAGATATTAAAGATCTGTATAAAGGAATTATATGCTTAAATTAAATTACATTGTTTGCCAAAGCCCTAGCTCATTACCTGTCCACACAGTCAACATCTTGACCCTATCCCAAAGAGCAACATAAAATCTTTTTTTCAACTAATGAGCTGAGGTCCTGTAATCTTCCAGTCCTTAGATTGCGAGGACATCTTACAGACTTCCGTTTGTTTATGTTACACAGAGGGAAGTTCAGACTATGAGGCTGATTAAGTAACCGACAGTTTAGAGGTAGCATGTAAGCTCTTCCGCACAGCTGAAATGGGTTTCTTCTACCTCCTTTGAATCAGGCTCTGACTTGGATAAGTGCTGGACCTTCCTTCCCTTTTCACAACGTCAACAAATTAACTTAAATGATAAGGAAAGAGGAACAGAGAACAAATCAAAAAGAAAGGACCCTGTTCCTAGCTGAAAGGCAGCAACCAACTCATCGTCTCTCAAGTATTAGTTCCATAAGCTTCTGTGAAAATCACTGTCAACAATATGTTCAGTCGTAGGCTGAAACTTGTCAAGAGTTTCTTAGCTGCTACTTAGAAAATCATGACATGAGAGCTGGACTGATAAAGAGCATGTTGACTGAATCACTTAATTAAGCTTTTAATATGCAATTTAAATACTCTCCATAAACCCATTAAATTTTTATTTTGAACGTACAAGTGTATTTTGTTCACTCTGCTTTTTATTGAACATTTCACTCAATGGATTTAATACTCTAGATCAATATCAATTCAATATTCTTTGACTTTCCTAATTAAAGCAAACAGAACCGCAATAATAACTATAATTTCTTTTCAGCTAGTATACATAAGATGACTGACAAACTAGCACAATCTAATATATAGGAGAAATATTCGTAATTATAGACTTTGTCAATAAAAGAGGGCACCAACTGTGCATATATCTGACTTCCTAAAGACACAAGAATGCTAATCAGTTCATTAGGGGCCTTTGGGTTGTGATATTTAGCGACAGGATGTAGTAGCCCGCTTGTCCATGGAGTCTAATTGTACTCAGGATGAAAAATTATTTCCAACAAAGCACCAGCCTTCCTTTCTCAGATTTCCTGCTGGTTTCTTTTTATGAGCTGCATGCCTTTCAAGACATCAGCATCATTCAGCCTTCCTTGTCGCAGGAATAAAAGTAAAGACAGGTCCAGGCTTCATCACGCTGTGCAGGATTATCTAACCTTTACATCAAACCTTTTTTGCTTCGTAATTTATTGAAGTTCCTGTTTTCCTAAAAGTGAGCTTCTTTAATTAGTGTGTTCACAGACATTACTAGAAACCATATGCAACTGTTTTGAAATGACTGCCTGTCTGCTGGGGGGACGGAAGTCGGTGAGGGCAAACTATTCCTTTTCACAATATTTACTGTTCAAAATATTGTACCTGAATAGTCTAATACAATGAATTACGTAGTATGGCTGGTTTTACCTGTACTGATTTATTCTGAGTAAGGCCAGATATTAATCTCACCTGTTTCTGACAACAGTCAATACCCAATGATTAGGGAAAACAAGAAGGAAATTTGGTAAGTAAAGCATGATAATTCAATGGATAGAGTATTTAGTTTCGAACACTCTGCACATGAGTGATTTTTCTGAGCTAAAGCTGCCTCTGGACTACTGTGTTTAATAGCTCCAGCCATTCTATCTTTAACTAACTATCTAAGCCTTCTGTGAAATTCATTTACATTTTCAGCCTCTACAACATGCTAAAAGTAGATGCTACAGTTTCATTGTTTGCTGTGTAAGGAAACATTTACGTTACTGTGTTTTAACCTGCTGGACAGGATTTGACATGAGGTGAACCCTGGTTATTTATAAGACACAATAACTATATTCCTAACTTTCCTTCTATATGGCATACAAAATTACAAGTATTTTTACTATATTTTCCTAACTTTTTTGATTTTCTACCTTCAGAATCCTAATTTATTAAAACTTCTCTGATGCAGGAACTTTTGCATGCTGCTGATCATTGTCACTACTCTCTGCCACGTCAGTAGCTACAGAGTACACTTATTAAGATGGGGTTATGGAAGCACTCAAGTTATAAGAGTATTACTGATTTTTACAGTAACTTATTTATGTTTTCTGCTTGCTCTTAACTGCAATTTTTCTAATATAGTGAACAATTATATTTGTTCCAGATCTATTACTCTATAACCATTGAAGTTCACTTGCTCTTTTGCCAGCATTTGCCATTATCTCATTTTTGACATGACTCTTTTTGGGTTTTTTTCAGATATTAATCCAGAAAAAAAACCCACTTTACTTTTGACCTAAGAAAGGTCTTTCTTGGAAGTCTTTGTTAATACACATTGCTGAAAGATTCATGGAAATTCATTTATGCTCTGGCTGTCCTGCCTTTATCTGCATTCTGTAACAGATCTTCAAGGGATGGTTCCTCTTTACAAAACTCCTGCTGACTCTCCCACATCATATTGTATCTCCCATATATACATGTTGGTTCTGTTTTTATTTAGTCTTCACCATTTTTCTTGGTAGAGAAGCCAGACTTACAGACCTTCCTTCTAGCCCTTTTAAAAAAACTCAGGTGCTTCTTTTCAGCTTTGATTCCTTTGGTGTTTTGGGCAAACTAACGTACAGTCCAATAGGTTTATATTTGAGTTCATTTTAAAATCTTTTCAAGTCTTTTCTGACCACTGGATACTCCTGGGGATTTATTGCCATTTTATATTTTCCTTTAAAAAAAAAAACTTTAACCGACTACTTCATTTGAGATTATCCTTCCATTCAAAATATTGTGCAGTGGGGTCAACCAAAGTTCTCCCTAGAGAAAACTAATGCAAAGAACAAATTTAACTTAAGGCTATGGCTTATATTCTTGGCATACATTGTCTTCTCTGGCAGGATTACAGCTTTTGAGATGCTTGAAAAAGGTGACATGTAGATCCTCCTTTGCATTTCCTAAATGATCACTGTCTTTTTAAAGCCATCAGTAAACTGCCCTATTGCTCTTCATATATGGGGATGGAATTTCAACCCCTTGAGAAGTTATGGTACTTATTGACAAGCTCTGCCTATTTACCCTATCTGACTTTTATTATATTTTAATTTTTCACACTATTTCTCTACGACCATGACTTGTTTTGTCTTAAATACAGTTTGCACACTTATAGAGTATCATTCCACTCAATTCCTGTCATCAAGATTCCAAAATGCCCTATATGTCAGTAACACAAAGAGAAATGAGGCCCCCTACATAATCATTTTTTTTATTTTAGATGTTTAATATTAGCATAGAAGTACATAGTTATTCCTCAACTTGCTTTTCCCATGCTCTCCTTAAGTGAACCATTTTTTTCAGGCTGTTCTTCACTCACTCTCAACTGAATTTTGCTAATTTCTTTCATATCTGTTGTATAGGTATGGAAGTTTTATAACCACATCTCCAAAGAAAGCTGTAGACTAAAGTATCTGTTACTTCAAACCCTAGTCCTCATCTTAAAAATGCAAAAGATTATAGGGCATTTTAAGTGCCAGCATCATAACTGTTTTGGATTAGATGATCGTTGTAGGTCCCTTCCAACTCAAATAGTCTATTCTATTCTAATGATTTACAAGGACTCTGTCCTTTTTCATAGATTAGATTTCTTAATAAGTGCTTCCCAATCCTAACTTCCTAGACTACACATCATTTTCTTAACCAAGCACAGATTTTGCATAGTCCTAGCAATATTTCTGAAAAATATATCAGGGATATATTTTCCTCTAACTTCCTAACAGTAGTTTCTTTTTTCCCTTCAGACCTCTCCCCTACTTCTCTTATTATATTACTGGCTTCTTCAGGGACAAAACTTACGTTTCATACTACAGAGTGGTGGGCCCATGCTTGTGGGCTGCTATGTATCTCTGAAAACCACATTGACCTGGGAAAAAAACCCAGCAACAACAACAACAACAACAAAGAGAACAACCTCACCAGCAAAATACTCCACCTTACCAAAAATTAGTAGCAACACTGAATCACAGAATCACAGGGTCGGAAGGGACCTTAGTAGATCACCTAGTCCAACCCCCCTGCCAGAGCAGGGCCACCTTAGAGCAGGTTGCACAGGAACGCGTCCAGGCGGGTTTTGAATGTCTCCAGAGACGGAGACTCCACCACCTCCCTGGGCAGCCTGTTCCAGTGCTCTGCCACCCTCAAGGTAAAGAAGTTCCTCCTCACATTGAGGTGGAACTTCTTGTGCTTAAGTCTGTACCCATTACCTCTTGTCCTGAAAGGTTACAGACAACTCATAGAGTCCAGAGAAAGCCTAAAGCTACGCTGTGAACACTTTGGTTGCAGCTAGTCTCCTGAAGAGGAAACTGGCCCTAATGCAGCAAGAACCACTATCCCCACGTGGCCTCAGTCCCTTGCCGTCTTTTATTTAATAGTATGAGATTAATCAAAAGGACTGTCTCCTGAATGCCACTGCTGTTGTACATAACAAAGTAGTCTTCCAGTTAGGTAATAACCTAACCACGCTTGCAGAGGAAATGACATTTCTCTCTATCTGCTTCCAGGTTAGTCTCAGTGCCAAGTGTATACAACCATCATCTGGTAGGGAGGTTTAAGTGAAAGAATGTTTTTTTCTGCTTCATTTAAGTATCTTCATGTCACAAGGCTTTCTTATGAGAGAGAGGGGCATTGAAGCTGGCTGCAGGATTTGGAATAAATAGTGAGAAAAGTAATTTTGGTAAAAACAAGACCAGAACCCAGTTTTCACATGCTATGAAACTCATTTCTGAAATAAGAGAAATTTTTTGATTCTGTGGTTGCATGTACAAAAACATTCACAGAGGTAACGCATACACTAGAAAACAAATAAATACAGGGTGACAGACATCTTTTTCTAAGATATTCTGACATCAAAAAAAACCATTTAACACTAAAGTGAAACGCCTAACTGTTATAACTACTTTTTCCTAAGTTAAGAAATTTATAACACAATGTAAAAGCTCACAGCTAGCATTTTTCTCCTCATTTTATCCACTACAGATGAATCCCTTAATTGGACTGTTCATGTATTTAGTTTTGGACGGGAAAAAGAAGTTGTATTTTTCAAAAATACATGCTATAGACTTGACAGAAGTTATGCAAAGAAATTTAAAGTTTAAGGTAATGCAGTTACATTACTTCCATTTTTTTTTTTCAAGAATATTCCAAAGGATATCGACATTTTTGCTACAAACTTATCGTGCTTATCTTCAGGAACTGGAAAAGTCTGCAAATCCTTCTCAAGCTGTTGGAGTTGCCTCTCCATATGCTTCAGGCTCTTCTCCAGGTTTTCTGCTGAGACTGAAATGCAGAACATTCATTCTGTTAACACCTTAAACAAGAAACATTACTTGTAAAATACAGGAGTTAAAACCTTACCCAGATCAGCATACTGCATTTTTAATTCTGAAATAAAAGCACACTGAACAAATCACAATACAGGGGGTCACTCTACAATGTTCAGTTCCCCTCATTTATGTGGTTGCCCTTATTCATACCAGAGGAACGCTGTTTGAACACTGCATTTTATTTTATTTTTATGCTTAAGGTTTTTCCCTGCAATTAACAGTCTGGTTTAAATAACCTGAGATATACATGTGCCAGTCTGTCTCTTCTGATTAACCAAAGGACAAGTTTTGAAGCAACTCCAAGAGCCACAAAACTTTCTTCAGTCTCATTCTGTTAAAACAGAAAATGGGAACATTTGTGTGGAAGATCATGAAGAAAATAAGACCCTCAAAACACGGAGAAAACGTGGCTATTAAACACCTACAGGTGAAACCTAAGACCTTTCAAACCTTCAAACCTTGTTTGAAAGCACGATGCCTGGTAAAAAACACGACAGAATTTGTCAGAGCGAAAGTGCTCGCCAAGCTGGAGGGAAGCGCGAGCACCTGAGGGGGTGAGGCAGAACAAAACAGGCACTTAGGGGGGAAAAAGAAAAAAAAAAAAAGAGATGAAACATCAGGGATTTATAGAAGGATGTAGAAAAAGTGTTGATTTTCCCTATCAGAAAAAGAGAAATACAACTTTCATCCATTTGAAGCAATGCACGCAAGTTGAACACTTGATCTGTACAAAGTTGATTAAAATATCAAAATCATAAAGGTAACCTGAGGATAACTCCTGTTAGCATATATTCTATCCTGGATTTATATTACTGGAATCAGTTAAAAATTATTTCCTTATTGTTTATGAAGTAAACTTATTATTTAAAAATATTCCGTAGGAACAATGTACATAGATAAGAACACGCTCTAAATTTTAGTTTGACTTCATTCTTTTTTTTTTTTCTTTTCGTTATGTCATTCATAATATACTGTACCTATAAAGGTAAAGCTACCTTTAACTTCATCTAAAAACATCCCTGAGAAAGTCTGTGGCCCTAAGATGTTCCTAGGATCCGTACTGGATCCGTGACGTCACCCACTGAGTCAAGTTATGTGATGGAAATTGAGATACACACACCAAACACATCTTTCTCTCCTAAAAGCCTGACAGAGCCCCCACATGACTAGAACAAAATGTTGCATAGCAACTACAATCCCATTCATAGAAGAAAGGTTAACACAACTATAAAATGATCAATGTCAACCTGTTAAAATGCTAATGTAACCTAAAAAACCCTCCAACTCAAACAATTTGGAGACCATCAACTTTTCTAAAAAAAAATAAGGGAGTATGAATGTATGTTCAGAATATAATTTATAATTCAACATTTGGTTTACAATGACAATTTTTTATACCCTCTGTTTACTCAAAACCACTGTTTTCCAATCGTATGTTAGATTTGGCAGATTTTCACTCAGTGATTGGTAAGCCCAAATCATCACCAGGTAGGTCAGTTGGCTTCCGTGGTCAAGAAACCACCTCATTTGGGAAGCAGAGCTGAAATGAGATGCTGACAATGTTGACTACAGATGTACTTCAGCCTTCACAGGTTCCAGAAACAAACCTGATTTTAATATAATCACACTTCTGCTGTCATTAAGAAGACTTTGAGGGCAGGCACAATTTTAAGACACTGATCTACTTAGAGAGCTGCTAAGAAACATACAATGTAATACCTTGTGCTTAATATAACTACTGATAGGACTCTTCATAATATAGCTTGTCTTGCGTAAAAAGAGTTCACAGAATAAAGTGACACACTTGCAAAACATCAGGATGATGAGACTCAGCAAATACACAGGTTTTAAAACAAAACAAAACACAACACCCTAAAACCAGCCCAACCCACCAAAAAAACCCCCTCAACATCAGCTGCAGGTAGCAGCTGAGTAACAGCTACATTCTCTTGCCCAGATGAAAAAAAACCCAACAAACCTGAGTTCCTAGAGCTGATTAAGAGGTTGTATACAAGGCATTTTTGAATTCTTGCTCCTAGCAAAGCCAATTTTTATTTCTATTACCTCAGTTCTTTTGACCTTGAACAGTTACATATTTGATCAAGAATCTTTACATCTCTATCTTGTTCTGAAGGTTTTTGTCTCCTCTGTCATGACCTGATGTTGATCCTGAACGTAAAAGAAATCCGCATTCCTTTGATTTCAGCAGTGCACAACTACTAGATATGTTTTCCTTTCAGACTGTATTTCTGGTGACAGCCTCAAGCAGAGGCTAGCTCACAACATGCTGGTATTCAATTGGTACTATTGTCTTTTGACTTCCAATTTAGTGACAACAGACGTTAAAAAAAAAAAATCAAATCTGTAAATATAAGAAGCGCTTCAAGAAAAAGATCATATGAAATATCTGCCAACCTTCCTTGTGTCTGTCTAGAAGGCATGGTATAAAACCTGAACAGAGACAGAATTGTAGAAGAAAAAAAAAATCCTAAATTTGATCTCTAATCCTGGGAGGATTCAGATATAAATCCAAGTCAAACTAAGTAAATAACTCCTTATAGTTTGGAAACAAAGTCAAAAATTGGGGTTTTGAATGTTAGTGAGGTCACAAACCCCGAATCGTTCGTTGAATACAGTGCATGTATGCTGAACAACCCCTGAACTGTACCCTCTGAACTCTCATACCCTTTTTTCAAAAAATATTTTCATAGGCAATGATTAGATTTCCTCGTCTTCTACCTTTCACAGTTAAAACAACTTTGTTCTTAAAGTTTTCTCTCTTCATTCAGGTTTTCTAATACCATGATTATTCCAGAAGCCTCTTCACCTGCTTCTGTTTTAAAACCTTTCTGCAGAGTATTCCGGGTGATTACTCACCAGCCCTTTTAATGTCCACTTTACTGTTCCTACAGTTCTACTGGAAATACATTCTCTGATTATCTTATGATTAAATACCCTTCTTTCCTTGACCAGAGCTCTCATTACAGCATCAGGGTGCATGATCTTGTACTTCATACTATCGATTTTCATTGCTTGTACTCTGCTTTCGCAGGACCATGCAGTGATGACAACCAAGCCCTCCCCTCAGCCGGCAAAGCTGTGTAACACTTTGCCAGATACACTCACGGGTCCAATATCGCTATTTTATTTTTTATATTAATTTTAGACAGCACTTTATTTTTCTTCCACTTCTTATTCTAATGAGTATTCTCCCATTTTACATAACATCAAATGCTTTCCTGAAGCCAACGTAGATTTCCCTACGTCAAAAAAGGAGACAGAAATTAAGGCAAAGCTAGCAGATTCGTCTTCTACTAATAAATTAATTTTCATTTTATGCCACTCTCATTAACCTCCAAATGTTGGATTATCCTTTCCTCTATAAACTTTCGTACCATTAAGGTCAGATAGAGACATGTGTAAGTGCCCAAATAATTCTTTTTTTTTTCCCTCATTTTCTTAAATATTCTATAGTCACACAATACAGCCACAGCAAAACTTGGTAAAAAATGTACTTACTAAACTTTTAGTTCCATATCTCAGTTATCTCAAAATGCAGAAATGTAAACAGATTATTTAAAATATGAGAATATGGTACTCTGATTTTTTTTCTTTCAACAAATTTCTACAGAGACATTTTGCTCCCCTCTTCCCCATCCCCAGATCATTATTCTTGCTTAAAATTAAAGCAATATTTTATCTAGTTTTGAGACTGTGTTATCTTAAATCCTAGAAATACTTCTCCAAAGCAAAGCAATAATACTTGTGCGCTCTCTCATTTGTATTACTGTGAACCTTCTGCTATTATTTGCAACGGACATTTCAGCTGATATTTCAGAAATCCTGTGTGCTGCCCAACCTCTGTGACAGTTTTCTCTTTATCAAGAGAATCTTCCTCTTACCTACAGGTATTTCGCTTCCATTGGGCTATTCTGGCCCCTGATATTCTGAGGGGAGGCAGTGACAGCAACAAGCTGATCCCTGGCCTGATGCAGAAAACTATACCATACNTCTCACCAGGGGGGAGTAGAGGGGAAGAATGACCTTCCTCAGCCTGCTGGCCACACTTCTTTTGTTGTGGCCCAGGTCAANCCTTCTGCTATTATTTGCAACGGACATTTCAGCTGATATTTCAGAAATCCTGTGTGCTGCCCAACCTCTGTGACAGTTTTCTCTTTATCAAGAGAATCTTCCTCTTACCTACAGGTATTTCGCTTCCATTGGGCTATTCTGGCCCCTGATATTCTGAGGGGAGGCAGTGACAGCGACAAGCTGATCCCTGGCCTGATGCAGAAAACTATACCATACTATATTTAAAAAAAAAATTAAAAATTCAGAAAATATACTATTGCTTTTGCCATTCGAACTTCATACTGGACTGATGGAGAGTTTCACAGAATGGTTTGAGTTGGCAGGGTCCCTAACGATCATCTAGTTCCCACCCCCCCGCCCAGGGCAGGGAGACC
>VXBO01011413.1:39704-53788 GCA_013400135.1 Rhinoptilus africanus | reverse complement strand
GCTCATGTTCAGCTTCTCATCAACCAACCCCTCCAAGTCCTTCTCCCCTGGGCTGCTCTCAAGCCATTCTCTGCCCAGCCTGTATTTGTGCTTGGCATTGCCCCAGCCAACATGCAGGACCTTGCACTTAGTCTTATTGAACTTCATGAGGTTCGCATAGGCCTGCCTCTGGTCCCTCTGGACCATGCAGCTTGGCGTCACTGGCAAACTTGCTAAGGGTGTGTTCAATCCTACTGTCCATGCCACCAGTAAAGATGTTAAACAGCAGCAGTCACAATACTGACCCCTGAGGAACGCCACTTGTCACTGGTCTCCACCTGGACATCGAGCTGTTGACCGCAAATCTTTGAGTGCAGCCATCCAGCCAATTCCTTATCCACCAAGTCACCCATTCATCAAATCCATGTCTCCAATTTAGAGAGAAGGATGTTGTGTGGGACAGTGTCAAATACTTTGCAGAAGTCCAGGTAAATGACATCAGTTGCTCTTCCTTTATCTACCAACGCTTTAACACCATCATAGAAGGCAATCAAATTTGTCAGGCACAATTCGCCCTTAGCGAAGCCAGGTTGGCTGTCACCAATCACCTCCTTATTTTCCATGTGCCTTAATGAATAATTTACAGTTTACTGAATAATTTACAGTTTACTGAATAAGTCTCTAAAATTGCCAATGTATTCTTGACACAGCATTTAAAAGTAGAGTCAAATGACAAAATATAGCCTAAAAAAACCCAACCAAAAACCCCTCTGTATTGTCAGACAGTTTAGAGCACTAGAAAAGAAATATTCAAGAGGCAAAATATCAGAAGGTTTCTGTAAACACTGGCAAAAGCCTGAAACACGTATTAACAGTGGAATAGGATTTAGTTGGATATACTCACTTAGCATCACAGACTGCCTGCTAGACTTCTCATAAATTTATTGTGAGAACGCTGTTGAGTGAAATGCAGCCTGACATCAAATGTCCGTTTTTACAACATACAGTTTAAGCTCAGAATTTGAAAATATGGGCAAAAAGTTGAAAACAGAAACTCCCAAATGACAAACAATTCACTCATGGTCAGTTATTTATCATTGGATTGCTACTGAAAGAAAGAAGTGTCTGCTAAGGCAAGGGGAAAAAATGTCCCAGGGGGAAAAATGGCCAAGCAACAGGATATGGCACTTGCCACGGTACGGGGAAGTACTATCTCCCAGCGTTGCACAGCACATGGTGATACGGTGCAGCACTGCCTAAGAGCTGCCAAGAGACAGAATCATCTTATAAAAGAAGAAACCAAATTTGGAGGAGGGAAGAGAAAGACGACCCTCGCATCATTTGCAGCTTCCCTCACTGAAGGGCTCTTGAGCCTCATCACCTCGACCCTTGGGGACCCAGACCATGAAGTACTGTGATGACTGCAGTGTACTGTATATTCACAGCTAATTTAGGACATGATTGTTAATAACTAACTGCTCTGAATATGCAGTGATCGTGATTAATAATGATTAAGACTGAACCGCTAGCATGAAATGTTAATGAATATCAGTCTAGTAAAGTTTAAAATAAAAGTTTAAAACCTTCCAGACATATTAGCCTGCTAAACAATCCCATCACTGCAATTTCTAACTCCCTGAGACAGATATATATGTAGCCAGATACATAAGCTCACACACATACATGTATGTACTTGGAACACTTCCATATGTCACTTGCAACACTTGCATATATTTCTATGCCCTAAAAGAAATAGAATATTTCACTTGAATTTCAGTAGTTCACTGCATAATCGTATCATAAAATTACTCACCACATAACAGTACTGTGCACGACTTAAAGCCATGAGCATTAAAAGAAATAAGATACTATTCGCAATAAATATGTAAGAGTATTGTATATGTTCCATCAGCTTTTAAAATCAAAATTTTTATATTATGAAATGCACTCAGACAAAAAAAAATATCACAAGAAGTTGTGTTTAACTACTTATTTTCAGTCAGGATTAATTAATTATAAAATGGTTCAGACAGAAACACGGCAAGGCTGTAACCTGTTGATGTAGGACTTGTGTCCCAGTAAAGAAAGAGTTGTGGACCCTTTACAGGTATAGACAGGGGTGCAAAAAAACCTCAATAAACACAAAAATGTAGAAAGATTTAAAGGTGTACTTAAACCACACCACCACGAAATTCCCTCTGCAAAAAATTAATGTTCCTTGTATGGTATCTTAAATATTGGAGTAGCCACAGTTTTATGTCTTAAATGGTACATTTCTGGTAAACAGAGATATATATTTGTAGGGTAAGATTTTCAAGATTTACAAAAACATATTGTCTTCAAATAATTTCAAAATACAGCAGCCACAAAATAACGTACTTTTTCAGTCTTGTATGAGAATCTCTTCCATACATGATAGACTGGAAGAATACTTCAAACCCTAAGTACTGCATTCAAGGACAAATATTTACTTTATAACTTCCTCTATTGCTTAGTGCTCTGCAATATTGTAAAAATAATTGCTAAAAACTTCACATGTTTTCTCAGTCTTGACTACAAAAAGCAAGAAAAAAAAGGATGTCTTTTTAAATTTTTTCATTCTTTTTAAGCAATGGTATCTCAAACCCCTTTTTTCATATGGAATTATTTGTCTCTCGTTACTCTGTTACACTGCAGTATTTATTTTAAGGCTAATACCATTACTTTAGAGTTAATATGAGTCCTGTTTGAAAGCCAAATCAAACCAAAAGTTCCTATTACTGTTTATCTCTTGAGCCATAAAATTCAGTATTTGCTATTTTGAGCACCGTATTTACATAATCATGGTTATAAGCAATACAACTCCATTTTAAAGCATACAGTTGCTTTTTTCCCCACCAAGGAAAACATGTCGCAGGAAGGCAATTCTGTAATTTACTTTCTTGATAGATAGGCACATTGATCTAATTTCTAAACTAATTTCTACTTGTTGTAATGTAATCAAGTGAAATATTTCTCTCTTCTTTGTTACCCTCCCTGCCACACACACACTTTAGTCCTCAATTGTGATATTCTAACCCTCCTCTGTATTAACAATAACTCTTAATTTTGTCTCATCACCTTATTTCACTAGGATATTTCTAGTTAGCAGTAAATCTTTACTGAAGTAACAGTAAGTCTTTAGAAATGACAGTGGGTACAACTGTTCCCCAAACATGCAAGTTTCTTTACAAAATTAAGTACTGTATTCTTGTTCATGTAGTTATTTCACTAATTCTCATCTTGTCCAACTTTGACAGCAATTCTCCATGGAGCATAAAACCAAATTCTTTAAAGGGATAAAATCCCTGAAACTAAGTCCATATTTCTTTTAAGATTTTTATTTTTCACTTGATGTAAGGAATGCTTAGTTTATTTAGCTGTCTTTAGACTAACTTTCCATATAAACTAAAGCATAAAAGAAGTCTGATACCTCCCCTTGGGTTCCGTCTTCACACGCAACCAACAGGATCACAGACCACGAAAACCAAAGTTCTCATAGGTGCAGCAGTAGAGGGATTTTCACTCAGAGGTTAAACCCTCTGGTTTTCACTGTAAGATTGATTGATTGGTAAAATTTTGAGACTGGTGCCACTAGATTTGAATTACAGCCCTGTGTGTACCAGAAAGTTGCAACCTAAGTCATTTGATGCATTATTCTCTGCCATTAATGGAAATCTCTGAATAGCTACTTTCGACTGTATTTCCTAAGTGAAGTTACCTACCTAATAGCTGAATTAATTAAATTAACATGTGAGAATGAACTAGGATACCATTCCTTTTTCAGTACTCTGAGGAACTCTTTTCACTCTCTCTCTCTGAAGAGCCACAAAAAAAGAAAATCCAGGCAACAGAAACAAATGGACCTCTGGTTGGTAGCAAGTCTCCTCGTTATTCCTCATAGCCATGATTCTTGAAAACTATCATTTAAGGCAGAGAAATATCGCACACATCATATTAAGAAACTGGAAAATGAACTTTGAATTGAAAAAAAAAAATGAAACCTCAAAAAAAAAAAGACATAATTAAGATAAAATTGTTGCTATGTTAGTTACAAACATTTTTCAAATAAAATCTCTGAATGGGCTACAATTCCAAACCATGAGTCTCCTGTAAGAACTCAGAAACTTGTGTAATCTGCAAGACAGTGGAACCATCTATTGATTTTGGCACTGATTGAATATGATACAGAATGGAGTAACTCATGAAGTTTGTAGTGTTTTCTGAGGCACAGAAAATCCCGCACAAACCAACCCAACAATCCTGACTACCTGAAAATACACCCTGTGAATCTGGTACTTCAGGCAACACAAAAAGCCCAAGGAATGCGTAGCAGAAATATGTTAATTAATAGTAGTGAGAAATTTGCCATAACATTTTAGAAGTTTTGTAATAAGAAAAAAAAAATTTCCTTTTGCCATACAGATTGCTTACAGCATATATAAATATTGTTCTCTCCTAATGTTTCCTAATGCTTTCCTAATGTTTTTAAACGTTATAGGTGGGGGTGTTGTTTTTTAATGAATATAGATTAAACTTCGCATTTACAATTTGTTTCCTAACTTTAAAAAAAAAAAAACAAACCAAAATTAATTCCTTATGAAAAAGACTGAATAATGTTTCAAGAACGAAAAAATGGATTAAGTTACCTGTAAAGTGACAATTTGTTAATGACTTTTGGAGAAAGGAAAACCTGCAGTTTTATATTGTTATATGAAAAGAAGACTCTATACACTGTTATCTGTAAGGTTTCTGTGAATTAGAGTCAATCAAATAAAACAGCAAACTGGATAAATGCAATATAAATCTTTAGAATACAATAAAATAAGAAATTAGCAAAGTGTACTAAATTACTAAAATATTTCTTGTCTGGAATACTAATAGAAAAGTGGGAGAGTCATTATGTTTAAAAGAAGAGACAGCTTTAATTACATGAATCTTCAGGAACTGTCATATCAGTAAGCTCATTAGCTGCAATGAAAGTTCCTCCTGCTGATCTAAGAGTACTTAAAAAACAGGATTTGCTATACTTCAAAGCAAAAAAGGTATCTTTAATTCATGCACTGTAACAGTGAATTAAGCCTACTTCTAGTATTACAAAAGTAGAAACTAAAACTTCAGCACATAATAGAAAAAAAACAAATTAAATATCCTGAAGTAAACTACAACTGCATAGGTCACATGTCCCTTGCTGCACGGCCATCAAAGTTATATTTTCAAAAATGAACAGTTAATTTTCTAATACAATAATTATTTTACATATTGTGAATGTTTTATCATTTATAAAATACTATACAATACATGTTAGCTTCACAACTAACAGACCTTGTCACTGCTCTTAAAAGTCTTGCAAGTTATCTTAACAGCTTACTGTACAAGATACAAGGACAGTCATGTCAAGAAACAATTCTAAAAGGCATCTTTTAAGTAACTTGTTCTAAGAAAACTGAAGACTTGACGGTGATCAAACCAAAACCAATAAAGAACCAACATGCATAGTAAAATTTCACTTTCATACAGTGTGTTCAACAAATTTTTCTGTTAATATTGTTCGAGTGGCATTTATGCATCTTTCTACCATGTTCATTTTGATTTATAATTTAAAGGGCACCTACAAATAATACCTTTATGCTACATATAAAATGTGAAATTATTGAATTTTGCAAAAATGCATATGCAGACAAGAAATAAAAACAGCTCAATAAAAAAAAGGCTTGCAAGAAAGGTATGGGAGAAAATAATATTCTTATCAAACATCATTTAATTATTCTTGGGAATTCTAAAAATTACTTCAGAGGGGAAAGTTCAGTGACATCATGACGAAAATGACATCCCACCAACTCTACAAGGCCCTAATCTTTGCTAGGATAAAAGGTAGTGAACAGTATTTAGAAACCAATACTGGAAGAAAATAAAACCAATGTGCTCCACAGAAAAAAACCTGAACATTATATTAATACAATACAAAACCAGAAACGAGTGACATATTTCTTTACCCAACAACTTTGACCAACAAAGTAGCACATATGTAAACAGAAGCTTCCTATGGGACGAGCATGAAAAAGCCAGTCGGGCTGACTTCCTTCTGCACTATCAGCAGCCAGAAAACCCTAGACATAACCTTTGGATCCATCAGTTTTCAAATTTACTGCAAGTCTGAACTGCCTCTAATAAACACAATCCAGCATGGATTATTCCTGTTAAGCACTAAGTCCTATCTCTCGGAATGGAAGAGAAACTCTAAGCCCTCAATACCTAACTTCTGTTCTAACACAACCAGTGTTTCTTCTGGAATAAGCACATTTGACTAGATGATCATCAAGAGGAAAGATTTTTTATTACCTCCCCTCTCTCACTCTCCCTAGCAACCATCATGATACCTTGTAACTTCTGCTGTGTTTCCCAGCTCACTGTATAAGCCTCACGGCAAATTACTCACCATCATTCTTGGTCAACTTCTCTTCATCAGAGCATCAGTAAGTTACATCGGACCAGGTGAGTCCATTGTGTTGGATACAGCGGATCACAACCACAGATTCATGGACTTTTTTTTGAACTGACCTTTTGGTAAAGCTCAAGCGAAAATAGCCACTGCATTAAAAATTTACTGTGCAAAAATTGGTGCATATTAAATCAACCAGCTTCAGAAAAGCATACTTCTGCAGAAGTGCTGAAAAGTCTTAAAAAAACTCCATGAGCTGCAGACTTTGGTATCCGCTGGATTTTCAAAAATTCCAGTCCAGGAGGAGTCTTTTGAAACAAAATAGAATTTTGCAGGTTGGGAAACAAGTATAAACAAACGCATTGATAGGCTAATCTGTTAAAGACATCCTAAGCCTTTGTCTTTTTCACACAGTAAATCTGAAATGCAAAATGCATCTCATGACGCACTGCAGTAAATTCAGTATA
Organism: Rhinoptilus africanus; assembly: GCA_013400135.1. Classification (NCBI taxonomy): domain Eukaryota; kingdom Metazoa; phylum Chordata; class Aves; order Charadriiformes; family Glareolidae; genus Rhinoptilus; species Rhinoptilus africanus. The sequence goes on along the minus strand of VXBO01011413.1, from coordinate 46,882 downwards.
TAAACTCGAAAACACGATCATTGATTTCCATCCTACAACACACTGAGTGAGTTCAAAGGTTCATCTGTCATCAGTAGATACCTAAAAAAACCCAGAAAACCTGGACTAACATAATTTTACGGGCTACTCTGACTGCTCAATGTTGCATATCTCAGAAGCTTTCCAGAAGACAATCATCAGCTTCATATAAGACGACTGTTTACACTGAAATAATGGCTTCTAATAAGGAACATTTTAGTTTTTCTGGCTGATATAAAAAATTCCAACCACAATGCAGCCAATAACATACTAGTCATGGAAAAAAAAGAATTAAAAACCAGTGGTCAGTTCTATGTTCTATGAAAATAATAAATAAAATACTGATTTTATATACAGCAAAAACTCCTGTTATCAGTACTAACAGTTAGATAACGGGCTTAGAGCTTCTGACAGCTACTTAAAAATACTTGAACTTCTAAGTGGTTATAATGCACCAACTAAAATTGGAAACTTTAAGAACCATGATAACAGAAAGCGAATGCTACGTGAGTGACCACTATCTCAGGTTCTCTGTAAGGAGCAGGTTCTGCAAAGCTGGAGTTTATGGCAGGGAGACCGAGCGAGGCATAAGAGTGTCACAGTACGAAGCAATACAGATAAACAGTGATATTTTCCAAACTGACATAAACTAAAAATGATTAACGGAGACAGCCCATCCAATCTTCTTTCCTTGCAAGAGTATGACGGTGCTGAGGTGTCATCAATTTCTAACTCCATGCTTAGTCAGTTTAAATTACTTAAGCTGTGATAAAATATGGAGAAGGAGCTCTAAATTAAGAAATTAACTGCAAAAAATCTGATGCGGCATATATTGAGATTTACCATATTCTATGTGGCATGATGAAGCGGTAAAAAAAGGAATTTATTTTTCCAGACTTCCAACACTACTGTTCCGTGAAAAACACACAAGGGGAAGATAAAACTGTTCGGATTAGTGTTTAGAAAAAAAACCCAAACTAATTAAACAATGGTATGACAGCCTTTCTGCATTTCTGAATTAAAAGGCACTGAGTGATTGTACTACCCTTACCATATAAAAGATTGAAAGGTGGAAATAGTTTAAGATCTGTTAACAGAAAAGAACTTACCAAAAGAAATCTGGTTTGGACAGTGAGTCTAGAAGAAATGTTAGAGGAAATGTAATGGGAAATCCCATAGTAAATATTAGAGGACTGAACAATAAATATTATCTTCAAGAGCACTTGCAGCAGCTCAAATTACTGATCTATGCTCTTGACCATTAATGTCCATTTTAAAAATAATGTTAGCATAAAATAAACATCATCTCCCATAAAATACACTGCAAGGCACACAGAATCAAAACTTTCAGTTAGTTATACAAACCTTTGCTAGCTTTATCTAAATGCTGAAAATCATCAACAAAATTCAGGACATCTTGATAACTTTCTTCACACACTTCTACAAGGAAATGGAGCAATGTTGTTTTTTGATCTGCCGACTTTGTGTCCTTCAGCTAGAGAGAAAAAAAGAAATGTCAGAAAACTGAGAATAAGATTACTTCTGACTATTTAGATAATTAATATATATTACTAATTGTGAACCCAAGAAATGTAAAAATAAGTTCTTGAACTGGTACAGCTCTTTTAAAGGAAACCCTAAGTAATGGGCTGTTTCATTTCCTCCCTTGCTAAAAATCCCTAAAAAGATTACATTAAGTATTTTTTAATTCTATGCAATCTTTGAGTTGTGTACTCAAAACCAGTACATTTTTCTTTCTTATAAATGCAATTATTTAAGCAATATAGGAATATTTCCAAAACTGTGAATAGACTCCTGAAAGGGTAAAAAAACCCCAAAAAAACCCTCAAAAAACCCCAAAACCAAAACCCCAGACCTGAATTTGAACAAATCTAACAATACCTGGTGCACATATTCACTCCATGACATGACATTTCCTTATGTGTGAAGCTAACTCTACCCTAACACTATTGATGCAGCAGAAGCTACAACCTCAACCTGCACAAGTTCTTGCGGTTATCAATTCTCAATGGGGCAAACAAGAGTTCCCAGGCTTCATTGTTTAAAAACTTTGACCTCAAAAATTCTTAAGCACACATTTTTTTTTCCTGAACCCTTTATACATTTAAAATTATTTTAAGCCCGACCATTTTAAAACTTGCGGCTGCTTGTGCAAAACCATTAACGATCGACAACTGGCAAACATTCCGTTATACGTTCCTCTTGTGGTCTCCCACTCGAGTTAGTCTTTTAAATTGCCGCAAAGATTTTTCGAAATAGAAAGTGACATCTCCTATGAAAATGTTTCTTCACTGCTGAAAAACTATTTCGGCATGAAACAGCTTAACAGAAAAATTATAAATGTACATAGGCACGTACAAAGCAGGCGCACACACTAACGGGCTGCCACAATTGCACACAGACATGTACATCCAAGTGTCAGGGGAAAAAAAATCTTCAGCGCAGTATAAAAACTAGCACTAAGCAAGTAGAAAACTGGTGTTAGTTTGTTTCAACTTCAAGACTGTCCTTTAGTTTGGTTATGGTGAAAAATACAAGTGATCAGCAGTGCTCAATGGTATAAGAGTAACTACAGCAACAAGACAGAAAGGAAAAACTACCTTTCTTTCCAAAGAGGGCTCAAAACCAGACACACAGCTAATATGGGGATTACTTCTGAATAAGGAACCGAGAGCAAGATCAATCCCAATTTAAATATCCGTACACATGCGCTTATTTATTTATTTTTATACATTACCACAGTCTTCCCATGGTTGCAAATTCCTTACACAGATTTTTTCACACTTGTGTTTCCCAATATCCTCAGAGATCACTTAAAGGGCATTTTATTGGGCTGATTAAAAAACTAAATTAGAATATATTGCCTGCTTTTCCCATACTGTATATAAATTAAAATGGAAAATTTTGGATGGTGGTTATTGTTGAGGTTGATATTTCATACTTCACTGTAAAAAAACAGTGATTTTTTCCAAATATTTAATAAGATACTATCTTACTAAATACAATCCAATATACTCTTCCAGCATGTGTATGTTCTCCTTCAGGAGAGTGGATTAATAGTAATGTGAGACATAGTTCTCAATATAAACAGAAAATGGAACACATATATCAGAACAAAAGAATATATTTTATGGTCATTACTGTACGCAGTGTTATAAGTTACTTCTACTGCACTGGGAATATCAGTGGGAAGCGTCTCAATAATTGAAACATCACACACAATTTCTACACATGTGACACTGCCTAAAATACATAGAGTTAACAAAAGTTAGTTTTAAAAATAAACCAATGTTACAAACATGCATTTAATTTTAATATATCAGTATGTAACAAATGATTGAGTATTAGCATACCAATATCATATCTCTCTTCTGAGAATGTGTTCTCTGATGCAGAACTATTACAGTTTAATTCTACACGATGCAGGGAGAAGGCAAAATATGGAATCATCGTCTGCAAAGTAGATAGTTCACATGGTTCCCTATGCACAGTTGGGCACCAATGAAGCAGAGCAGAAAAACTGTGTATTCTTCAAATATTTCAGAAACCAACATCTTTGAAGGACAGAAGTCACTGCAAATTTCGTAATTTCTCAGATCCCCTCCTGAAAACTGCTTTGAAGACCACCAAGGAATCTGCAACTCATAGCCTTCTAGTTCGGGGTCTTCAAGGAATATTGGTTTGGGTGGGGTTTTTTTTCCTGTTTTAATACAGGAAAATTTGTGATAGTTGAACCAGTTTATTATTCTCAGAACAGAGGAGATTAAGCATTAACCAACACACTACACATAGTTAAGAGAATTCCCAAAATCACACATACATAGTTTTACCTCTGTGTTTCCAGACAAAGTGATCTGTCTGTGTAAGACACAGTTTCATAACCAGTGAAGGCTTGGCACTCACGGACTTCCTAAATGAGGCCACAATTGGATGAGGTGAATTAGGAACTGGTGACTAGTACCCTGATACACATAGGACTGGATAGTCCAGAGTTACCTCTAAAACCCAGCTGCCCAATAATGAAGCAAGCAAGAAAAATTGTAATAGAAATCAGATCTCAATTCTCCATCAAATCTGCTGATATGTTGGAATTTCTCCATGTATCATGAAGGAAGAAAACTGGCTGATGTGCTGAACACCTGGGTCTTTTCTGGCATTTGGGATGATATAAAAATAGAACATTATCAGACGATACTGGTAGTATTAATTCACTACAAAGGTAGGATAGTAATTTCAAACTACCAGTGACTCTCTGTCTGAAAAGCTGTCAACCTTCAAAAGAATGAGTAGTTGACTGTAGGTCACGCTTGTCCTAGAATATCTAGTGGCAGAAATGTGAAATTTTACAGATGTTCTCCAAGGTGTCCATAGTTGCTCTGCCTCCCAGAAAAATCTGTAACTTGGTCTTTCTTTCACAATCACAGAACAGGTTTGTCTTGGAAGGAATCTTTAAAAATCATCTAGTACAACCTCCTTGCCATGGGCAGGGACATCAATACACTCCTATCCAACAACCATTAAGGCTGCATTATCTTCCCCCTCGAAAAATTTTTAAGCACTGTGGTCTGGTATTTACACCCTAACAACTTCAAGTGATGCCAAATCATATATTTGCGAAGCCTTTGTCATTGGAACTTCATGGGTTTTTTTTTACTTACACGTTTCTTACATAAATTAAACGTATTGAGTACTACAATAAATGTTTATCTATAATTAATTAATTAATGGAAGGAGCAAACCAGTATCACCACTTCTAACCATATAACATGATAAAATGTCAAAATTACACTGAACTAAGCATTTTGAGCAAATTACCTTTTCTGGTCCTTATAGCTCTGTATCTACTTCACCTACAGACGGTTGGCAGTGATCAGCATCTCTTGAGCAGAGGGTTGGGCTAGATGCTTACTGACTTCCCTTCCCTCCTGAATTACTCCATGATTCTAAGAAACATGCACGCACTTCCCAACCAGTTAACTAAATACTCTCTTCAAAATATTATTTATATTAGCTCTTAATTTGGCCTCACAGTAACTCTTTGTAAATTATTAGTATAACTGGATTTTAAAAGCTTCCCATAATCTTCCTCACTATCAAGTTCTTAACTATCTTTGCAGTTAAAAAGCTTTCTTAACTTTTAAGCAAACTTGTTTTGTTACCAGCAAAGACAAATAATTCCATCTCCTACTTTAGCTACATAGAAAACAAATGTCCAAATGCCTTCTTTATCATAAATTAATAACAAAAGAATATTATGTTCTCCTCATGTTCCTGTCCTATAATTTCTAAACTAACTACACCCAAATGTTTTTTTATCAGTTTAGAAGTGTTATGTTTTACTGTCATCTGGATTATCACTATTCAGTCTACATATTTTCTGCAGTAATTCAGACAACACTTGACTTAAGACTTTATCAGCACCAAGTAAGCAGTAATTACCATCTTTATAGTACACAGACACTAAAAGGCACTTTTTTTTCCTCTCCAATAGAATGTTATAACCACCTGCAAAGCTAAATAACCTGTAAGTGGCAAACAGAAGTAACTATGAGATCCTAGATTACCATATGCATTTAATGCCAGAGCACTGTAGAGTTTAGCCAGGGCTTAAAGCCCATTTTCTGGAATTCTGCATAGCCATTCACTCCTTACTTTCATCATCTGCACAACATTGGTTTACTCTCCCATGAGTAGTATTCTATGGTAGGCTTCAAAATTTTAATCTTCTAGATCGTAAAATACTTCTCCAATATAATTTCGGAATTTTAATCCTGCTCCACAAAGTGTCTGTAAAAATTACCTTCATGTTGATTTCATATTTCTCTTTTTGTTGCGTTGTGCATTAAAAACACAGAGAATATAACCAGACCCAGGACACACCTTATCACACCTAAGAAGTAAATCCACCCAACTGGAGGGAACCTTTAGTATCTTCCTACTGAATAGGTTTCCCAACAAATTGTACATTTCACTCAATAACTGCATCCATGCTGTATTTCTCTAGGTGGCTGATGCATGCTGAAGTGTTTACTTTAGACTAGGGAAGGCATATAACTTATTCTCAATGAATATTTAAGTCACAGGTATCACATTCAACGCTGGAGAACTACGTTGAATTATTCTGAAACTTAGCAGAATTAGGGTGATTATTTTAAAGAACGTAGAAGTTAACAGACTGTATTTTTGACATTCTGTAAAAAGAAGCTGAGAGAAGACAAGAAGTACATACAAACTTGCAAAGAACTTCTTTATCATAAGGAGTATTACACATATGCGCACTCCGTGCAGATTTCGCACTGGCCTCCCAGAGGGCACAGGAAAAACAAACAAACAAAACCCACTTATAAGGGGGAGGGAATTAGGATTAGAACTGGTTCTAAATTAACAATCAGGAAAGTATAGATATCTTCTTGTATATATCTTATATAAAAGCTGAAAGAGTGAAAATTCAGGAAAATTAGAAGAAACAGAGAACCGATGAAACTGAGCAACAACAAAAGAAAATCAGATAAGGAGAAAATTTATGTAAAAGAGAAAATAACTGTATTAAATCAGATTAAAATGTGATAGCCTTCGAAGTGCTCAGACGTGTAAGATTACAACACTACTATGATCACAGTGATACGGTCCTTCATAACGTTATTAAGTTTGTGAGGTTTTTTATTATTCCCTCAATATGGAATCTTCTGAAAGTTTAAACGCAAGGGCAATCTCGAGATCCCTGCACACAGATTAGCTGTATTGTTCAAACCAATAACTAATGCTAAGAATTATTAAAAAAAAAAAAAAGAATTAAATGCAGGAAAAATATCAAAACAGAGTATTTAAGTAACATAATAAAACAAACTAAAAAAGTGAATGTAATAGGCAACATGGATCTTTCAAAACTCACTTTACATAGGGAGCTGAGATTATAGCCAAAGGTTTGTGCATTCCGGGAACCTGCATTCATGTAGTTTCCCATTAACAATACCAGTTCCAGCAGCTTGCTAAAGCTTTTACTCTTCTTTATCTCTTCACAGGCAGCACTGACAGCCATGATGTCAGGTTTGATGTTGTTCACCTGCTCCTCAAACTGAAGCTTAAAAAGAATAGCACTGAGCCGTGGCCGTAGTCTCTTCACGTTGCTCATCTGATTG
>VXBO01011413.1:26661-39653 GCA_013400135.1 Rhinoptilus africanus | reverse complement strand
TGCTACACTTTGGCACTGTACAAATGCATACAATCTGTAATGATTTATTGGTGTGACAGGCTTGAAGAAGCAATATATCTGCTATAACTGATAGCAAATGAACGAATGAATGAGAGACACTTGGGTAAGCAACTGAAATCCCATCTTGTGGTTAATACGAACTGCCCCCATCCTTTCCCAGTAACTAGTATGTGTAAGCAATAAAAGATAAAGTGTCATCATATATCACATCTGTCAACTCATATACCAAATCCTATAAAACTAATCCAAGTTTATGACCCAGTACTTGCAAAGTAATAAAAGTAGTTCACAAATTTATTTTGTATAACTCAGGATGTACCAAAACAAGGCAAAACTCATTTTTCTGGTGCAAATATTTAAAAGCTGATTTCAATAACAGCTTACTATAAACTCGCAGGAAAATAACACTTTTGAAAAATATCAGCTGTGAAACACTTAATATGTCAGACGTTAATATACACCAGTATTCATACCCCACTATCCTACTGGACCCTGTACAGTTAATTAGATAAAGCAGAACACTCCCAGGAAAACAGTAGCTTCTGTAGATCACACGCAAAAGACTTGGCTTTTTCTACGGTTTACTGGTCAGGGATTTTCAACAGAAGTTTCAATCTTCCCATACAACTTCGGTCACCAAATTCCCACCCCAGAGATACTTTGCACGTTATTTACTATACCCAAACAACAAGACTCCAGATTTTATTGCTTCTTTAAATCAAGGAACATTGAATGCATTCAATAAATGAAAGTTCTCCACCTCCCAAGTTTCCAGTGTAATACTTATCCTGCCAACTCTAACACAGAAATCTTCAAATATTTTTTAGGTTTGTCATCGCATACAACCCCAGAAGCTTGCTTTCTTCCATTCTTGCTCCTCTTCTCCCTACCAAGAATTATATGTTCCTTGCTTTTTCCCTCTTCCACAGAAGAAATGATGTTGTTTTCCTCCTTGCTCTGTGGTTCTATTGACACATGAGAAACAATAGTCTCAAATTCTTCCGTGAGCTTCTTCCTTCATTTTTCCCCATCCCTATTTTATCATCAATTTGATGAATTCTGTAAGACCTTCTTCCCCATACTTGTGTTTTGCCTTATCAAGGCAAGGTTCAAGCCAATATTGCCTTGACAACTCCCGAAATCCTAAACTAGGTTTTGTTTCGTTTTTTCAAATAAAAAACATACGTTAAGCTTTCCAGCTATCAATACTGCTCAGTGCAAGAAAAGAAGCAATAATAACAGCACTTGTCCAACAAAGCAATAGGTTTCATATGGTGGCCTTAAAAGTTTACCTTTAAAATGGTAGTATCTCCCTCCAAACCATGGTGACACCTAAGGTTTTACAGACTATTTCTTAACCCATGTCTAGTCTACCAATGCGAAAATAGCTCTGACAGTGCAATGTTCACAAGTCGTTTGGTGCTGATTATCCCACAACAGACTCAGTGAAAAGGGTAATGGTGACACTCTTCATCCATTTCAGCATAAAGTCAAACAAGTTATCTTAAAGTGATACTGAAGGCTGTCTAATCCAAAGGGGGTTTATATAGAAGTAGAAGAGGATGGAATTTACAGTCTATTTTATTGGTTTTACTGTGACAGCAGTAAAAAATAAAATCAGGTAGAGTTAACATTTTCTGCTACTAAGCCACTTCTGCAATGCCTGTCCGGCAGCGAAACCACCTGATGATGTCCCATTAAAGTAAACATACCATTTGCATTTACGTTCAGATAAGAAATCTCGAAGTAAAATAAGAAATCCTTTCCAATAACCACATTTTGGTTTGCATCACGGAGCAAAGCATGCAAACAGGTTGTCTTTCAGATGAAACCAGGTTGAAAATCAATGGCACTACTGAGCTTTAGACCACAGACTGCCTCGAGCCTGGTCCTGAAGTGAAACCCTAAAACGTATATCGTTTTAATGTTAGCTCAGTTCAACTGTAGGCAGATATTCTGGACTCACCATACACTAAATGGCATGTCGTAAAATTCTTACTTAAGTAAGCATGGATAATGGGTCCTGAATTTAAACAGGGCATTTCACAGTGAAATACAAATGGAAATACTTAAAACCCACCAAAGATGAACATAGTGCTCTTACAACTTTACACCTAATTCAGGAATAAATAACTAAAAGAATGTTAAGACACTAGACAGGCAAATTCACAAAGTTAATTGCCCAGCTCCATCAGGAAGAATCAGTGCGAACTCCTTTTCCTCAAACAATTCCCTTACTAGATTTATGTAAGTACTATTATTTCTCAGAAGTATAGAGACAAGTATTCTTAATTTTTTGTTCTCCATTCAGGAAAACTTCGAGACTAGACTAGAAAACCACAAAACTCCATTGAAATTATCCAGATTTTTAATATTTGTCCCTACTCAGGGTGTAATAGACAATCACTAATATCAAACCATGGGAACTAACCAAATAAAGCGTAAGTGGCATTGATTTTAAATGGTACCAAACTCAAGATACTACAGAACCAGCTGATGCATCTTTTATTGACTCTGGGCTCCTCAGACAGGCATAGTCTTGAAACTGAAATAATCAGGTACTTCAGATCACAAAAATCTCTTGCACGAACTAAGCAAGCCGATATGCACGAAAGACACAAAGTTTTCATCAGAACCTGTTGAACTACAACAAATTATGAAGTTCTGTACATAAGTCTTAAGGGCGGATGCAGAAATATGTAATCTAAAAAATCAGAACTACATGCCAGAAATGCAGCAGAAATGCCGGTGTTGGGTTTTTTTTAATTATTATTTTTTAACACCGAGAAATCCATAGTTCACGTACAACACATTGTTGGCACTATCTGTTTACCTATTTGCTATTTCAATAATTGAGAAGGAAGGAGATGGAGAGTTCCCTTAGCAATACATTGCTTTCTTTGTGACATGTAACCTACAAATATATTCAAAGTGTAAAATCCATATAACTTATCACAAGAGATGCTAGGAATTTATGTCTTGCAATGTTGAGAGACTTACGTTCATGCCCTATACTTTTTAATATGCAGCATGTAAGTACATAAATCTACTTATGTCCTTAGAGTGGGATCCTGAAAAGACAACCCAAATAACTAAAAAGGGAAGTTGAAGTAGAGAGCTAAATCTCGAGTGGACCACACGTGTCACAGAGAGCTCAGTGTATGGATAATGAGTTCTATTTTTCAACTAATGGTTCGTAAGAATATTCTCACTAGGTGCAATTCCAAATGGGAATTGACAACCGAGTTGAGCTATTCAGCAGTAGCTCTCACAGCCCTGCATCCGATAGCAAAGAGAGGTTTTTCTCTCAAATACGGCATAAACCAGAAGGCACCTGCAAGAGTGTGCTATCTGGCAAATATGTACTTTTCACTGTCTGCTTTGTTGATGTCAAGTAAAGGAACGTGTCTCAGAAGTTACACTGACATTACATTTTGATCACTGAACACGTTTCATTCTTACCACCAGCTCCTACAGAAAAACGCCACAAGGGTTCCAGTTTCACAATATACCTTCTTTAAAGGATCAACAGCGCCGAGGCTGTCACACCACCGCAAAGTGTTTCCATCCAAAGAGTAAAATATCAGTTACAGACAAGATGACCGAAAGAGTAAACTGGAAGGGCATCCCCCATGGAAAACGTATGGTTTTCATCACCACAGCATCAGAGAATGCTACTTTTTACAGGTAAAAAGTGTGAATTCCTAACACTTATCTTTGGACTCAGGCACTTGAAAAGCAGAAAAAAAAAATTCAAGTAAGGAAGAACTGATACCTTAACAGACCTTTTATCATGTTAAAAGAAGAAAAAAGATGATCTTGTCCAATTTGAAATGGGCAGACAACATACCCAAATCTTACTGAAGACCACCAACATCCTGGAAAGACCAACCATTATTTCAGCATATGGGAAGTCAATCCGCTATAACGGCACAGTATTTTTATTGAGATGTTTTTATGGCTATGTGGAAATAGTACATCTTTCTTTACCTTTGACACACTCTTTTTCCCAAATACATGACAAAGCCAAGAACTGCCAACTCAAAATTAAAATTACTTATGAGAAATCAGAAAGTCTTTGTACTTACAATATGGATACGAGCACATGCAAACAGTTGACCTGATGACTTTTCAGCCTTACTACCACCGACAGAGGGCATGTCCTGCTACTCTGCTTTTCCAGCTAGAATTATAAACAGCTTGAATTTGCACCACTGACTCAATTTCTTGCAAATCCAAGATTTCCCTAAAGGATATTCAGGACAGAGGAGGAGGAGGGAGTGTACTGTACGTCACACAGGAATGCCACCTATCAATTCCTAGCACACAGGTAGCCTTCTCTTGTCTTGTGATTGACAGTGCACCAATGGACAGTGGAGAATATCCCTGGTACTGTTTTTTGATGGCATTATGTTCAACACAGATGGACCAACAACGCCAGTCTACACATCTCAGAAATGGAGGCATTCCTTTTGCATACTCCAGAAGTCACCTGCCTTATGAAATACATCCAAATTGCCAATGGGAGCTACAACACAGCTGTCAAAACAAGCTGACTTTACAGTCTTCGTGCTGAAATTCACAGATGGGTATGCTCTACTATGACAAGACAGAGGTGATTATTTTATCTTATCCAAAAATACAATTAGATTTACTGACATCTTGATCAGAATGGAATGCAGAGACAGTATTTGTTTCTCCAAGTTGAGTTTAGACAATGGTTTTCCTAAAAAGGAAGCATCCGGGAGTGGGAGGGTCTGAATTTACTAAATTCTTCTATTTTTAGCAGACCTAACAGATGTCAGGAAAGCTATTTTCATTAAAAGGTACATATGGAGCAGATGCCACTGGATGAAAAAGCTTTCATCATGGGAAATCAAGTCAAGAGTTTAATACAGGTAAAAATCATCTGTAAAACCTCTAATTCAGATAGATAGCAAAAATAAATACATTTATACCGCAAGAAATTGAGGAATTTGAAATAGAATAACATAATATCAAATCAAATGGAGTAAAGTTTCTAAAAGTATAACACATCTAGCTGTATTCCAGATGGAAAAAATCTGATCAGTTTAGCTCTAAAATAAATGCCTTATATTCTGTCTGGCAACTACCAGGAATCCACCTCCTGATGAAAAGCCTGCAATATTACTTTGAGTGTCCCAACATACAGGCCATGAAGGTACAGAGAGATGATCAAGATCTGGGTGGAAAAGTCTGAAAACAATGATAGCAGGCTTAATACTTTCCATCAGGTTGAACCACCATAATAACTCCAACGGAAAAGTAGAATTTGATGCTATGTAATTGCTTCAGCAGTACACAGTGGCAACAGACCACAACAGCAGCTGATTGTGATGTCTTTGATGTGACTGACATGACTCGTGTGAAAAAAAATCTCAGATCTCCAGCACATTCATATTTAGTATAGTCTTCTTTACTGGCCCAATAAGGTCTCCAAGTTAATTTCCTAAGCAGGAGGGTACGTGTCTATGATAAGGACAGTACTGGTAAGGGAAAAGCATTCCATTGCAGATCTTCTGTAGTCCTGTCAATAGAGGATTCAGTAATGACTGTGGAATTTTAACCCCTGTGGTTATTTAGTGTCTTTGGAGCCATAGATAATCTGTGGCAAAACCAGTCTGACATGAAGTGTCACATAAGTGAATGGTATGGAAGACAGCTTGCGTATCTTGGAGAAAGTTCCCCAGTTCTACAAAATGATCACAGGGAAAGTAAATCCTAAAGCACTTGGGCTCCGTAGGAGCTCCATTGAGCTCTAAAGTCTGAAGCCAGAAGAGGTGAAATATCCACATAGTAATTTCAAGCTCCACAGATCTAAGAGGTACTGACTAGCCTCAAAATTCTTTCAGCACAACTACCCTACATTATCCAGTCATTTGGATGTCTCGCTCAATTTAAGTGGCCAAATTCCAAGAAAAATTTGCATTTGCAGAGAGTCAAAATGACAGGATCATGTAGCAACCATGGTCCTTAACTCAAAGTAGAAGTGTTTTTCTTAAGATGTTCAAATCACAATGTGAACATTCAAGGATTGCCTACATTTCTCAGGAAGCAAAAGCATCAAAACAGACCCAGGACAGGCTCTTGAGACATTTAGAGGAATTTGCTAAGTGAATGGCTGGAGGAAAAAGATGTGGAAGCTTCAGACAAGCAAGCTGATTAATCCAAAGTTGTAGGGATATCTGCCAAGGAGAAAACTGAAAGAGATAGCCTTTGTGTGTGCTAGAAGAAACAACAGCCAACCACTTCCAGCCCTCTAAATTAACATCACACAACAATACCACATTTTTTTTAAAGCTATTCTTTAGATTAGCTACTCAAAAATAGTTCTACCGGAACTGAAGAAGGATAAGAGTGAGACCTGCTGGTACTGCATCTTTTACAGGAACATTCCTCTATGGTTCAGCATCACAATCTTTCAGTGACACAGAGGAAGTAACATAATCCAGTCCAATGCAACGGCAATCGCAAACGCTCAGCTCAGCACAGCTGGCCATGATGGCCACTTTCAGAAGACATTTCTGGAGCCTGGTTCTCCATCCTATCCAGTTTCAAAGTTTGAAAGACATCAACATTACAGGAGCTAAGGATGTTCTCCTTCTGAACAACTTGATTGCAATTTGTCATAAAGATTTTTTAACTGTCACAGATGGCATATTATAGAAAGTTAATATTTGGCAACACTCCTGGAAAGGCTGGAATTAGAGAACATGGACAAGGCAGAGCAGAAGATACACAGAAGTTCTAGAAGAAAACAGAAGAAGGTAAGATTTACAGACAGTAATCAACACAACCAAAACATCTCACAGCAGAGGTGCACCTCACCACCTCAGGATTTTAAAGAAATTGAAAAGTCCCTAGGTATGGCTGTGCCCAAGCATCAAGTGTTAGGCAGGGCAGAGTACACCTCTGCAGATATAGAGATAGTATGACATTTTCCAGACAAGAGTGAAAAACATTAATACATTCTGTGTTATCCTCAATGAGGACATACAGGTGAAACCATCAGCTGAATATGGAATTGATCATTTTAAGTGTCTGCTGAATTATTTAAGACAAACTAGCCTTCATCAGGCTTCACTCTAATCTTCAATTTACTCTAGTGAAATCTTATCCTTTGGTACGAACTCATTAAAAACACATCCATCAATGAACAAGCTGTGAAGCCACGTGAGGATTGCTTGCCAAATTCTATTTGGGTTAGCTATCAGTCTATTTCACAAGGTCTGGGCATTAATTATTTCTGAAACAATATTTCATAATTCCCTCAATTTTATCTTCATGTAAATAAAAGTGGTCAAGGAAAAGTCTGTTTCCTTTTTTCACTCCTGGCCAATATGGGAATATATTTTCAAATATCTCAACTTTTAACAAAAGAAATAAAGCAGGAGCTTATCACACATGGTTCTTGAGACACTGTTCTCAGGTGTAAGACTGCCAGCACAGACGCCTACACCCAAGGTGAAATGTCCACTAACAGCATCCTGACAAGTATTGGCAACTTCTTACATCAAAAGTGTTTATGAAGAATGTCATAAGAATGATTTTTTTTTTAATGGAATGGCATTTATGGATTTTAAATCATATTAATAAATTAAATATGTCCAGGACTATTTTACACCACTAAGGGTTACAGGCGCTGAGAAGTCCAGATGCTTACTAATGGATTCAGCTGCCTCCATGCAGCACAATAAAATCAGAAGTACATTTGGGAACAGTTGGTGGTGCGACAGGCAGTTAACATACGTGGGCACGGATAGGCCTGAAGCCTTAGCACTGTTTTGTGGGCAAGAGTGGGGAGAGGTGGAAGCCTGCTGCTGGGGAGTTGGTGGGGAACTACAGTTACAGAACATTCTCAGCTGGAGCAGCAAGAAAGCCTAACCTATCATAACAACATGCAACTCTCTAAAGATTTAATCACATATTTTGAGTATTCCAGCACTCATCTATATAAAGTGCATCCCAAAATAACTTGGGGAGGGTGGGGGCAAAGATATGGAGACACCTGATATGGGACAAGTGCACTGCCATGCAGCTCTGTGCCTCCAAAAGCATCCTGAGATGTAAGGCCCCAGAGGTGCAGGGATACCTGCTAGACATTCACGTTCTGAAGAGCTGGAACATGCCTCTATTCAGTTTCCCAACGGTGTGCTGCTCCATCTTCCCCATGCTGAAAAGGGGAAGATGTGCTGTTTAACCATTATAACTTGCCTTAATAAACCATCCTCTGTCTCATTCTTGAGTCCTCAAGTATCTGACTGGATGCTCAGCTCATAAGGTCTATTGCTGTCTCTCTGGCTGCGCTCAGAAATTGTTTGGGAAAACGCGATTCTGCACATGCCAAAAGCATATCCATGCCTATTCTAACAAATTAGCACTACGGACAATAAAGTTCAATGTCCAAAAAGCATTCTCCAGTGCTTTTTAGTTGATTAGTATGGACACAGCCCTAAAGTGTTGTCTAGGGATTTATCATCCCCACATTTGCTAAAAATAGTGGGATACTAGATGGTTCAGAAAGTTGCTTTCAAAATACTGAATAATATTCAAAACCAATACAAAAATTGATGAGACCTGAATTTAGAATTATTCCTGAATGATTTTAGTACAAAGAAAGAGGACAGGCCACCAAAGACATGAAGGACTGCATATGTACAACAACGTCTACAGATCAAAAAGAATAAAGGATTTCAGGATCTCATATAAAATGTAAAACTATGTGGATTCTCTGAATCATCACCTGCACAGCAGTGATCCTGGCCAGACTGCTTGGACATGCACATCGTGATGCTCAGAAGAATGTGGGGATTAAAGAACAAGTTAGTTAAAACTATAAAGATACTAGCAGGTAAAAATCAATTAACATCAAGATTTAGTAAGTAAAAATCACTTCTCCCTTTCCATAAGTTCTCACACTGACCTGTTTCTCTCTATGCACATTTTTCCATGCAAGACTGAAACTTAAAAGCTTTAGGTTACTGTAAACTTCTCTTTTGTATTCATCCTTCAACTTCCTTCAACTTCAGAAAGTTTACTTCAAACGAGCAAGCAATAAGATGCCCTTAACAGTTGCTTCATGACCCTTACAATTTTAATATCTTATAAAAAAACTTCAGAGTCAGTTCTAATTAATACAAATGAACAATAATAGAAGATAATCTTTAGTACTTGAATATTTTACATTCAAAAAGAACTGAACAAATGTCGACTCACACATTTCTATTGCAGCTTTATTAAAAACAATTAAAAGGAACAATGGTTTATTTTTCTACTCTCCACCAGCCTCTCAAATAAGCACATATTTCTTCTCTTACGCTGTGTTTCTTAAAAGGCTCTAACCTTGCTTGCTTGAAATTAATACCACCGTATCATTCTATCACATTCTTAATTATGCTGTATTTGAGAAAGTGATCTCCATTACTTCTTTTTGTTCTTATTTTCAAAAAGTCCTACACAGCTGTTAACCATGATTTAGAACACCATTTAACTTGGACTTCCTGTTTATTTACAAGATAATCTCTTGTTAAAAAAGGTTCTTGAGAGTTCTTGTTGGAAAACTACTCTACAAGACATGTTTCCCAATAAACCAGATGATATAGAATATTATGTTTTGCTTTCTTTAAGATACCTATATTTTCCTTTTATGTTGTCATTCCTAAGTTCTTTTCCTGTAAACTTTAACTGCACCTCCGTGGTCCAAATCCCTTTATTTCACCTGTTCTTTATACTTAAGATTACCCATGGTGGTGTTTCTCCTTTTAAGTTTCCCAAAAGAGAGTACCTAAACGAACGTTATTTTTTCTGAAGTTATTAGCATCTTCATTTGGCAGCTAAATGAGGGCTTTAAACGGCCTAAGCAAGAGATAAGAAAAGTAGGGCTGTCCCCAGGTGAGTCAACAGTGGACTCACGCCAGAACACTGTCAGGGCCTTCAGTACCAAGAAAAAACTTACTCTATTGGAGTGGAACTGAAGAGATGTTAGATTAGCTCACACAGCCAAGGAAAGCCCCTGTTGCTCCTCAAAAGCCACACAATACCCCGAGAGCTATACTAAGAGGGGAAAAACCAACCAAACAAAAAAACAACAAAGCAGCCACACAGCTAAAACAGCTATGCATACTGGTTTCTGTCTCTCCTATAACTGGACACTGTGGTCACCAGTGTTCAAGACATCATGAGATGCCACCCAGACAAAACCATCAAAGTCAAAAGGAAGCTGAAACTAAAGATGACCACATAATATCTAGGACACGAGACAATACAATTACATCCAGGTAAATACAAGAAACACTTCACCTTCTGGCAGGAAATTGTCCAGTATTTCATGGAAGTAGGAGAGAAAACAAAGGGAGTAAAGCTGTCAGGGCTTCAGTAAAAAGACACATCACCCCAGCCAATAACCATACTCAGAGCTAGTAGGCCTTGGCCTTTGGAAGAAGCGATGGAGAATTTCATACACAGATAGAAGCACATAAGTTTTGAAAGAGACCAACCTTTAAGAATTTCACACAATCAAGATAAGGAACTTTTACCAAGGGTAAGGAACTTTACTAAGAGTAAGGGTGAGAAGGAAGTTGAAACAGAAAAAATGTAGAAAATAGAAGATAGAAGGACAAAACACAGCAATGACCTCATCATCAACAGTAGAATACAAGGAAAAGATAAACCATCAATGTTGTAACAGGGATGAAGATAAGCAAGAACATAGCTAAACTTAAATCTGGATAAATGACAGGTGAGATGTATTCTAACGAATATGAAACAGACCGACCTTCAAAGTGAAAAATTCAGAGAAAAGTTACTGCAAGCATGAATGGAGATAACAGTACATAGACAAGCATTTCTAATTGTCAAAAAAATTGAGGAGACAAGATAAATATTTGGCAAATACAGAAAAACGAAATGCCAAAATGCATTAAGAAGAAAACCAGAGTTAATAATTTTAACTCTGGCTGATAACAAAAGTCTAGGATCATCAAAAAAGTGAAGGTGACAAGAAGTAAAAGAAAAGTAACTGCTATATGAATCAATGGACGTTGTGATGAATATTCCCCTACAGAAAATTTCCTCCTCAATCTTTGTCATATGCAACAGAAAAACTACCTTACACTGCTCTAGCAGTGCAGGAAATTCTTTACACACATGCCTAACCCCCTTCTAAAAACATTCTGCAAAAAAGGGTATGTAGCATAGTTCAGTACAAAAAGTGCAGTCAGGTAAATATTAGTTTTGTAGCTGAGATACAATTACCCAGGCCTGATTTAGAAATGTCAAACAAAAGTAATGGGATTAAAAAAAGGCTTTATTTGTAATAACAATTTCCTAAGTCCAGTTATTTATTTCAGAAATCTTAATTGCTATTTAGTAAAAATATCTTCTTAAATTGCGATAAATCACCATTTAGTTAATACTTTTTATTTTTCTTCTAAAAAATTTCTAAACTATTTCTTGACATCCCAACATTTACTTCTAATTTATTATTTCTGTGATTTCAACTCTTCTTTCACTAGAATACTCAGAAAACTCTTAAGATATGTGATGTGAGTTTAATTATCATATTCTTACAATACTCAAAACCTTACCAGTGGTTTCCAATTCACGCCTTGAGCATGAGGACCAAAAAAAAAAGGAAGAATCACAGAGAAATTCAAAAAGTAATGCAACAGTTCTACAGTGTTTTGTCATCTTGTTTCTGTAGTAGAAAGATATTTAATCAGTGTAATTTAAAAACTCAGTTTCCTCTTCACCCAATAAATTTTAGGAAAATAGTTCAGTGTTTCAGCACTTTTATCATCTCTTATGCAAAAGATCCAAAGAAATTGTATACCCTAGGTGTAATGAAATCTTCTAGGGCAGGATAAAACTACAGAACAAAGGCCTTTGGGGCAAGATGTCTGAAATGCCAAGCGTCATTGTTAATGACAAACACACTGGGTTTTGTTTCAGATGAAAGCAAAAAATACACCTGTACTCAGGAGCAAGGCTTGAATGGTGGTATGGCAATAGTTTGTCAATGAAAATCCATTAAACAGATTACTGCATTTAAAGTGTCAGTCATGATTAATAAATCTAACTAGTAACTATTGTATCAACTTAACTGAAATGAGACTGACATTAATAAATGATCTAATTTGGGGGTTGTATGAGATGGACCTTGGAGGATCCCAAACCATTCTGTGACTCTCCTTAAACATATTTTATTTGATATGGCAGAGACTACATCCAAAACTAGAAATAAAATAAAATAATATTCTGTAAACCAATACTTTTATCTCAGGTTGAAAAATTGCAAAACAAATCCACATTGCTAAAAGTTATGAGTCCTAAAGCAACATAATACTTATACTGCCCACTGCAGAAAGCATCAGGGAAAAGAAAAACAAAACCAAAAAACCAAACACCACCAAAAAACCCAACCTTCTGTCAACAGTCTCCTACCCAGATGACCATCTAGCTGAAACCCCACTCATCTCAGATGGGTCTCACATTGCAACTGGGCAAATGACTACTCATTTCTAAACACAAAGACAGTCTTCATCATTAAAAAGTTTTACAGAATATATTACTCAATATCAGTCCTCATCAAGGAAACCTTCAACAAAATAATATGAGGGTGAAATTACTTTAGGAGGAAGTTTATTGCACTGAGTAAAACAAGCACAAAACATGAACTATAGTAAACCAAAATGCAACTGGATAATAAAGTTCTCGCAAGCACAAGCATACTTCAACAAGAATTTGAGCAGCATTCGAAACAATATCAACCTAAGATAAAACTGCACTTAAGTTAAAGCACTTAAGACGAACAGATTTAACACTTTACATAAAACACTTAATGGCTGTGCGCAAGCCTAAAAAAACCCCAAGTCCCAAACTCCCCAGTAAGAGGCGATAATATCTGTGTTCTGAGATACCAGCCAGTGAAAGACAGAACGTACAGGAAGATA
>VXBO01011413.1:0-25400 GCA_013400135.1 Rhinoptilus africanus | reverse complement strand
TACACTTACTGCTGAATGAACAGAAAATGCAGAAGTGCAAAGTAACTTAAAAAGAAGAGGATAATTGCAGAAACCACAAAAGCAACCCATCAGGAAAAAAAAAAAAGACCGAACAAAACCAAGCCACACACATGAAGGGAACCTGCACTGTTTAGAGTCGTGCCCTCAATGTCTTTACGTCAAGAACAAAGTTAATTAACTTTGGTTGAAGTAAAATATACAATACTGTAACAGTCACAGCATGCCAGTATCTCAGTAAGTGTCTAGCTGTTTCTTTGAGAGTATCAAATCTTGACTTTGAATTCAAATCCAGAAGGATAAAAGGTTTCCATTATAAACATTTCTATTATCACACAAGTAGTAATTATCAGTTTATTCACTGGCTCTTCCTTGGGAGTCAAATAGTTTACTCTTTTCCTTAACCAAAACTTCGAGTAAATTAACATGGGATCTCCAAATTCTCTGAAATAACATAATTACCAGACGCTACCTACATAAAAGATAAACCTGAAAGTCTTGTATTGCATGTTTAAATTTGTTTCTCCTCATTTGAGAATAGCAAAAAAAATGATGCATAAACAAAAAATTTTAAGGAAAAAAAAAAACCCAAAACAACAGCTACCCAGAAAAGATCCCTAGTTGTATCAACAGCAGTTCTTAAAGAAATGAGCAGAAATTCTCAGCCTGCTCCTCAGCGAGAATATAACAAAAGATACAAGAAAGGATGACAGAGATTGAAGAAACTTGATGAAAAGCGAATGTGTAAGATTCCATATTCAAAGACTAAAAAACTGACATTCAAAATGTGCCCCCTCCAGGAGGAACAAAGAACGTTTAATGTTAAAAACTGATTGTAAACTGATTGTAGCTTGTTCTCTGAAGTCAGCTCTACTACATGTATAGATGGCGTAACACTAGAAAAATTGCGTTCAGTGATGAGGTTTGGGTTTGTTGGGTTTTTTTAATGCTTTGCACAGAAAACTAGGAAAAGCTCACGCTTGCACTGTTCAGTGGGAATCTGGTTGTTCCTTCAGAAAAGAAACTCCACCAACTTTTGAGATATAAGAACTCTTACTATTTAATGCAACATTTTTCTGAGTTATCACATTGTCTCTTTTTTTTGTTGTTTTTTAAGACAAATTTATCAGATCTGCTGGGCCACATCCAGCAAAACCTGAGCTATGATACTACTGCTCTAGCTCTTCTCATCAGATTGACGGTCCCATCGAACTGAATTGGTACACCTGAAAGAAATAAGTAGCAGTGAAAAAATGTCCTTGCATCTTGTCAATCAATACCAATCAATCTATGTCTTAAAACAAATGATTTCAAATGTGTTTATACCTGAAAACTACCAGGTTTCAAAAAACACAGCAAAAGGACAGCAGAATAAAATGTATTATTGCTCAAGATTCTAGAAAATTGAATCTTTGCAGGAATTAACTTTGCAAGAGTGCTTTAAAATGTACCCTCATTTACAAAATAACAAATAGGTAGTGCTGAGAGGGGAGTAATTAAAGGATTAATGTGACTGAACTAAGTAACGCAGATGTGTATAAGAGTGTGTTCAGAAATTTTATTACTCATAACAATACATGCATCAGAAGGGAGTTAGGCCATAAAATACTATATTGATAACAGGAAGGTTCACTGGTTATGAAGCAGACGCCTTTTTGCTTTCCAACTAAAGTACCTTTTTAGAGAAAACTGATCTGGATAGCCAATGCTATAATTGCGTAATAGTAGCATGCTGTTATCATTACAGAGACAATAATATGGTATTAAAACCGCTGCCAATAAACATTTGAATACTACAGGAGTCTTTCTGAAAGAATTAAAACTAGAGATTAGTCTTTAAAATATAAAATAACACCTGTTACGATGGTCTGATGACAGCAAAACCAAAAAAAAAGTACTTTATTCCCCATAAGCCAAGTTTCTTTCCAGAAGACATCTTATATGAAGTATTAGAGGACTCCTGATCAATTGGAAAATGTTGATACACTGCATTTCAAATTTATTACTGTTGTTAGTATATCCAACTGTAGTAAACTGAAATTTTTAAGGAGCAAAAGACAGACTTGTCAGTTGACAAGGCTCAAATATGAAACAAAAACAGCAAAGCAAGATTTAACCTATGTGGAATCAATTATTAGATGTCTTTTTTTTTAATCAATGTTTATTCTTAATAATAAAGTAAAAAATAGATTTGCAATTTAACTCTGTAATTTAGTAATTCAATCAAAATGCATAACCCTGCATGTCGTTGTCCCCTGTAAGTATTTCCCAAATTAGTCCCCCCCCAAACAGTACATGTTACTGTTGAAATGATTTGGCACGGTCAAATAGGTGCCTATTCCTCAGCCAGTCCAGTTCACGGTCAAATTTACTGGTGTAAATCCATTTTTACTGGCATTTTGCCGTAATTTGTCAGACTCAAAGGAAGCTGCTGAAGTTCAGATATGGGCTTATCTCTGTCATCCTGGCAGACACAGTTAGAACCAAGGTTATCAGGGAGAAGCATCGTGCTCAGTCTACTTTACTCAGCACAGGACCCTTGAACTTTTCTCGGCAAGACTGATACACATGAGCCTCTCCTCTACAGCAACAATCTACCCTTTCAGTTTTCTAATATTAAGTTTTCTGGAAACTCATGAACTGTTAATACTATTGAACAAAAGTGCAGCATTTCTAGAGCTCAATTCCAGAACAGACTATATTAGTTTTTATTTTTAAAAAATAATTTGAAAAAAAAAGTTCATGCCTAAATAAAACACAAAAAACAAAAATGTTTACATAAAGAGGGTCCAATTCTGACAAGCACAGAAAGGCTTGTCATCTGTGGCACCACATAGCAGACACAAAAAAAGCCCAACAATATAAAAAAAGAAAATGGAGCTCGACGAAGTTTTTGTTAAGTATTCCATTACTAGCTTTCTCCTCGTCCCGTGTTGCTTATTACAGTGTTGTCTAAATGTCTAGGGAGCCAGATTGATATTAAAAGACTATGGCAGAATAAAAATGCAAGAAATTGCTTCATTTTCTTTATGATACTCACTCTTCCTAACCAGGTTTGGTTTTTTTTCCTCTCTTGCTTTTGGCCTTTATCAGTTCCTCTCCAAACATTTCAACTTCTAGACCAAATGAGCCAGGAACTCTAACAACAGCTTTTATTCATTGCATAAGGAAATTTAATTCCGAGGGCACCACCCATCTCATATACTGATTGAGATACGGGCCTCTGAAGAAACATAATCTTAGGAAATATATGTATTGCAATATATTCCTTAAATTTTGAATACGTGAGACTCCAGACTAAACCTAGTACATCTCTTTTCTAATTTCATGAGAGACTTTATTAGCATTTCAGATGAAGACTAATTTTGAGAGCAAGGAAGAAGTTTGGAGAATCTAACACAGCCGTTTCACCCTACAGGATTTGAAGAAATTTGTGGAGGGAAGATGAAAACGAGACGAAGAAGATAACTCTTTTATCAGAAAAGAAGCCTGCCATACCATAAATCTGGCTATATGGTCCCAGGATGCCCAATTAACATCTACTGCATATCAGTTGCAGTACTAGTCTACGTTCAAGAAGGAAATTAAGCGTTCAACACTGTCCCACATAATAGGATGGACCACTTGGCCAATAAGGAACTGGCTAGAAGGCCGTAGGGTTGCAGTCAATGGCTCAAAGTCCACATGGAAATCAGTGACGAGTGGCGTTTCTCAGGATTCAGTACTGGGACCAGTGCTGTTTAACATCTTTGTCGGTGACATAGACAGTGAGATCGAGGGCACCCTCAACAAGTTTGCTGACCACACCAAACTATGTGGCATGGTTGACACACTGGAGGTAAGGGATGCCATCCGGAGGGACCTTGACAGGCTGGAGAGATGGGCCTGTGTGAACCTCATGAAGTTCAATCAGGCCAAGTGCAAGGTCCTGAACCTGGGTGAGGGCAATCACAAGCACAAATACAGGTTGGGCAGAGAATGGCTTGAGAGCAGCCCTGTGGAAAAGGACTTGAGGGTGCTGGTGGACGATAAGTTCAACATGAGCAGGCAATGTGTACTTGCAGCCCAGAAAGCCAACTGCATCCTGGGCTGCATTAAAAGAACCGTTGCCAGTAGATCGAGGGAGGTGATTCTGCCTCCTCTAATCTACTCTCATGAGATCCCACCTGGAGTACTGCATCCAGCTCTCGAGTCCTCAACACGAGAAGGACATGGCCACAAAGGGCCACANTACCAGGGAGGAAAAAAAAAAAAACAAACCACAAAAAACCCCCATAAAACTTTCAAAGCCTGGAACCATGGAAAATCAAAAAAGAATTTGAGAAGTCAGAAGGTACAATTCAAGCTAAAGTAAATTATTTTTGTAATTTATTAAAGTGATTCTTCAGGGGGTTGGGGGTTTTTTGGTTGTGGTTTGTGATTTTGTTTGGGTTTGGTTTTGTTTTGGGGTTTTTTTTTAAGAGATATCAATATACTGATGCATTTTCACTTTACATTGATTACCACAACTGAGTAAATAGAGAGACCACAGAGATTATCACAACTAAGACTAGACATAAGGAAGACTTTTTTTTTTTTACTATGCTGGTGATGAAACACTGGAACAGGTTTCCCTGGGAGGTGGTGAAGGCCCCATCCCTGGAGACATTCAAGGTCAGGCTGGACGGGCCTCTCAGCAACCTGATCTAGTTGAAAATGTCCCTGCTCACTGCAGGGGGGGTGGACTAGATGACCTTTAAAGGTCCCTTCCCACCCAATCTATCCTATGATTCTACGATAAACAAATGTAGGAACTGTCACTTACGAAATTACAGATTTAAACCAAAGTTTCCACGTGGAAAACTGATTCAAACATAATAATCATTATCACAGTTTCCTCCCAATTCTCATCAGCAAAAGGTTAAATTCTGTTGGTCATGGTAGATTTAACTGCTAATCCGTTTCTCTGTTTCTAAAGCTCTGTAATATAAACTAGGCAAGAAACAAACCTAAAACTTACCATTGTGAAACTTACCTTTGTGAAACTGCTGCTATTTTCTGAATTGAATAACCAAATACTATAAGAAAACAAGTGAAAAGGTAATAATTTCTCTGACTTTAGACCTTTCCTGCTCTTTGCATGCAACTGAGTTTCACCTCTCACAAAACAGCAAAATATATTTTGACTGGGTTTTTTTTGTTGTGGGAGTGTATTTCTTTTAAAGAATCTCAGAGATGTATTCCATGACCTTTTGAGATAAGTGGTGATAATTTAATCAAATAAAGCACAGTTAAGATAAGGATGAACCATAAATAGTTCCCTTGAATGTCTGATAAAACCTCAACAAGAAATAAAACGCAAAAGACTGCATTAACTTTTGTAAGTAAGAAATTTGGACCAATAGAAATAGATAATTTGGCTTCAATCAGAAAACTACGCATGAAAATCTTTGAAAATAAATAAAAGTGTTAAAAACAAAAGCATATTCCTTTTTTTTTTCCCTCTCAGAGTATAGTTAGAAGACTCCCAAGAATAAAGAAACCATCATTGCATTAGGTGTACAATGACTGTCACTCTTGTTAAAGTTGGAGTGAAAATGAACAGCAGCAACAGCTTCAGCAAACACAACACTTCAGAACTAGTTTTGTTTTACAAGTACCTGCACTCCAAGAAGACTGCTTATGTCACATCTGTAACTGGCACCAGTTCAATTCAGTGGTGTTTCCTGACCAGAAAACGTTCTTCAGTTAATAGTGATCGCGGCTCTTCTACCTCACACCTGTACTCCAGCCGTTCCAATATTTAAGTACACGTATTTGATATCGACACAGATAGCTACGATTAGCAAGCTCCTACTGTTACAAAGATATGATACACCTTTTCCTAAAGACCGCAGATGTATCTCCTGTATGAAATCCTCACATACGAAGCTAACAATGACCATCTTAACGTGAAATGCTAGGAGTGGACAAAAAAAAAAAAAATCAAAGATGTATGTATGTAGATATATGCACACAGCAAAAGAAATAACCTTATTCTTTGTTTTTCTGGATGAAATCATAAACAACTATGACTTATGAGCTATGTAGAAATTATATCCAAATTATATTTCCACAAAAACATGAACCGTCAGCACTGAACAAGCAGTATTTTCCTTTCTCTATTCCAGTCTTCCTTTGTTAATTCAACCTGGGAAATATTATAAATGTATCTTCCCACTGGGAATGGAAAAAGCGATTACAAGTACTGTTGACAGAACATACTATAAAACACTGGAGGAAGGAGGCAGAATAGGTTACCGTGTGATAACTGCAGTATTTTCTTCTTATTTACATAGAGAACGGAAAAGAATATCATCAGTGTAGAAAAATTCACTGAAAAAGTTAAGATTTATTAATGCAAACAAAAGTAAAGCCAAACTATTTTAGCTATGAAAATTCAAAAATAGATCTGTATCTCCCAATGAAACTTTGCCACAGAAAATACCCCTTTTTTTTTTTGTAAACTAAATTACTTTTTTAAAGAAAGAGAATCCCAAATTATTCCAACAGTAATATTCCAACAATAGAGCCTTAGATATGGATATGTCCACTAAAAGTCAGATTAACAGGAATCACTTGTACTCTTCTCACAGTCTGGAACATCTTCACATTTAGGAAGAAGCAGCTGGTATTGTTTCTATAATATTATATTAAAACTGTATTTCAGGAAAGGATCAAAAAAAAAATTATAATAAACCAGAACTCACCACAACTCCAAACTGCTCCGGCTCAGACAAATTATTATACTCGCTCTTGAACTTGGACAATGCATTCAATTGTTCTTGTTCAGGAAGGTGTTTTATTAAATTCTATCAAGAAAAATAAAATAGGCTTAAAAAAAAAATCACAGATTCTATGTTGCTTGTATTATTGTAGGCAAATGGTATTCCACATGCATCATTACCATACACCTCAAAGACAACACTCCTCCCTGAAGACAGTAGAATATAAATTGACAACACACAAACTAACGTAACAGTGTAAAAAGCAAGCGACTAAATACTACTACCTAGCATCTTTTACTGTTTCTGCAAACATTTCCAGTCTTTTTTTTAAACACCATTTTTAAAGAAAGAATATGCTAGATAGGCACTATACACACAGAACACCAAGCAGCAAATAAAACTGGGAAGGCAGAATACAAATTTCAAGTGTAACATATCCACCTGAAGGATGGCAAGAATTATTAATGCCAGACAAAAAGTCTTTATTTTCTAGTATTTCAAAACAAAAGCTTAAACCCATTAGACACTACTACACCTCAAAACTTGCCAGAAGTAGGAATTCAGAGGTGGGACCCAGATCCAGAGGAATTCAGGAGCCTACATATGGAGCTTGGATGTTATCTGATCAGACCGTCATCTGATCATCTGAAGAGCCCTCACACTCCCTGGAGCTACCTGAACACTTAGACACCTGTACTTACCTATAGACCTCTACATTTAGGCACCTGAATCCCACTGTAATTGTAATCAGTTAGGTTGGCTAAAAATGGCTATTCTGAGGTTCTGGAAGGAGAGAGCTTCTCAAACATTTAATTATGGTATATAATTTGAGTCAGTAGCTCAGTCCCTTCCAAAATGACTACTATAACTAGTAGGCAATAGTCAGGGTCCCTCTAGCCTGGTCTCTTTCTCAACTTATGACTCTTGTGTTCCTGGTTACACAGTGGCTAAGCTTCCGTCATAGTAAGAAAACAAGAGAGAGACTGTGTTCTTTCTTAAAATGCTCCCTGGTCTACTGATAAGATCACTCTTCTAAACTGAAATAAAGATTCAGTCAGGTCTAGCAAACACAGCTAACCCAACTGCCTACTGTATTTCAAGAAAGGATCAGAAAGACTAGCATTTCTTCCCATTACTTGACAGAAAAGGCAGACACTTCAATTAAGTCAAAGTCTGCTTTATCACTCTGCAAGTAAATAGCTTTGGTGATATATCATCAACAGAAAAGAGTTTACTTAAGTTAGTGTACACCATCTCCATCTGAAAGTTAAAAAAAAAAAAACCCAAACCCTAATTTTATCCACAAAAGACCCTTATTTTTTCTTCTAGAGGAAATCCAGCCAGTTAGGATATACAAATTATCTCTCTGGGACCAGAGAGATAAAACGTCATAGCTATGCTTTGCTTAACATACTACCCCAATTTAAGAAGAAAGAATTCAATGCTAACTAGTACCTCAGAAATATCCCTAAACCAGTAGTCATCTCAGTGGCTCTATGCTACTTTCACAACCTGCATTAGTTGTTCAAAGCCAGTTGTTCAAACCCCAGGTGTTGATTCAAGTTGCAATTGCATTCTTGGATTGCAGAATAGATATTCCTCTTTTAAAGTATGAAAATACTAGGTTTGTAACTAAAGAACAAACGTATTCAAAGTTTTAAAGTTTCTTAAAAGCGGATTGAATATTTTGTTTAATACTATTTCTTTTAATTTTTTATAACTCAGTCTCTTGGCTCTCATAACAATTGTCATTTTAAGGTAGTTTAGCATTTATCAAGCCTTTTTTTCCAATGATAATAAGATCTAGCCAGTCCTTTATCACTGCTTTGTTTTAGTGTAAAAAGAGTTACTACTTTAAGGACCAAAATCCTACTTTGATTCTAAGGACTATGATAAATAATTTGTTCTACAGTATTTTGTGATACCCAAAGTAAAGAAAGCATAGTTTACCAAGGAAGTAAAGTCAGTAAATAAGAAAAGCGAGAATTACAAGCAAAGGTCTAAATAAACCAAAGAAAGAGCAAATAATAGTTAAAAAGTGGACTGCTTCAACAGACTGTCTACGCTCAAATAAGGATTCTGGTAGGAAAAAAAAGAAAACTATTACAACTGCATAATGATGCTTAAAATAATAATGCAAAATTAAATTTTATGGAGCTTGATTTGGACATGGTCAGACTGACTTTCAGCAAGAGGAATTTAGGACAGTCATATATATCCTTACCATTATTACAATTGAATTTTTTTTTTTGTAAAAAAAAGACTACATTTATTAATTATTGATGAAGGTGTCCAGGCTAAATCAGTAACACTGAGCTAAAAAAGTGTACAGATTTTAAAAAGATACACTTTAAATTAGAGATCCATAACCCACTTATTTCTTATCTTGATATACATCTATATAACCAGCTCTAAATATACTATATTTCCTTAATCTTAACTGAGATTAAATGCTATTGTTTGATACTTTTTGATAATTTACACATGTAGAAAAACTGACTGCAAAACTTTTTCAAAAAAGAGAAATAGTCAAGCGCTGTATGAATGTTTTCAATGTTAAGCATCAGAAAAAAAAAACCAAAACCTGAAGCAGCAGCTGATATCAAAGCAGCTTTCTGGTGTTCAGATAAAGCTTTTGAACTGCTAAAGAAGAAACACATTTTGAATATCAAACAGAGAATAAGCAGGAGAAAGAATTTTGACTAAGTCACAAGAAAAGTTCCAATAATTAGTCAATGGATTTAGTCAACTATTTGGATTACAACATGAGTTGGAGTATTTCCGTCTTTTAAGAACTAGATTTAATCTTTAGCTGGAGAAAGTGTGGCAGGGGGAGGATACATTTTAGTTCTTAAGAATAACAGAAATGCAGGATTACGGACATATTTCTAACTTCAGAAACTGTGACATTAGGATACACAGAGCAATATTTAAAGCTAGACAAAAAAGACTGATGAAGGCAAGAAATGTCTAGAAAGCAGAAATACCATAATACCTTATGGTACCTTATATAAATAAATAAAGTCATATGCTTGCAAACCTACATATGTTTTTGCTCTTCTCAGAATCATGAAATATACAGGACTACATTTTCATATCTTCAACATAACCCATAGTTGCAAAGGTTTTTAAAGGAACAGGCTGCTCAGGGAACTGGCTGAGGAACCATCCCCGGAGCTATGGTTTAGTGATGTTTTTTGTCAGTGTTATGTTGACGGTTGGACTAGATCTGAAAGGTCCCTTCCAACCTAGACAATTCTATGATTCTAAATAGAGACATACAGATGGATAGTTAAATTTATTTAGTAACCCAAGCATATGTGAAGGTGGATAACAAATTTTTAAAGCAATAAGGCACATTATTCTTCCACTTCCAAATAAAGATAGGCGTCTTAAGACCTTTTTTGAGTTTAAACTCGGATGGTCCCCTTTTCGAAGTTATTACAGGCTTGTTTTACCCAGAAACAAGACACTGGGATGAAATCATTTGATAAAAATAATGACAACCAAACTTGTAAATTAAATTTGAAGCCTAAGTTCTACTGAATTTTCCATTTGATTTAGGTGTGCAAGTACTTAGCCACTTTACAAAAAAAAATGCAATTTTTACTCATTAATCACTTATATGCTTAAAAAAATCCCGAAATGCCGAACCTGCCATGTTCCGACAGCATGCGTTGTTATATATATTACTGTATTCGTACAGGATACTGTGAGCATTATCACTTCTACTACACTGACTTTCACTCAATCACAGCAGCTGCTAACATCACTGTCCTCTTGTAGGATATTATTCCTCACTTCACGTTTGGCTCTTAAAACTTCTTTTATCCTTTTCTTAAATAAAATTGCTCCCTCCCCTCCAAAAGCAAACACAAAAAGACTCAAACATTGTCAAAAATACTTTAGACTCAATTCTGATGCCAAGAACTATAGAGAGAGGTTACTGGCTAGCACTGACTTTCAATATACTCTACTGTTAATACCTATCAAAAGAGCTACAAGACTATCAGTACAGTATCAAAAAGTATCTCTTATTATTGTTAACAAGGCCTGCTGCATAGATAATAAAGCGGGGCTAGGTTGTGTTAGCTGTTTTAAAAAAAACAGAAAAGTAGTCATTCTTTATACCAAGAAATGGAAATAGTCCACAGAAGAAATTAAAAAGAAAACAAAATCTCAAAAAAAGTAAAGGTTTTCTTCTTAGTTTATTACAACTGATGGAATATTTACCACACAGAGAAGGATACCACTAACTACCCTTAACCGTTTGAGGATCTTTGTTCCCAGAGCCTAGGTGCAAAAAGATGTTTTGCCTTCTTTAAATAACACATATAGAAATTATCAAGATGCCAGTTTTTCATAATTTTGTTATATAATATTTATTTAGTATGTATAGGTTGATTCATGATATTGTTGAGGACTTAATTTCATTTAAAAGCTAAACTTTCACTGTTTGGAAACAGTGCTAAAGTCAAATAGCACGAGAGAGAGTCTCAGAGCAAGCATGGGCTGCCTGAGAAAGTTCAAGCTGAACATAACAGCGCAGCACATCCCATCTCTCAGCCTTTCGTACTATTTTAGAGAATTTCTACTATTATTCCAAATAAAATAAAATAAAGATAGACCTCATGCATCGGTTGTATGAAGAGTGTGAAGAAAACCTTGAAAAAGAAAAGTGATGCAAGTGCAGACTAGAATCAACAAACAGCTTAGAGGTGTGAACTGCTCTTCTGTTCATCCTAACTACCTTAAAGTAATAGTTGCTGTACCAACATTAACTGCGCCACTGAATGAAATAAAGAGAATTATACAATGATTATATATACCGTCACTGGAGATGACAGCTCATGTTTGTTCCTTCAAATATTTCTTAAAAGAAACACCTCATTCTTCAAATCAAGCAGGAGACAAGCTCCTTTTAAAGGAAAGGGAAGTCCAAATAGCTTCAACAGTGTCTAAAGATTTTTGAAATCCAAGTGACAAGAAGTGAGGGCCAAACTGCATGCAGGAGGAAAAGGAGCACGCTGCACATCGTACAGCCTCCTCAGTAGGACCTTATTCTGACATTCCAATATGGTGGAAATTTATTTTGCAAGCAAAGCGCACAAATATAAATTTGCCTTGTTTAGACCTTTGAATAGAAATTGCTATGCATTGCACTATGAGTCACACATTTGAATTTCAAAGAGTCTTAATGTTACAACTCATTATGACTCCCTCTATTACCTGTATTATTCATTCACTAACCAACACTCCTGCAAAAAGCATACATTTCCTAAAAATCTAACTTTTTCTTTCTTGGATGTGTCAGCAGGGACTGGTACTCATGTCTAACACTTTCAGGTATGCTGTAGCAACTAGCTATCTAAATCCTCTGTAAGTGAAACCCTATGCCACTTTACTAGGAGATTGATAATAATTATGATTTGACATTTGTGAGTCATAACAGCAAGAATTTGAAGTTCATCACAGCAGGTAGGAATCCTGTCCAAAAGACAGACAATCTTGGTCTAAAGACGTTATCTTTGCAAATCTAATGGATGCCCACCAAGGTGACTGCGGAACACAGCACACAACAGGCAAGGAGAGGTTGAGAGAAGTGGGTTTGTGGAACTGTAAGAAAACAAGCCTCAGAGGAGCTTAACGTGGTCTTCGGGTACCCAACTGGAGGGCACAGAGAAGATGCAGTAAGGTTCCTCTTGGTGTGTGCAGCAGAAGGCCACGGTCACAAGTTGCAACAATGAAACTCCAATTAGATAAACAAGATAAAGTTTTTCATCATGAGGGTAGTTCAACACTGGAAAAGGTGTCCAAAAAGGCTACGAAGCGTCCAGACTTGGATACAGTGAAAATTTAATGGAAAATGTCCCTGAGCAACCTGCTGTAGTTGATGTGGCTTTGAGCAGGGGCTTGGATTTCACGACCTGCAGACATTCAAATTATTTTTTCCCATGGTGCTATAATGAAGTATTACTTTATTTCATTAAATAAATAAATATTTTATTTTATTAAATTATTTTATGAAATTCTTTGGCTTATCGGCCCTTAAATAACACTGTGCACAGAAGGAAATGAGGAACTTCCAGTTTTTTTTGGTGTCCACACAGAATTATACTGACTTTGTGTTTTGAATAACATAATACAGAAAGGGAAAACACTATCCAAATAAACTCTAGGGAAGAAAAGTGGTCACTGCATATGCCCTAAGGCAAGATCCCGGATTGTACCAGCTCTTAGAGGATGGGGAGCAGGCGGGGGGCAAAGTCACCAAAACCCGAAATACCCACAACCATACCCCTGCCAAAAAAAAAAAAAAGAATAAAACCACAGAAAAAAAGGCCCAACCTTTTACCATCCAGATTTTACCAGAACAACAGATTTGTGCAGATGAGACACAGACAGAAGCAAATTAAAGAAAAAATTAGTAACTAGGGAAGAAACAGAGTATGATATTCTGTTTGAATATATACTGAAGAAAAAAACATCTCAATTTAAGTGTGGACAATACCAATGCAGAAAATAGAGAACATAAATTCAGCTGCTTTCATAAAAAAAAAAATTAGCTTTACAAATATAAAAAAACCTACAGCTCACAGAAAAACAAAAGTTCTTGCAGTGATTTACTATCCAAAAGTTTATGTTAAGAGGCTTTTTAGCTACAGGGTTCTGTGTAATGAGAAACTTATCCTGAAATATTGAGATTTAAAGTGCCGTTTTCCTTACCTGAATCATGGACTCTGACAGCTGTGTCTCATCTACTTCCAATATCATCATTTTGATTTCCTCATAAGGCACTCGGAAAGAGCCAAGGAAAATTGCTAAAATAAAGATTCAACATATAATGAAGAAAGCAAGACAACAATCTTTCTTCTTACAAAACACCAATTAAACAGGCTATAGCATCTCCAGGTTAACAAACACTATGCAAGTAATATAGATAAGAGATAACAATTTTAAACGTAATCTTAATTACTATTCTCCTACAATTACAGCCTTCTCCATCCATTTGTTACGCACAACATCCAGCATCACAGAAGATCTCCACAAGCAGCCAGTAACAAGTCTATTCTGCTGGATAATGACTGCCTTTATAGTATTTTGTGCTGTGGTGACAATTACACTTTTATCCTCTATGGCTTTCTCATAAAAAAAGCACCATGAGAAACAAAAACCATATAAACAGTTAAAAACCAAAGTGCTCTTATAAAAGCTGTTTATTTATTCCCCATAATCCAGTCATTTCCTATATTACTTCTGCCAGCATTTCCGAACCTATTCTTTACAGAACTCCTCTCCACCAAAATGTTACCATCATTATTTGCATATTCTTGCATAATACTATTGGCTTATTTCTATACAGCACATGAGAGCAGACCAGACATCTTGTAGACAATATTGTCCACAATATTGCCGCAGGGGTGGGTTGGAGTGTTAGGGGGAAGGCCGTATTCCTTGATGACTGTGTTGAAAATATAGGTAGATTATTAGATATATAGCTGTACGCTTGTAATTTAGTATATACAGAACAGAATAACTTCATTCTTAAACAAGGGACAACCTTTAGCTGTTTTCTGTGTCTTTTAAAACATGTTTCAGTTCTATCAACACACACGTGTGGGCTTAACACCAATTACTGCACGTATGTACATATTCTCATACACTCTAAACAAAAAGTGGTTATGAGGCAGTCAGACAAGAGAGCAAGACATTTTTATGGTACATTTATACAACACTACTTCATCATAAAAACAGAATCTACTTACACAGATTCTGTGCAATCTTTGGGTCCAAAACTTTTAATTCTTTGATTCGTTTCTTAATGGATTTCTTCTCTTCAAAATCATCCTCCTCTTTTTTTACTGACAAAGTAAACACACATACACTCACTGTTAACTCTTAATATTTAGAGAAAACATTAATGAATTCAGAAAATATTTTTGCTATAAACTATGGTCAATTCACAAAGAAAAGAGCATATCATAGCACATGCATACAAAAAAAAACCACAGAGGTTTTGTATTTATTGCTTGCATTCTCAAAATTGTTGATCTTCCGTCAAATTTATCAGCATGTCAGCCTTCTAGAATGAGATGGGGTTTTTTTTAAGATATAGAAACCAAATAAAGACAATAAAGTTAATTGTATAAATGGTCTAAGGTCATGAAAGTCATACTTAAAATATCATGCAACATACTTCATTCAGCCTGGCCACGTTCATATTCTGAATTGGATTTTAATAATAAGAAATCTTAAAGAAGATATGTCAATATGTCTCAACATTAAGCAATAAAGTACCAACACAAAAATTAAGTATTTTTGTGACTGCGTTTGTCTAAATATATGCACCAAAATTATCAAAGACCACAGGCATATTAAAAAATTATCATTACCTTAGAACATAAATGAGTATACACCTATTTTCCTTATCTCCTCCCCAAAGATGTATTTTTAAATATACGATGTAATCATCTTATTAAAAAATACCACAAAGACAAAGTGATTATACAAAAGTACATTAATATTGCTGGAATTTTTGGCTTATTCGTTCTTTTCAGGAAATAATTCATACAAATAGGATCTCTCAAATGCATTATGTAAGCTGAATTTATTTCTCATTATTCACACATTGTCATAAGAATTTAACTTAAAAAACCAGCATAGGCTTGATAATGTATTAGTAGGACCTTTTCCAATTATTATGCAAACAAGCAAAAAAGACCAAAACCACACAAATCTTTCCTTAAATCCAATCTGGTTGTCCTTTATTTTTTAGTTCCTTCCTTCCTTTCTTTGTCCCCCCGCCCCACCACAAACCTACACTGTCAAATGTTATTCACTCAATGTATTACTATTGTTTATCTAATTCTGTATTACACAAATGAAATTAGTTTCCAAGCTTTTACAGCACGATTGTTCCAAATTAAGTTATACATGCTTCAGATATTTGAGGGTAGAAAATATGTTGTTACAGAAGTGCCTGCTTCTGACTTCAGAAGGAGACAGATACAGATGAGAAGTCTTGTCAAGAAGAAATAGGATTAAAATTCCTAGCTTACTGATGATTCTTGACAAAATTAGATGTACCATGAATTATCAGGAGGATTTCCCTAAGCTGAAATTACTGCCATAAATTCTGGGAGATCTTTGAGAGCTATGGCAAGCTGGATGGGCTCTGAGCAACCTCAGCTAGCTGAAGATGTCCTTGCTCATCGCAGGGGGGTTAGACTAGATGGCCTTTAAAGGTCCCTTCCAACCCAAACTATTCTGAGATTCTTAATTTCTTTTTCCTAAGCACAATAAATTTTGCCTAGGACTGGGACACAGACTAAATGACCTGTTGAGGTCTTTGAGCTTTGTTGTCTAGGGTACTTCTGAAAAGAACTTAAAAGACCTCACACAGGGATTGAAG
Source organism: Rhinoptilus africanus (assembly GCA_013400135.1). NCBI lineage: Eukaryota > Metazoa > Chordata > Aves > Charadriiformes > Glareolidae > Rhinoptilus > Rhinoptilus africanus. The sequence continues at coordinate 9,224 of VXBO01011413.1, read as the reverse complement.
GAACTGGATCCTAGTCATTTCTGAGTCATTGGAGACACAAAGGTGAATCACCTTCCCAATCCCTTTTAATACAATACACTTGCTAGGCAGTATGATGCTTCTCTTGAGGATGCGCCACAGTGCAGAAAAGAACCTGGTATTCTGAAAAATGAAATTATTGAGCTAAGACATAAAGCAGTCCTTGGAAGAAGGACCGATATCCAGGTCCCAGCAAATGGGTCACAAAGTCTTTCTCCCCACCCTACCCACCACAACCATTTGGCCTTGCATTTTTTTCTAGCACAGGTTTAACAGAAAGTTTAGCATTCTCCTGTCCCACACTTCGCTTACTATGCACGTGAAAGCAAAAGAAGTACGTTTTAACCACCAATGTGAGAACTCAATACTCCATGTTCAAAAGGAACAGAATTAAATTTGAGCTACTGGATTAAAAGGAGGTTACCACTAAAGCTTCACTAGCTTTTTCTAGTTTATGCTTTAAGAGGAGCCCTTACTGGTCCCAGAAGGGCATGTCAGGTGCTACAGATCTCAGGGTCATGCAATTGGTTTCTCCTGCACTTACACACCGTAACAGACCTCTCAAATTTCTGATCGGCTACATGCTGAAAACAGTCGTTCTTATAAGATCATTTTGAGTTGCCTGTCTTATCAACTCGAGAACTGCAGGTTCCACTAGAAGACCTGGGCATCGCTGTAGCACAGGTTCCATGCCATCCTCATGCCTTACTCATCTGAATCATAACGAAAATACAGTAATGCTTTACGGCTACCTTGGAACTTTGCAAGTTAGCATTTTACAGGAACAAAATGATTTCCTTAGTAGTTGCAAAAAAAAAAAAAAAAAAAAAAAAGAGAGAAGTTATCTGAATCTATTAATTTACTTCAGCTTGCCCTGAGAGCCTTGAAATAGATACTAATAGGGGCTGAAATAGAAAAAAATACAAATGCGTTTGCCTTTTCCATCACTAGAAAGCAGTATTTATGCATTACAAGTCTTACAACAGAGATAATACACAGATACACAAACATACAAAAAAACCAGCAGTTAAACATGCTCTATTTTAACCCCCAACTTTCAAATCAAGAAACAATGCTGCAAGTGAACTGCCTAATTCCTTCTGGAATTTTCACCCAGGGGGTTACACACAATGTTACAGCAATACTTAAGGTATCGCAACCCTAAGGAAAAATGTATAAACATACAACATATTTACTCTAAGAACTGGTGCAGAGTCATACAACTATGCAACAAACCAAATTACTGCAAACTTACATGATACTTCTTCAGGAGAATTCAGGTCACATCCTTATGTAGTTGGCAGCAATAAGAAGCAGAGGATAAATATTACTTGTCTTCCCTATTGGAAATATTGCACTTTCCAATGAAAACTCTGACACCTCCTTCCGCTTCTAAAAATGTTTACCTCATTTGCTTATTAACTTATAAGGGAGCAAACATTAAAAAAGAAAACAATCCACCACCAAAAAAACCCAAGAGACAAAACTATTATCTATTTCTAATAAGAAAAAAGAGGAAAAGCCCACGGGGGAGGGGGGAGGAGGAAATATTAGAAAGTTCTATACAGGCAAGGTAAATATCTAGACTAACAGGAAATCAAAGAAAATAAGCAATTAAGATTTTTTATTTGGGGAAGGCACTGGAGCAGGGAGGAAGGTATACAGAGGACAGAGAATGGGAAGCATCTATTTACGCTGGGAAGAGAGAAAGCAGACCAGTGAGTGTGGGCAGCTGCTGCAGAAAGGTGACTATCAAGGGAAATAGATGCAAGATGTCGTTGTGCTAACGAGAGAAGAATCAAACCAGGGAATCTCAAAATGCACGGAAAGCACTCACAGCTCCAGAAGCTGGACCATCATATTAAACCATTAACTTTTGCAAAATCACATGTCTTATTTAAGGTATTATACAACTAAAAAGGAATGCCACATATCAAGAACCGCACTTCCTTTTAAGTTCTGTCTATACGCTCCCTCCATCGCGCTGGGGCATACACATGGCCACAGCATCTCAACTGGGTAATTTTTAGTTGCTCCAACTGGTCTGCCCTCTCAGGCTGAGAAACAAAGCACCAGAGCACTTTGAAACACACAGAATTCAACTCACACCCCTCACAGTTCCTCTTATCTCCACAATCCCACGTCCTTGTTAACACGATTCCAGAATTAACACATGTGGTTGCCAGTGTACAGACAGACAAATACCTCAAAGAAGTTTTAGCTATTGGAAAGATTGCTTTTACTGTCTTCTTCAAACGTGCTTTCATACACAAATTGAACTGTAGTCAACTGCCTCCGCCTGTGGCAATGATCTGACTGAAATCAGAGTCCTGAAGGGAGTAGTGATAGGACTGGTTTAGAAATATAACATCACAGTTGGAAGTCTACAGAACAGCACTTCTTAAAAATATGGATTGAATCCTACGTAGCTACTTTGCAGATCTCTGAAACAATAGCATTCTTGGTAGGTGCCACTGAAATAATCTCTACATTCATGAATTTCTATCCACTATTTCCATTTCTGTCACAGGTCTTGATACAATCTGCTATCCACAATCTTTGTGCAAGAAAAAATCATTTCTGTGCATCTGTGTGCTAAAGAAAAAGGAAAAAAAAAAATCTTCTAAAATACATCATCCTGCTGAATAAAAAGAAAATACCCTTGAAATGCAGGCTTCAAAAGGAACATGCAGATCTGAACATTTATTTTGAAATGTCTGAACTCCTCATTCAGATGAAACTTGAAAACTACATTACACAGAAATCTATAGAACACTCAATGGAGTTATTTTTTCACTAAGTAACAGAGCGTACAGAAAATTATACAAGACCTTGCACCTTTCCTACCCTCTTAGCTAAGGCAACAGTCATCCTGCAGTCTGTGTTCACCAAAAAATGAAAGAACGAGCCTGGGGTCACGGGCTCAAAGGATGTACCCGTACTGAGTCTCGTTATGAAAGCAGGTGCCTACCTCATCTGTTTGGAAGTCTAACTCTTAGAAGTAAATGATAGCTTGTGCCCCATATAGTAGAATATTCAACTGAAAGAGCTGCATTCTTTATCTCCAACAAGTTTTCTGGAATCAAAGGAATAGCTCTTTAACAGAAGATGAGATTGTAGCTAAATAACAAATGCTGCAAAAGTTCTTAGTTATTCAAAGCGAAAACGTGGAATAACTTGCTACAAATCGCAGAATGATTAAGGTTGGAAGGGCCCCCTGGCTCAAACAGAGCCAACTAGAGACAGTCCTAGGACTGTGTTCAGGTGGTTTTTGAGTACCACCAAGGATGGAGGGAGAGTCCACAGCCTCTGTGGGCAACGTGTGACAGTGCTCAGTCACCCTCACAGGAAAAAAAAGTGCTACCTGATGTTCAGGAGGAACCTCCTGTGTTTCACTTCACGCTCATTGCCTCTAGACCTGTCACTGGGCACCACTGAAAGGTGCTTGGCTCCATCCTCTTTGCACTCTCCCTTCAGGTGCTTGTATACATTGAGAAGATCTTCCCTGAGCCTTCTCTTCTCCATGTTAGGAAGTCCCAGCTCTCTCAGCCTCTCCTTAGAGAGATGCTCCCATCCCTTCATCATTTTCATGACCCTTTGTTGGACTTTCCTCAGTATGTCCATGTCTCTCTTTCACTGGGGAGCCCCAAACTGGACTTTCTCCAGGTGTGCCCTCACCTGTGTTGAAATCGAAGGCCTGACAAGGAATACGTGTCTTTTGGCTGACAGAACACACTCTTTTGAAGACTTGGGTTGTTTAACACCTCTGCAACTACTGTCCCACAATATGACATGCAACAAAGCAAAGAAAAGTTTAGTCTCCAAAAAAGGACACCAACAAGCCTATTTCCTAGGCTGTGACACTGCACAGGTGCCATCAGCTCCATCTGCAGATTCCATACTGAGTTGCAGGGTTCACCAGCACAGCTATTTGTGTCAATCTGCTTCGAAACAGCAAAGAAATTATGAACTTGACCTAAATCATTCTGCAGTATCATTGAAGACATCTATTTGCTTTTTAATAAAAACAAGGGTAAAATGAGAACACTGGGTACAGCCCACAGCAGTAGGAAATATACCTGAAGGCTGAGATGCCAGGAAGCTGGTAAATTCTTCTTTCCAAACAGAGCAACCAACTTTGTATCAACACAGATGTTAGCCTCAGGGACCGTTCATCACTCCTAATAACCTAATCCATAGCTATAGTATAGACTGTGTTTCCAGTACTATGAAAAAGCTTCCATGCTTCATCTTATTTTGCGTCTACATATACCTAAAACTTGAAAAATCAATACGAAGCTATTAACTATGGTAGGAATATAAATAATGTTTCCCACTTTTACCTGTCAGCTTTGAAACTGAAAACGTTTCCATTACTTTACATCAAGTTGGACTGCAAGCTCCTAGAAAGTACTTGCTACTCTGTGTTCCCTACCATATATATGTGGAAAACATAATGCAAAGGTGACAATGTATTCCAAGTGCCTGTTTATTCAAGGTTCTGTCCTTCTTGACAATTTCTATTAATCAGTAACTCAAATCTTTGGAACAAGTAGTTGCTGCAATAGTGAATATTTCTGAAGTTTTACCGTTTGTTTTCTGAACAGTTTGTAAGAGAATGTCACTTCCTACCTCCCTCGAGCAGGTGTTCAGTCATGCACACATGCACTGCTATTCCTATACTGACATTGCTGCTGCTGAATTGGCCCAATTCACATATACATCATGATAACTCACTCAAAACAGAGGATTTTATCACAAATAATTACTCAAAGGTACACAAGAACTGGCACCACTGATAACAATGCAATCAGGCATTTTATCTCTGACAAGCCATTGCAAGGTAATTTAGAAAAGGTAACTTGTGCTTCTATAATCAGCTATTAAATACAATGACTGACTTTGTAGATACTTTCACTGAAAGTTTCTCTATGAATCAGCCTATTTTTTCAATATTTTAATTACCACAAAATATCCATCCTATTAAACTTGTATGATGGTATAATCTGCAAGAGAAAACAACTAAAGCATATATAAAATGTGTGAGAGTTGGAGAACAATTTCTTTATAAACGTAACATACTGATACATTTTCTTACAGTTCTGTAAAAAGTTTAAAAAAATTGGAACATCTCTGCAGATGCTTTTAAAACCTAGCACCTCGTATATTACTTAATACAGTCTTTTTTTTTTTCTGTATGTACATCACATTAAATGCATAAAAACAAGAACTTCAGCTTCGAATCTTTACAGCCACCAGTACGTGCATCCTGCTCATTACTGTGGAATCATGGAATTAATAGGTGGACCAAGATAAAAAAAAAGAAAAAAATAAAATAATTAAGATGAACATATAAGGTCCTTACTTGCATGTAGATACAGCGATAAAAGGCATAGGCCAACCCATCATGTGACAAGAACTAGTACACCAGCAAGTGATTGACTAAAGGGACTTGTGTTTGTGCTTCCACCTTTTTCCTCCCTTTTTATAACCGTGAACGCAGGAGTTTACAGTTAAAGAGCACTGCCTTCAGAAAATTAGCCAAGTAGCCAAACTAAGTCACTAAGTTTAAGGTAGAGATACTGTCTTCATGTCATTTTGAAAACCTAAATGTTATCACACTGACTGAACAGTTTCTAAATAATGTTAGTTCATGCATAAACCAAAGACGTTCAGCTCAAATGTTTTTTAATGGCAAATGACAAAATTCTGAAGGAAAAAAAAACAACCCAAAACTCTGAAATCCTATTTCTTAAGAAGTGACTATCTAAAATTCTCTCATAAATATGGCATATACAAATCAAAAGAATCTTTTTCTTAGTTACAACCTGAACACCTGTTTGGCTCCACACTAGAAAGGAAAGTTTTAACCAAGATTGATTCAACTTCTGGAAGGATTTAAAACTTCACTAATTTTCACAGGAGAAGAAAGAAAAAAGGGGGGGAGCGAGATGAGCTTTCTGCTAGAATGGAGTTTGCTGAAAAGGGAAAAGCAAAACACACTGGTGTTCCCAGCAGTCATTTAGAGTCTAATTCCAGTAAACACATAATTCTGCAGTTTTCAGACCTCCCTATTTTAAGATGTATTCCTACCATCAAGCTTGGGATTACAAGGCTGATCCATCACTCGATGGAAGCTATCAAAAGCCAAATAACAGGACCCGAGTGCAGTTGCACCAGATGTGAGCATACGTGATCCAAGAAGCACAATCATGTTACTTTTTACCCTGCAAAATGGAATGACAACTGTTCAACACCATTTTTTTGGGTCCAGTATCTGAAAGGAGGTAGAGAACCACACAAAAGTATTGGACAAGAAGCGAGCACAGGTCAGATTAAGTGGGACAATGCAACAGAAGGAGCAAGATCCAGTTAAAAAAGCAGTTGGAATCTAACGAGAGTGCTGCCTCCAGAAACCTCTTCCTAAGAATAATTATGCCCTGTTGGATCAAAAGTCATCCTCTTTCAGGGATCAACATGATGCACAGGAAAAAGTACAAGTCAAACATACACTTCTTTGCAAGTGCTATTATATTTCCCTTTCAGAGGTTGTCCAATTACATTTAAATTTCATTTCATTTAATAAACCTCGATAGACCGTTCTTCCATAAATTTCTGTAGTTGTTTTTTGCACCTCGTAAATTTTAAACATTGACAAAGTCCTTCAGCACAGAGTTCCGATTCTTAATTATGAATTGTACAAAGAAAGACTTCCTTTTATTTGTTTTGATAATCTTGATCAGCTTCGCTGTACCTCTATCACTACCTTTTATTAGCGAGAGAAAACAAAACCACACAAAGTATGCAGGATGTGGGCACACCTTGAACTTATACAGTGACATTTTTTATTATTATTTTATTTTTCTTTCCCAAAATCCTATTTGCTTTCAATCATTACCGAGACAGAGAAGATTTTGCCAGTATATCAGGAATTTATTAAACTGTTAACTAATTCTACCCTTTATTAAGAATTTTCTACAATACGTCCACCATGGGTATCAATTTTGCTAATCCCAGATCCTCACACCCCAGAAACCTTTTTAGAAAAGCTGTCATCACATTTGTCACCTTGCCTCCTCTCCTCTGATGCTGCCATGGGTTCAAATAATAGTTTACCCAGCACAGTTCATAGCTCAGCTGTTTCACCCTTCAGTTCCCCTAGAAGCCTGGGGTGAATACCAGCAGGTCTTAGCAATCTGTTACTGTCCACTTTAGTGACCTATTCTAAAACTTCCTCTACTGACCATGCAAGTTGGGATTCATCCTCCAACTCAGCGCTCCCCTCACAGACCAGCTCGGCGGCAACTTCACTATTGGACAAACAGAAATAATTCTAAGCTTCGGCATTTGGAAGAAACAAGAAGGGGTGTTACGCAAAATTTCTTCTCCCCTCCCCTTTTATTTTTCCCTTTTGGAAGGCGGATAAGAAGCAGTAAATCATACTTTTGTATTGCATTTTTGTTAAGTTTTTTTCCACGCTCAAAATTCACTAATATGAAAACACTCACACTTTTGCTCTAACTCAGCAAAGCTGTAAGAATTAGAACAGCATTTGAAACATACTGAAGTCCTTGTCATTTAAATACAAGCATATACTCTTAAGTAAAATCTGAATGAAAAAGCACCATCCCGTGATCGCAGGCGAGAAGAAGCTGGCGCTGCAGCTGAAAGAAGCTGTTCCACCCTTTTTCTCTGACATTTTATACTGACCAGCATGCTTTTATCTGTACAGCGAACCCAGAAGCTAGTTTTCAGCTGTGCCAGTTCCTTGCCCAGCTCACTGCACAGCCACGTAAACGCCCAGGTCAAATGAGAAAGAGCTCTGGACCCCCCTCTAGCAGCACCAGATTCACCCGTCTCTGAAATATCGCACAAACAGATTTACAGAATTGGCCACCATATTAAATTATAAACAGAAGTTACACGTTTTCAATTAAACATTTGTTTTTCACTTAAGGATTGTTTCTCTCAGAACAGTACACTGTCACACCTTAACCAGATAAATATTTTTCATAGTCGATTTGATCTTTGTTATCGTAAGATTTAAAGTTAAGAAGTACCACCTCTATCTACAGCTTAGCTGAAGACATACTTCTGACAGAAGAATGATCCCATTAAAATCTCATCTCCTTCTGTTAAACTGTGGCTTTAATTTCACTTCATAAATTCAGGCAGCCTTGTATAGTCTTACCAGCACTCGGCTCTCAGAATCAGTGGTTCACTATGTATCCTTATAGATGAACAATACCTCAAGGTACTCACAAAAAAGTCAATTTATATTAGTCATTCTGTAAAAGTCATTTCATTGCTGAAGACATACTGCACTATACAGCACGCTTTTATAAGGACTTTTGCTACACACAGATTTTCAAAGGGTGCTCTGTGTGCTCTGATGTCATTTTTAATTCTTGTATTAACCTCTGATCTCAACTTAAAACAATTCAAGATCTTTCCAGCAGGGAAACACAGGATCAGGCTTTCAATCTAATTCATCAAGTGACTGCCCACAAAAAAGGACATGGCTGCAGAAGAGCCGGGGGGGAGCGCGGGGGCAGGAATGAACGGTCTGAAATAAGAGGGACAAAAAGCTTACTGAGCTACCCCTGTCACCTCACAGCGCTGTCAGTGCCTCACACACCGAGAAGGAGGGGGCAGTGCTAACCTGACAAAGGACCGATCATTAATCTGTGGGAAGAAACAGCAGTACCTGGGACTCCAAAGTGAAAGGGCAGAGGGGAGAGAAGAGCAAACCCAGATTACTGGGGAGGAGCTGGAGTCTCCTGAATGAAACCGAACGAGGAAGCCTCGGTGGAGAGCGGACTGACACAGGCAGCAGGAGGCCAAGGACGTCAGAGATAACAAACAGCACTTCCTCACACCTCTGCCTGAAGTACCTCAAAGCACCTGAAGTAGCCTGAAGTATGCCTGGAGATCCGGAGGGGTCACTTCCACCAGCCTGAGACATCAGACACCGGTACATAACCGGGCAGTGCAGTATCTCTCCATCTCCAAGGCGATGGCATTATGCTGATTGGCCACATGAAAGTAGCAATGGACTTGCAAGTAAAATGCTTGGGTCTGAACCTTCAAAGCAAGACTCCTTACTCATCCTTACAACCGCTGGAAGCTGGGAAACCTGGCAGGCAAAGCAAGAAACAGCCAAACCATTGCGGATTTCCCATCCAGTCCCTGGTGACTGGAAAAAG
>VXBO01011412.1:29731-40411 GCA_013400135.1 Rhinoptilus africanus | reverse complement strand
CTTCCCCCACCTGTTGCCAGCATGCCTGGTTTCCTGTAGATCAGCCCATAACCAAGAAACACAAAGTCCTGCCAGTTGCACCAGTCTCAGAGCCAGGAGTTAATTTGCTGTGTCCATCTATTTATTCCCTTGTCAGCCCCTGCAAATGGTGGGATAGAGGAGAACACTGTTTGCGTTCCCAATCCTTTAACCAGCCTTCCAAGGGCTCTAAAGTCATTCTTCATTGCCCTTAACCTTCTGGTACCTACCTCATCACCACCTACCTGAAATACCAGTAGTGGGTAGTAGTCTGATGTATGAACGAGGGAAGGGAGTTTTCTCCGTATGTCCTTCATTCTGGCCCCAGCGAGGCAGCTGACTTCCCTGTGGGGTGGGTCTGGTCTACAAATAGGACCCTCTGTTTCCCTCAGAAGGGAGTCACCCACTACAATTACTTTTATTTTTTTCTTGGTTGACGAAGTCCTAAGGCATGGGAGTGAACGACTAGCACTGGGCAACTCACTGGATGGACCATACTCTCCATTCTCTTGTTTGACTACTATTTTTCCATGTAACAATACATCAAATGTTTTATTGAACTCCAGTTAGACACGTCTACTGAATTTCTCTAATTTGGGAAATGGATTATAATGAAAAGTTATCATGGTTAGTTTACCACAGCTCCTTTCCCCTTTTTTATTGCTCTTTTTATCTCTCCTTGACTTCACTTTTTTTAAATTATTCTGTCTTTCAAAGCTGATTATAAGCCTTGTATCCTAGTAATATTAGCCTAATGGTTTGTACTTGTCTTTATCCTTCTCCTCCCCTTGCATGCATTTCACAGTTCTCCACCCATTTGCTACTGGTTGACAGATCTGTTAGAAAAGTTTGCTGTTAATTGTAAAACATAGTATGTTACTTGTTTCAGAGGTATTGGAAGAAAATACCTTCCTTCTCTATACTCAGTTAATTTGAGTACATATATCTGAACTGCAATTTATTTTGCTGATTTCTCGAATCTATTAGCTTTCCTGTATTTGCTTTCATAGCATGTTCACTTTCCTTTCTAATAAACCATACAATCTCAAAACAAGAATGAAGCAATTTTTTTCTGCTTTTGATCTATGTATTGTCAATAATTTTTGCTCTACCTTTTCTGTATAGTCACCTTGTCACTAATGCTACTGTTCTTTTATATGTCTAGAGAACATATACTACTTGTAAACATGTTAAAATCTAGCTTGTAACTTTTGTATATATTTACTTAACCCTTATAAGGACATACAAGCTGCATTTTCTCTTGACATCTAAACACCAATATGTAACTCTAAGTCTGTGGCCTGATGATGGGATGGTATAGGCGGATTATATAGATGGAAAGATAACAGATTTTACCCCCCAAAATTTAAACATAATTGACAAGCGGCTTGAAGTCTCTCAAATCTGTATTTGGTCTCCATGCAGAAGCTGCCAATGTAAAGCCAATATTTGTATTTTTGGTGAATAAAATGTACTCTCAAATAATGAACAATTGTTCAAAACACAGATTTTGCATATGGGCTTTGGAGAGTTGCTGTTCTGAACTGCAGAATTCTCTTTTGCAGCTGTAGTATGCATGATGTAAGAATTCAGTCTGGAATGAGCTGTTATCTTAAAATTTGGACAAAACAGTAGAATAGAAAGAATCTAGCATTTTACAATAAGAAGATATTAAATAAAATTCTTTTTGCACAGCATTATAATTTATTTGTTTTTTAGGAGATTCTTGGAATGGACAGTCAATTGGTACCACTTAAATAATACTTTAAACCTGTGCAAGATTCATATTCATACCATTCTTTGTGAATATTAAAACAAGCATTGCAATAATATATATTTGATTCTTTAATATTTAAGCATAATTTCTTTTATAAACATTGTTTATTTTAAGAAAGATCAAGCACATCATGTATAAAACTAACACCAAAATACAACATTTTTTTAGAGAACTCATTATTATAATGCATGTTCCTGGAGCAAGTAGGCATTTTACAGCTCTTGCAATATTATTTCAGATCAGTAGAAGAAAATTGGTTCTATTGCATTTGTTATTCTGTTAAAATTGACCATATTCAGATTGTCTCCAGTGTACTGTTTTTGCTTTCAAAAAGGTAGCTGTTCTCTCAAGGAGAAGATCTATCTGACAGTGCACTGTAAGTTTATACTAAAATATTAAGACAACTCTATAACTTGAACTTGTTTATCCTTAATTCTTCTATTGTATAGGACAATATTATCTCTAATGCAGGTCAGTATATATGAGCTACCGGTGGAGTTTGCATTAACAATGCAATTTTGCAAAAAGAAAAATCTTTTGAAACTGCTTTCCATGTCCAATAATGACAAAGAGGATTCACAGAAAAAAAAAAAAAAAAGTTATTTTTGTGCATAAACCAGTCCTACTTAAACCATGGGAACCACATTAGAATATGTATTTTGAATATCTCTCAATGAGACTTTTTTGGCAAAGGAAAAATTGTGATGCATTTTCAGGACAATTAGAACAATCAATTATAATAGCTTTCAGACTGGTACTATAAACCATAGTAAAACGATAAAATGAATGACAATGCGTCAAAGCAATAAATATGTTAAAAGTTCGATTGTTTTCTTGTAACATAGCTGCTTAAAGACAAATTTGAATTTACCTAACTAGCACAAAACTGGTATAAATGAAGTTAGAAATATTTTGTGCATTCTATGGGTTCAGTCCTCTTGCAGACCTTTCTAGCAGAACTTACTATGTTCTGGTCACAGAACACATTCACTCAGTGTGCATCTACTTTTTTAAATCATCAGTTTGTTTCCTTCTGTTCTGCTACCCAGTACTTAGTTGAATATTCTGACTGTTCAGTGGCAGCATATAACCGTGTAACTGATTGCACATCTAAATGGCAGGTAGTTATTAACCATTAGCATTTTCTATCTGTAGATACTTATTTAAATTATTAGACATCTTTAAGCCCAGTGGAGAATTTCTGGTTGTCCATTGGAATCATGAGTGGACTGTTGTGGTGGATCAGCCTGTGAAAGACTGGAACTTTAAGATAACTCTCTCAAAGCTTGCTTAAGCTTCTGCAAATTGACGGCAGTCTTGCAGGCCAATAAGAAGCTTGCTTGTATCTATTTAGCACCTTCTGCAGACCATCCTCTTGCTTGCCAGTCACCTCCCAAGATTGCCATCAGCTGAGGAGGGTGCGTTGCTCCCCCAGCTGGAAAGGGTGTAGTCCTCTGGCTGTCAGAGTGACCAAAGCTGCCCAGCCCGAGGGCCCACCTGAGCCTGTGTTGTTAACTCCAAAATTGCTGAAACACAATGACTGTGCCAGTTACTGCCCAAATTGCAAGGGGGCAGGAAAAGCTTATATGGCAACTGTGTAAAATGACAATTAGCTGGGCAAAAGCTGCCATCATGCTGATTGGTCAAGCTATGGACCAACCTGGGCTACCTGGACTATAACTGGTGTGGCAACCCACTACAATTTGGGAATTGGCACTGAGACCCCCACCACCATCAACCATGGATCAATAGGACACTGCAGAACTTCTGGAGGACTGCCAAGATGTTGTTGGTCCTGTGGTGGTGACTATACTCTTGCTACGCTCCATAATACTGCTTCTCTTTTCTACGTTTACTCTATCTCTTGTCTCAATGGCTTTTGTTGGGGAATAATAATAAACCAGCAATGAGCAGCATCTGACCTCGTCTGTGTCTTAATTTCACTCTTGGAATAATTGTGAACCTGTCCCAGGCCTAATTTAGTTAGACCGGGAAGTAACACAGCCCCATCAGGCCGCCAGGCACTTACACAGCTCCTCATTCACCCTGTGCCCTAAGCAAGATAGAGGAAGAACATAGGAAGACCAAAAACTGGAAAACTCATGACTTAAATATGTGAATATCAGTCATAAATTACTGCTGCAGGCAAAACAGACTCAGCTTGGGGAATTCAACTTAAAACACTTGATTACTGATGGATATTGGGAAATAGAGAAGAAATATATTTAAACTCTCCGGGAAAACACCTTTCCTCTCCCTTCCCCAGGGTCAGCTTCACTTCAGATATGTCTCCTGCCACTGTCCTTGTCTCCATTCCCTTGGCACTGATGCAGGTTATATTGATGCAGGTTACACTAAGTCCCTTAGGTAAGGCAATGAGTGGTGCAGGTGGTTGAGACCTTCTCACAGAGGACACCTCTGAAGCCCCCCTGCTGCCAACCCTTGCCACATAAACCCAGTACAACCAGTTTCATATTTTTTCCTAAAATACGGCCCTGTGGGCTGTTATATAACTGCATGGAGTAAAGTAAGTCCAGAAAACAGCTCAGAGTCTTCACTGTCATGTGCTATTAATTAGTGCTTCCTGGATAAATGAGGTCTTCAAGAATCACCGTTTGATACAGGTGACTACCCCTCCAGAGCCATGAACCACTACCTGCTGGGCTGCCAATGGTTGTTAATGAGTTAGAGCAGGTAAACCATGATTTAGTTTCTTCTTTCAAAAAAAGTTATTCTGCTGATCTCAGTGAAAATGTTACTGATGTCTAAATGTTAAAATAGAAATCTCAAGCATGTAAAAGCTCATTTGTGGTTACTATTTTTTTTTTTTTAATTTTTAAAAGGTTTAATCCCTCTCTCCATATCCATGAGCACTTTCTCTAGAGTGACTTCTGAAGCCATCTTAACTGACTGTACTCTTTAATATTTGTTTCAAAATAGTATTTTCTCCTCCAGCACCGAGTTAAGATGATATTAATGCCTATGTAACAGCTGGTAAATACATTTCACTGATTTCACAAAACTTCCCAACCTTTTAAGCAGTCCTAACATGTGTGTACAACCTGGTTTAAGACAATTACCCTAACTTTTATTAATTTAAAAGGTCTGTATTGCAACTACAAATGACAAGCTGCGAAAAACTAATGTTCTGAACTTCTTCTCACATAGAGGTGTCAGCCATGCTAGTGTGTGGATAAAAAGGTGAGACCATCCATCAGCGATACAAAATGAACAATGCCAAGAAATGGCTTACACCCATGTTAGAACCAGAGTGACACCTCCTGCTGTAGGCTTAAGTCGTGCACAAGACAAAATATTGTTAATATCATTTGAAGACATTTGACATGTAGACATTTGAAGACTACATGAAACACATATCTTATAATTAATTTTATGAAACAAATATCAGTGGTCTTGGGAAACTGGTGTGACTTAGGCCCTCTAATCTGACTGCACTTTGAAGGAGAGAAGCTGAACCCGGATGAACTTGGATTAAAAAATGCACCTGCACAATTTTGTACATACCAATCTCTGACTAATTTACACTTTAAACCACCTTGTGTGTTTGCAAATGCAGAAATTGTGCATGTAGATCACTAGTTAAGTACGTTGTTAGCTGTTGCAATTGTACATAATGATTAGGAGTAGGTCCTACACATGTGTTTTTCAACACCGAAACTGTGTTGACATAAACATTTCAGAGGGTACTTTCTGGACTCTATTGCTTCTAAAATTTGTTTTAAAGCTTTCTGTTTCTTTACATGTTCACATGATAAGTAGATTTTGTGTGGAAAAGGGATCAGAAGAGAATATGGCAAGATAGGATCTAATACGTCAATAAAGCAATCAAAGTTAGAATTACTGTGTTTTAGTTTTGAATATTACTTAACTATGAAAGAGTGGGAAGTATGTGCGGTGTTCTTCAACACAGAATAACTGCACAGTTTATGCCCCAAAATATAGTCTAGATGGTTATGATTGAAGATATTGAATCTTGTTGGTTTTTTGAATATTGTTTTTTGGAGTCTCCATTTGCATTCCTGAAGACATTTGCTGTATGTCCAGAAAATAAATCTGGAAACACAGTGTGAGTGCAGATTGCCCTTTGCACATTTTTTAGTGCTTGAAATATCTAGCAAAGAAAATATTTGGTTAACATGGCCTTATATAGCATCATTGGACAGTTTAAGAGTGAACAGATTAATTCATACATTTTGTCTATGGCCTGTATTTCTTCTGGCTCTAGAGACTATTTGGAACAGTAGGGATGAAAGAAACATGATTTTTAAGTAGTCTGGTCTTGATCAAAAGGACACTGATTGTCTGAGGGATTTAAACAGTCTAACAATCTGATTGCTTTAATACTTTCATTTGAGAACCTATGCAACTTATTTCTCTCTGTCTTTATATAGGCAAAATTGCATAAGAAACACAAAGAAATGTCCATTGCCTTAAATTTTATAAGTGTAGCTAACCAAGTACAATTAATAGAAAAGCTGTATTCAGAGGTGTTACAGATTAGGCATTTCAAAAGAAAAAAGTTCAAAACAATAAAAAAAATTAATAAAAAAATCATATGTTCAAATCCATAGGAAAAAGCCCTGTAGCATGAATTTTGTGCTTCTTTGTACCTTTGAAAACTTTCTGTCCTTCTCTGCTGGTCAGATTCACTTTATTTGTTCAAAAGTATCTGAGGAGCTATGCAATTCTTGCTAAATCACGTCCAGCAATTGAAATCACCATGACTGCAATTAGAGCATATATGGTATGTGTATTTGGGATAAAAGAAGTGGAGAATTGAAAGGAACATTGAGAGATCTGTCTTCCTGGTCTGAAGTAGTATTAAGTATACATAAACCATCCCCACTACTGTTGTAGTAAGTTTCAGTAAATATTTTATAACCTTTACAGGTCAGACTTTACCCTTTTTGCTGTATTTGAAGTAGGCTTGTATTTTTCACCTGTGGTCTCAGAAGACAGTTATTCCCCTTTCTTTACAGAAAACTAGTTTCATTTGGATTAAAGCAGACCATAGATGCAGTCTCACCTCATGATGCAACATATCTTTTTCTTCTATACATTCTCTTAAATCATTACCTGCTATACCCAAAGCTGAATATGGACTCCAAACAATAGCTTCGTAGAATAAGTAGATCAGAATAGCTATCGTCAGTGTCTTACCTGCCTGCCATGGTGATTAGCAATAACATTACACTTTTGACTCATACTTAATTTTGTCTACTCAATATCTAGTTCCTTTTTGCAACACTTCAGCCAGGCTAGTAATTGTTCATTTTCCATTCTTGCATCTGACACCTCCCTTCCAAATGTAGATCTTTGCATCCATCTTTATTGAATTTCATCTAACTGATTTTATGCCAGATTTCAAGTTTTCCAAAATCTTTTTTAATTCCAGACTTGCTTTCTAAGATATGTAAAATGCAGTTGAAGTCAGTATTATTCTTAATATTTTTAACTGCATTTTGTATTTAATTTGGCTACCTAAAAAAATAAAACTCCCCTCTAACTAGTGTGGTAGACCTATTATAAAGAGAGATGCTTAGTCTGATTCTTTTTTTCCTGATGAATTCACATTTGCTGCACTTTTTACAGTCTTAATTATTGTCTACTTGCACATGAATCGAGTGTAATCATTCATTCTAGCATTATTCCAGGGACTGATATGCAGGATAGTTGGTTTCCCTTATTAAATATAGACATATTCCTTGTTGATTACTATCCTGTTAGATTTTGGTAATGTTAATTCAGAAAATGAATTATTTATTTTCTTAAGTATATTTTCTCTATATACTTTTTTAAAAAGGAACATAAAACAATTTTTTTAATTAATTACATGTGCTTAGATTTTGTTTCTTTGAAAAAGTTGTAATAAATATAACTTTTAAACACAAGAGGTATAAAATCACATATTAAGATGTTATGTGTTAACATCTATCTCTTTAACAACTATCTCATTAACGTAGAGATTTCTTTTCCGACTTCCTTTGGTAGTTTCTTATCATAGAATCATAGAATTGTCAGGGTCGGAAGGGACTTTAAAGATCATCTAGTTCCAAGCCCCCTGCCATGGGCAGGAACATTTCCCACTAGATTAGGTTGCACAGAGCCCCATCCAGCCTGGCTTTAAAAACTTCCAAGGATGGGGCTTCCATCACCTCTCTGGGCAACCTGTTCCAGTGTCTCACCACCCTCATGGTGAAGAAATTCTTCCTAACGTCCATTCTGAATCGACCCATCTCTAGTTTTAATCCATTCCCTCTAGCCCTACCATTACCTGACATTCTACAAAGTCCCTCACCAGCTTTCATGTAGGCCCCCTTAAGATACTGGTAGGCCACAATAAGGTCTCCTCAGAGCCTTCTTTTCTCCAGACTTAACAACCCCANAGATGTTAAACAAGACCTGTCCCAGTACAGAACCTTGAGGGACTCCACCTGTCATTGGCCTCCACTTGGACATAGACCCATTGACAGCCACTCTTCGGGTGCAGCTGTCAAGACAGTTCTTCATCCACTGAATTGTCCATCCATCAAACCCATATTGTATGAGCTTGGAGACCAAGATGTCATGCGGGACAGTGTCAAAGGCTTTGCTCAAGTCCAGGTAAATGACGTCAGTTGCTCTCTCCTTGTCTATTGATGTTGTGACCTTCTCATAGAAGGGCACCATATTTGTCAGGCACGATTTGCCTTTGGTGAAGCTATGTTGATTGTACCAAATCAGCTCTTCATTATTCTTCTGCCTCAGCAGTGCCTCCAGGAGGATCTGCTCCATAATTTTACCAGGCACAGAGGTGAGGCTGACTAGCCTATAGTTCCCTGGTTCATCCTTCTTTCCCTTTTTGAAAATGGGGATTATTACTTTTCCAGTCAGTGCGGACTTCACCATGCTGCCGTGACTTTCGGAATATCCTAGAGAGTGGTTTAGCAACCTCATCCACCAGTTCCCTCAGTACCTGTGGGTGTATCCCATTGGGTTCCATGGACTTGTACACTTTTGGGTTCATCAGATGGTCATGAACCTGATCTTCACCCACAATGGGCAGTTCTTGCCAACGCCTGCCATTACCTTCTGTGACTCCAGGAGTGTGGCTGGAGCCCTTTTCAGTGAAAACTGAGGAAAAGAAGTCATTGAGAACCTTTGCTTTCTCCACATCACTTGCCACGAGTTCTCCCATTTCCTTTCTGAGGAGGCCCACACCTTCCCTAGTCTTCTTCTTACCATTAATATACCTCTAGAAATTTTTGCTGTTTCCCTTGATCTCCCTGGCTAGGTTTAATCCTAACTGAGCTGTGGCTTTTCTAACCAAGTCTCTTGCTGCTTGGACAGCTTCCTTATATGCCCCCCATTCTAGATGTCCTTTCTTCCACTCCTTATAAAGATTCTTTTTGTGTGACAGTGTGTCCAGGAGTTCCTTGTTCATGCAGGCAGGACTTCAAGCGTTCTTTCTGCCTTCCTCTTTGTCAGTATACAAATTGCTCCTGGACACAGAGAAGGTTATCCTTGACTACTGACCAGCTGTCCTGGGCCCCCCTTCCCTCTAGGGCTTTGTCCCTCGGCACTTTGGACAGCAGATCCCTGAAGCGATCGAAGTCTGCGTGCCTAAAGTCCAGGGTTGTCAGCTTGGAATACGTCCTTCTAGTTGCCCTGAGGATCTTAAATTCTATCGCTTCATGGTCACTGTAGCCAAGGTTATCCCCGAGCCTCACGTTGGTCATCATCCCTCCCCTGTTGATGAGAATAAGGTCCAGCATAGCACCTGGTGGAAATTTACATTGAAAACCACTAGGTGATAGCAGTTACTCCTTTGATTACTGTGCTTTGGAAGGTAAAACTCCATGTCAACTGACTTAGATCCTAATCTGGATCTAACACCGGGCATAAGGTGTTCCAGGAACCTAATTGTACCTAAAGGGATGCCTTTCCCTCTGTCAGCACTTTACTAGACCCTTTCTAATCAAAAGAGTGTGTGGCAGGACCTGTCCTTGTCATAAAGATTTTATGTGTTTTAAGTTCGGGACTGTCCCTCTCCTTTTCTTCTGCTGGCATACGCACAGACATTGATTGCTATTGAAAAAGAAAGTCTCCCTGAGAATATATTCTTTCCTTCTGCACGTTTTCACACTTGCCTTTTGCCAGGGAAACTGTAGACAGTGTGTTTAAATCAAATCCTGGTCCAGTTCTGGCTTCCAGAACATCAAGGAAACCTTACTGCACTAATTAGTGGACTGCCCAGCACTCAATAAGCCTCCATTTCTTAATTTTCTTTAATAAAAAAGTGAGTCATTCTGTGACTAAGGAGGTAACCAACAGCTAAGGCAATAATCATCCTGAGAGCACCTCCCAGGATATGAAATTGTAGGTAGCCAAGTTTATAATTCATGTTAAGCAATCTTCTTGAATGCTGCAGCTGTGCCAGCCAGCTCTCACTTCCTTGCCAGCTGATTAGCAGTGAGCAGAGGTACCAGATGGAGCCATATTAAGTGTCAGATGGAAGCTGCTCTTTTTAGAGCTTACCCCAGCCATTACATGTGCGTTGCATTTATCCTTGGTATGTGACTGCACTGATAGATAGCTGCTGGATGTACCAACACTCAGTGCCTGTGGTGTCTGGCATGGTGAACCTTATATTTGGCTAGTAACACATGAACAAAGAAAACAAACTGGTGATGACAGTAGAAATAAGACAGCTTCTCAAGGCACACAGCAATCCTTTGAGATAAAATATAATTTTTCTAGTGTCCCAACATCTGCTTGCAAAAAGAAATATTTTCTGATCTAGAAAATAGCATTATTTCCTTCCTCTATTAAAAGAACTCATCTCATTACAAAGCAAGCTGGGGGCTTCTCAGTGCTGCCAACAT
>VXBO01011409.1:53519-69509 GCA_013400135.1 Rhinoptilus africanus | reverse complement strand
TAGTATAAAAATCCTAGAAACTGGATATCAGGCTGGGCGAGAAACATAGATAAACTGAGAATATAATTCCAAACAGTAACTAGTATTTCAGCAATGAATATACAAAGTAAATTGACAGTCATGTCACAACTCACTAACATGAATGTTAATCCTACACTCCTGTGTAAATGAATGCAAAATTAAATTCTGAAAGCTTGATGGGCCAGTATACAATCAAGCTTGCATTAAGCAAACGTATATATAATTTAAGTAACTGGAGAAAAAGTATTTGCTGAAACTTAAAATTTGCAAGTTGGTATATATACTGCATACTGTAGTTCTCTAACATGCACACTAATCAGACTGAAAGAATATTTTATTACAGCATATACCTAATGGTATGAGTTCTTAACTTAAGAATTTCACACTTTAAAATGTACAAGATGCTGCCTCAAAAAACCAAAAATGGGAATAGGGTTGCTTCATGGATTGCTTCATCTTGGTTAAATGATAAAAAATAGTAATAATCAAGTTCCCAGGAAATATGCTCCTGAAAAGTGTGCCAGAGCAAGTGAAATTATTGAACTAATGAAGGAGCTCCATTAGTGGAAGAGATTCCATTGGTTCTCTAGACTTATTTTTTTCCTGAAATGAGACGGTGACATCACATTTTTTACCTTATCAGTCCCACCCCTATCACGCTCCTTTCAGGCAGGTTTGCAGCTGGACACCAGGGGGATAATGCTGTTACAGAAAATAAACAACGGGCTCACTAAAAAAACAGGAGGACAAAGTAGATGATGTCCTTGTAGTGTTATTGAGTCCAAGCCTGGGCACTACAGAGGTAAACTGAAACAGTCTTGCTGAGCAACTAACAACCAAGGGACAGTCAGACCGAAGAAATAAAAGCAATAGTTCAGATAGCTACCACAGAAAGATTCCCTTACCAATTTTCACAAATGTAACAGCAAACAAGGGCTTTTTGTGCCAGTAAGAAGCGAGAGTCTCAAGAATGCAACTTTGACTAGGAGGAACAAAAGGTAGATAATGCAAAGAAAAAAAAAGTACTCCATTTAAAGCTGCCTGTAGCAATGCCTTGCACAGAGCCAAAAGCCTTGATGAACAGAGAAATAAGAGAAGGAAGTGGAAGAATAAGTGGAAAAAGGTAAGGAGAGAAAGGATGAAGATAGACTTGAGGCAGGACTGTGGTAAAGAATAAGCACCAAGTGAGAGAACTGCAGAATCTTGCAAGGCATCCTATTACAAACCGTGTTGACACACAGGATTATGCAGGTGATTGAATTACATAAGGAAAAGCCTACACATGGTGTAAGAGAGGGAAGCCTTGGAAAACATGCAAATGAGCCCTGCAGCATTATCAGGGGCTATTCAGCTATGAAACATCATACACAGAGTATAGCTCAGCATGGTAAAACTGTCTCTAGCATGCTATCTTAAAAATAAGACTCCAGTTCATGTTCTATTCATAACACTGCACAAAAGTGGCAGCTTGCCATCCTGAAAGCACTGTGGTATTTTGACACTAAGGTAAAGCAATTTCCATGCCAGTAATTGCAACGCTCTGTTACCGTCTGTGGAGCAAGAGGCAAATTAACAGTAAACCTGATCATTTTACACTGAGAAGGGCTACTTGTGAAGTGGCAAATTCTGAAGAATCAAAAAAATTACAATCGAAAACCTACCATCACCAGAGGAACAGACTAACCACTATAAAAAACAAGGTGCAATATTCAAATTAAGGGTAACATTTAACAGAGAAATCAAAATAATAGACTAAGTTTAAACAACATTGTTGATGCAGGCATGTTCTATATGAACTGTGTGCTACAGAGCATGAACTGAAGTCTTCTAAGTAGAAGTAAGATGTAGCAGTAAGTTGGTATTTTTGAGCACTAACTTGTACTTATGGTGGTATTTTTTTCCTACCTCTGCCTAACACAGTAAGCCATAGAAAAACACTACACAATGTATAACAACTTGGAACTTTGAAACACATGCTGGCAGAGCACTATTAATAGGCACTTTCAGATCCTGTGTGTGAAAGATCAGTAGCCAGGTTATCTTTAAGCAGCTTTGCACCTACATATATTGAATGGATCAGCCCAAAATCCCTAGGTAGTGAAACTGTGAAATTCCTTCTAAGCAGCCTGGTGCTTGTGTACATAGGTGGATAAAGAAAAAGCAGCAGGATACGTAATAGTGGCAGGAGCTATAGTTCAACTATCCAATATCATGTAAGAGGCCTCTGCAAAAATTTCTCAAACTTGTTTCTTTAACATGGTATGAACCCACAGAAGTAACTGTAATCTAGATTTATTTTCTCAGCAGAAGTAAGAAAGTATTTCCGAAGACAAAATGCAGCTACTGAGTTATCACTGCCCAGTACACTACATGATGAATTCTTGCTAACCTGCACCAAATTAAGCAACAGAACTTCTCCCTCCTTTGACCCCATCAAGGGCAAGAGTATTCCAGCAGAAAGCTTGCTACAATAGGCAGACCACTGGGTTTCCCAGATGAGATAGTAACATGTCTTTTAAAAGCAGCTGAAAAAACCTAAACACTCTTTATTCACCAATTTCAACATTCCCTCAGCAACCACTTTAGAGAATTATCCTATTAGGGAGAGGTAAATAATTCTTGATCAGAAATTTTTAACAAATACTTAAATATTGCAATAAAGCAGTAATAAAATGCAGGAAGTACTGAAGACTCTGGTTCCACAGGTCGTGGAGATAAGCTAGCAGATCTTTACTTCTGAAAGTGGCAGTCCTCCTGCTTCTACTTCTGAATTTACACACTCCCCTCCTACCACAGTTCTTTTTCATGTTAGTAAGCTGAACCATCTCACACAGGTGTTTGTCGTGCTGTGGAGTAACAGCAGATCTTGGCTTGAACAGGAGGAATAAAATGTAAGATTATCCTCCTCCTTTTGGCAACAGAAAGGTAAAAAGGATTAATTCTCCATATCTTCCTTTTTTTTATGTATATCTTGTGTTAAAACACTTCCAAAAGTCAGTACCTTTATGCACAGAAGAAAAAGTGAAATTTGCTAGGAATATACCACACAGTCATTGCATTAAATACAACTGAAAGAAAGATTGGAAGAGTTCAAGTAGTATTACAGACAGCTCCTAAATTCATTAAAGGGTTGGCAGCACTCTTACTTCACAAAGACTAGTATTAACCCATTTGAAATCCTACCACCTGAATGTAATTGTATAAAGACAATTACACATAAGGCAGCATACCTAACTACCAAATGAGTTAAGCATTATTTTTTCAAAAGCAACTTTTTGTACCATCATCTTACCATTTTACAATTAAGTAATTAAGAACGCTTTTTTATATTTAAAAGAACAATCTCTCTATAAAAATAATTACAACAAATCACATAGATAGAATTAATCTTATTTTTATATATCGCAGTCATGAATTCAAGACAGCATTTGGCTTGGGAGCTACAGTACAAGGTTTTGCCTGCCTGTGAAGGCAGGAGGGAAGGGGTTTGCATGAGCAGTCTTTGTCATAGCCCTGGTCCACGCCACCAGGAAGCAAAACAAGACACTTGGGTGTGGAGGCAGAGAGAAGCACAAGAGGACTCTGCAATGACACAACTAAGCCTGAATAACACACTATTATCAAGTACTTATTTCTCATACGGCTCTACCCAGATTTAAGCACACAGGCATACTGCTGTGCATTATGAGGCCTACCACACTATTACTCCTTTTTAGGGACCACCTTGACTTCAGACAGATTCAAAATTGCAAACCAGATCAAACAAAACCCAACATTTCCTGTGCCCACAGGCCTCCTAGCAAATGGACAGAAGTATTCTTAAAGCAAGAGCTAAACACCTTGATCTTGTTTTCAGCCTTTTTCTTCCCTACAGTGGAGTTTTATAACAAATATGAATCAGTTCAACTACAGGTTACTGTTCAGAGGTACTCCCTCTCTTTCCTCCTTTCCCCTCTTTTTCTGGGATATGCTGTACTCTTAGTGGTGCTGACATTTGTCTAATCCCACAGTGACCTAGTTGACATGCTTAAACCACCACATAACTATAACCTCATATGCAATGTTAGCATTTTGTCAGTTTATCTTAGCAAGTATACAGTTTGAAAGGATGATCACGCAGATTCACTAGGAGCAAAGATCCCCAACGTTCCCTTTCTATGCTGCCACCAACACCAGACAACCAAGACATTGTGCCAGTAATCAATACCCATACAATCCTGCTTCAACTCACTTAACAGAAAGTTTAATCTAGCTTCTTTCCTCCCACTTCAAGTTGTCTTCTGTGAAGGCTACAAGAAGTTCCAGAGCACGTTCAGGAAGGTGGCTGCGAATATGCTGCCTTCCTCAGGCTTTAGTGGACTTCCAGAAGAGCTGAGCTGCCCATGGATGAGCAGCCTTTAGAAACACACACAAGCATTTGGGTCAGGCCGCTGAAAATTCTTCCATAACCAACTCTTCAGCACAGTTCTTTACAGCATTCACTCCCTTGTAACTTGCTCTCTGCCCTTATTGGCCTGCCAGAAACAGCTAACTAGAATTAATTACTAGTATAAAACACTGTCAGCATCCACAAGTGAGTCCAGAAGTAATACTTAAGGCATTCCACTCTTCTACCTCTCTTGGCTGAAAGGAAGACATTGCCCCACAGAAATGTGCTGGTGCTAGTTAAGGACACCTTTGCTTGGCTGCTGGCCCAGGTCAACTCATGCCACCAGCCACAGTGTTCTCAGGTAGGCAGTCTTCTCCATCCTCCACTCTTGATACTTGCTTACATCCTATTCAACATCCATACGGGCACAAGGCAAGTCAACCCGCCCTCCAATCTAACAGTTACACAAGTGTCAGGTCCAACAACACGAAGGAGTAGAAATGCACAGCTGCATACAAGTGGAAAGGACTTAAGAGGAAACTCCAATGTCACCTTTAGTATGACAGCAACTGTCATTAAAAACAATTAAATGTCACTTGGTCTTGATTAAGTGCCCAGAGATAGAGGGAAGTAGATGTCTGAAACAAGGAAATGGTGGGTAAGACTCAGGTGCCCACTTTGTAGTACAGACTTCTTATGGCTGCCTGCCAACAGAGAAACAGTTATAGATTTGTGCGTGCCTGCAAAAAACCCACACCCAACCCTTAAAACGCAATATAGTATTGTATACTGCAATTCTAGTATTGCACACTACAAGTTTATGTTGAAAAGCTCACTGTTAACTGGTTACTGCTTCATCACATGCCCGCTGAGGGTAGAAGGCAGATCGAATATTTCATTTGCTTTCAATGCATGTTTTCTTCTGCACTACACACACCCCATAGATTAAAAAAAAATGAAAAGGCACCTTAGAATGTAATGCACTGAAATCACAATGGGCAGTGGAGAGGAAGGGAAATGATTTAAAAACACTTTAAACACAAGTTCCAAAATAGCAACAGTCAAAGCTTTTCAACCAAAAAAAAAATTTTAATTAAAGGTATTGAGATGGAATTGAGTGAGAAAAAACCTAGATTGTTATCACTGTAATTTTTCAGAAGATAAATGCTCTGAAAAGCCAAACATCAGTTTGCTCTTCCAGTTTTGGGAAGCTGTAGTTTAGTCAGTGGCTAGTAAAAGACAAACAAAATCATACAGTAGAAATCACAACAGTAGAAATCCTACCTAGTGCTATTTGACATTTTGAATTGAAGCCTTCATACAAAGCTGAAATTCTTTAAGAAGCATCTTCCAAATGTTATCACAACAGTCATGTTCAGGAGATGCAATCCATAATTTGGTACAGTATTTTTTTTAAAAGAGGGGGAGAGAAGGGGAAGTTTAAACTTTTCAAACAAATTTTAGAGTTCTAAGTTGAAAAAAACCTTTATCTTTCAGGAAGAAAGAACAAACACTACAGACCTCATCTCAAAACCAGCAAACACTCCCTTTTTTTTAATCTAGAAATTTCTCCCCTACGCTCCCTTCCCTGCCCCTGCATGATAAAAAAGAAACAGACTCCCATACAATAGATTGTAGTTAAACATGAAGTAACGGGAACCCTTTTGCTGTCCGAATCCTAGATAAGTTAAAATTCAGCAAGCTGAAATGAAGTATGCTTAACAAAACTGAGTTGCCTACACCACAGACACTGATGGATCATACTAAGCATTAAAATGAACACACAGTTTTTTCTTGTAGTCAATCTGCAGGCTGCCAACAAAATAGCAATTCATTCCCTGTTCCTCCTTTCCCACACCCTTGGCCTACTGGTGGCTATAAAACAGTCAGCACCACAAGATAAATTGGATCAGCCTGCTGATCAAACAGAGAACTATCCCACAGAAAAAGCCAGCTCACTGATCTGAGTCACCACGTAGCCACATGCTCACTACAGGCAGATTAGAGTGGCAGAAATGTTTAGAAAGGTGTAGGGGTAGGAGGGGATTTAGATTATCCCTTTGAGCATCAAATCAAGAGCCATTGAGGGATAGAAATAAAAACGCTTTTTCTATACAGACTCCTTGCAACAAACATTATGCAACTTCAGAGAACTGCATCCTGCATGATTTGTATTTTCTTTATGAAAGCATCCACAGTCAATGGCACTAACTCTGGGCCAGATAAACCAACCACAGTGAGAGCGCTGTGGTTCAGCTCTCATTGAGGGGATCAACCCCTCAGTGTTAAGTACAGGATCTTTTAAAATACAAAACTTTAGAACGTTTTTACTGTGAGACTACTGAATTTGTTTTTCTGACTCTCATTTTGCAAATTTATAGGATTAAAATAACTCAGCTCTATTCATTTCCTAAGGCACAAGTTTAAATGAAAACATTATTTGCTAAACATTAGATGATATGCTTCCTACAGACCCCAGGTTGGCCCTTAACACCCCCTTTGTGCCATAGGTCCGTCACCCATCGAATTTTTCCAGTTTCTTCTCCTTAAAAGCTTCCAAAACAGTTAACTGCCAGTAACAGAATTGTGTAATGACTAAACAGAAACTACACTAACTAATCATAAAGCAGATACCATGCCAGTATTTTCTTAGTTTTCAGTGGATGACAGGACATTTTTTATTTAACTAACTGAGCTGCAAGTGTTTCCAGAGCACAACACAGCATGGCTCTGGAGCAGAAATCTTACTCAAACACCAATTCACACAAGTTTGAATACCCAGTCCCAGGCCCTATTACTCGCCTTTGGGATAATAAAAAAAGTTGTAAACCTCGTCTGGACTACACAACTGTCAGCAAGACAGTGTCACTGCTCTCTCACTATAAATGCCTTGGACAGCTTGAATAAGCCGCCTGTAAGGAACTTCAGCAACTAAAGAAAGGAATTATTAAAAAAAAACTTCCAAAGAAAGAGTTAAGTAACAATTCCATACTCAACACTGTATTTTACAACATTTCGAAGNCCCCCCGCCCCGCCCCAGTCCGTCATAGAGATCTGTAAATACAAAGACAGAAAGAATTTCTCACTTTGTAGTTGCAACTCCTGTTATTATTAACATTTAACAGTTCAAAACACATGTTCTCATGAAGGAGATGAGTCTGAAAGTTTTTCTACTTCTTTTTAACCCAGAATCTTATTTTAGCAAGGCTTGCAAGAAAAACGCATGTTAATTTTAAGCTAGAGAAGCATATATCCTCAGTAACAACTTAGTATGTTGACCAAAAAATGATCAAGCTGCTGAAAACCAGGTTATGTCTAACAAGGCGCACATTTGACTAGAGAAATATTTTTTCTGCCTCATAAGGAAGTGTAGCACACAACCCACCAGCAAACCAAGGCAGCAGTCACCTGGGAAGTCATAATGACTACAGAGGTATATTGAACCAAGACCTCGAGACAAGCACTTAATAGAAATAAGACACTTCCAAACAATATAAAAATGAATGTTTAACTCTATTTACAGATTTTTCCTCATGGACTGTACTGCTGACAAAGCTGAGATGAGCCCTAACAATGCGGGGGAACCTAATTTCAGTTAAAACAAAAAGTAAAAATCCCAGTGAACTCTGGCACTGCTATTTGGCATTATGCAATTCACATGGACTAATGGACACAAACACTGAAGGGTGCTCAAGTAAACCAGTAAAACTAGTTACATACTTAGCACACCATAGAGCAGTTCTGACAGAAATTTCACAAATTAATTTTTAAAGTTACTTATCTATTACTCTATTCACCCACCTTAATCAAAAGTTAAGCCTTTATGGAAACATGGTTCATGTAAAACCTTAATTTCTTTGAAATCTTCATATACTGGCAAAAAGACAATTTTCTTCCTCCTCCCACTGTTCAGCTTCTTCCACTCATGCTGATATACAAAGCTGGATGGTTTTTTGCCCTGCAAGAGCTCCACTAACCCAACCCATTTCATTGTCACCTTAAGTACTCTAAATCTTGCAATCTCTTGTGTTTCCCTTCCATGCAAATCACTCAAGCAGATGTGGTTTGTTTTTAAGGCCCACTTGTCACTTCTACGGCACTATCTTCCCTCCTCTCAACATAAGCATACCATCCAGTCTCCCACAACTCCTCTCCTTTAAATCTACCCTAGACAGTCTTTGATCTAGGCTTTGGTTCCCTGCACTCTCTTAAATCATTTGTGTGCAGAACCACTACTACCATATCATCACCCCAAAGTTTATAGTCTGTATCTTATCCTTCCGATTCATGCTATTGCGAAATTGACCTTCCCCAACTGTCTCCAACATTACAGGTTTTCTCCCACACGGTTATCACTCTCTAATTTCTGGGTCTGCACTGTTTTGCTTTCCCTATTGGCCCCAGCACTGACCCCTGATGATTTTGTGCATCTCAAACTTAGTATCCTTTTAGTGGTTTCCATCTTCAGTCACAAGCTATCTTATCCTACCTATGCACTGTGCATAGAGCAAACTGCTGAAATTTGGTCCAGCTTTGCGCAGGGGGTTGGAACTGAACCTTCAACAGGCATTTCCAGCCTGAAACACGCCAATTTCCTTCACGGGGATGAAAAACTCACTCTCGGCTGTCTCTTAAGTTGTTAAAGCCACAGCCACTTGTGTGTTCCCATACCCTGTCATTTTCCTGTGTTTCTCACTAGTAACTGTACTTGATTTCATATCTTCACATTACTGTCCTTCAGATTTGCCTCTGCTACAATGCAGCCATTCACTCGCTGAGTAAAAGCAACCGTCCAGTTGTATGGACATAACACTTGCAGCAAATATCTTAAGCTTTTTTGCATAAAGTGGGGTCCACCCTCAATGCACAGATTATTGGAGACAGGGATATTGAGAGAAATAGCAAAAAGATTAAAAAGTTATGCAAGATCAAACAGAAGCCTCTGATAACTTTCCAACTTTTCATGCTTCTCCAATGTCCTAGTTTATGGTCAAACATCCAAATCCTTTTTTACATGCTTTTAAGCCTCTAAGATTTTATGCAGAAAGAGACTGCTCATATAGATCATGTGTTTGCTTCATTCCCTGTTCCACATACACAAGATCACAGACAACCACCTATTGTTAAAGTTACCATCATTTTACATCAAACTTGTCATCATCTACATAACTGGAAAGAACATTCACCCCAAGGTGACAACCAGCATGGAAAATTTCAGCATAAATGGTTGAAGTTCAACAAAGATTCAACTAATGAATGAAGACAAACGCAAGAGTAGATGCAGCATTCTGCTTGTGCTAGACATCTTCCAGCCACTACCTGAAGAAACTCCAGTACAATCACACTTCTCAGTTTTCTGTTTGAGTTTCATTATCAACAAGAGGGAAGGGGTACTTCTCAGAAAGGAGCATTTGCATTATCTCCATCAAAGTCTATCAAAATGTTAGTTCACTTACGCCTGGTAACACATGATAGTAACAGATGAGTTCTCTAAAGATGACCTTTTAAATTAGATCTACGCTTCATCCGCTCCTGGCTCTTATCTGTGACAAGACTACCTCTGAAGCACTTCCACAAAGCAAAGAAAATGCAAACCTATGATGGCACACTGAGTAACTCCTACTGCTCTTAACAGCCACTTTAGCCAATCTATTGCCAGACACTGACAGTGGAAAATCTAAGACAGTCCAAAGAAAGAGACAGCCCCATTAAAAGCAAAAAGGTGAAAAAGAGACAACAGAAGACAAGCAGAGAGGTCAGAGAACAGAGCACGGTATGCCTGGACACAAATCACAGAGCGAGCAGCAAGGGAAGGGCAAAGAGAAAAACAGGGTGACAAGACAATCAAACAGGGCCAAGAGAAACAGAACTGTTATTTTCTTAGGAATGAAAAGTCACAATTACTATACAGCAATTGATTACTAAGCAAAAGATCAAAATGAGTTCACATAAAAAAACAGAAGTCGAACATCAGCCATGTGTGTGGGGGGTTGTTTAGCTTTAGAAGCCATGTTTAGAAAGCTCTTCAACCTTGCATAAGTACGTCAGGAAACTTGAGTTTTATGCATCTGTGCAAACTGAATTTCCTCCTTGTGGGTATATGCATTACACTAAGGCTATTAATTACTTTGAGTTACATTCAGGTGTTTTATTACATTTATATGTTTCTGAAAGTCTTGGGTTTCACTCAGCAGACAAGGCACAATGGGCCCATTTACATCCAAATGCCACGTGAATGCAGAATTCATTTCTTCATTGACTATACTAACTTATAGACAATTAAATTATTTTATAAAGCTAAAACCAGCAACTTATCAATTAAATGGCATTCACTACTCTTCCCACTCACACCTGGGAACCAAGGCAATGAACAACCTCAGTATCAACTGACTGTGGATGCCTTCAAGGAAGAAAGTGATATACATTAAGTAATATACTTAGAATTACCACTGAGAACTCGTACAAGAACAATGGAGGCTCCAAACCAGAACATGGACACCTTGAGTCCAGTTTTGTGGATGAGGCAAATAAAGCAGCAAGATACAAACCGCTTAAGAGATTTACCAAACATTTCCTAGTAACTCTATGGCAGAGGCAATGTTCAGTGCCAGTCACCAAAGACTGAATTTGACTTCCTTAACAGCCATTCTGTTGCCTCTCCTCAGTACCGTAATAAATTTAAACACTACTTGGTGTTCAAATTGAAATAGTGATCAACAGAGAAAAAATATAAGTCCTTTCATTCTTTTTTTAGACTAAAGTTTGAAGACAGATTAGGGAAACTGAGATCAGGTTCACTATGCTTAAACAAGGCATTTTCTAGGTTCTGCAGGTTTTGCCTGCCAGCTTTATTTTTAAAAGAGGCATATCATGTTCAGAAGGTTCCTATCATCATTAAACTAGAAACACTGACTTTGAAATACGGTTAAAACAGCAAATCCACTGTCACAGATCTTGCTAACCGGTGATTCAGGATTACAAGATGCATTAAGAATGCCAAAAAACCCACAAAACAGCTTTAATTTTGTTTCAGGTTTTTTTTTTTTTTTTTTTTTTTCCCNCTGGACTACACAACTGTCAGCAAGACAGTGTCACTGCTCTCTCACTATAAATGCCTTGGACAGCTTGAATAAGCCGCCTGTAAGGAACTTCAGCAACTAAAGAAAGGAATTATTAAAAAAAAACTTCCAAAGAAAGAGTTAAGTAACAATTCCATACTCAACACTGTATTTTACAACATTTCGAAGTGTAAATTTTTTTTTTTTTTTTACATTTCCGACAGATACAAACCAGAAAGATTAACTTGGTAAATTTCACCTGTCTTGCCTCAAAAAAACCCCCACCAAACAGGAACACACACCACTTTGGTCATAGACTTTCAAAGAAAAAAACCCAAAACATTTACCTCCCTCACCACTACACAATCTACACAAAAACATCTGCTTGGAAATACTGTTATGAAGCATATTATCACCTCTCAAAAATGCTTAAAAGGAAGTGTAGAGTGCNTTTTTTTTTTTTTTACTTTTCCCCTTATTTCACAAGACTTCTGTTCCACTCTTCGCATGTTCTGCAGACAAAAGTTAGTAAGAATCATTAAGGAACAATTTTAATAGACTGCTAAAATATAAAAACTTACTACTCCATTTTCTGAACAACATTTTAGCCAATACTATGAATATTTTTTCCTTATTAGCACATCATACACATGGTTTTCCATTTCAGATACAGCTACACATTTGGGTTTAGTTCTGAAAGTTCATTTTAGTTGTCCATACAACTACACAACTTCAGATGGTTTCAGAGTCAGTATATCGGATAATCTCCAGAATTGAACTCTTCCTACTGGATCACTTGGTGGCTCAACTCCAACTGAAGACCCTATATACAGGCAAGAAAGGGTCTTAGTCAAGGTCCCAAGTTCGGTATGAAGAATAGCAACTCAAACATGTCAAATATCACAGCAGAGTAATATATGCAGACCACGCTTCATCTAATTACTAGCTATAAAACCCTACCATTTGGTCCATCCTTACTGCATTTACTTCACTGACTCAGGGTTAGTGAGAGAGCACCAAATCAAGATCCATCTCAACCACATACATTAGACAATTTATAAAGATTGGCCTTTTGACTTAACAGCATGGCTATTTGCATCTCATTGCTTCAGCCCACCTGCTTACTTTAAAGTAGTATGAAATCAACCCATCCTACTATACTTATTGTAAATCAAAACCCTTTAAAGTAGGTAAGGGCATTAGTGGGAAGAGGTGGAAAGAATCAGATTTTGCAAATGCAGTATGGAAGAACAGACATTTTCCATCAACTGAAACCTTGTACAGTACCTTAGATACCCAAAAGCTACATCTTTTAGAGCAATTACAGCACAAACCAACACAGCTGAAATGCTGTCATGACCTTAACCTTGACAACAACTGCTGACAACTCTTAAAGACAAAAAAACATTACTTTCTTGAATAATACTAGTCATCTACTTAATCCACACTTGTTCAAATTATTTTGCTAAATCAAACCTCTAAAGTACCAAGGGGGAACCACAGGAGGAGGACTGCCTAAGCCACAACAGCTTTGCTGACATGTTTCAACATTATTTTAGTGCTCCACTGGCACAGATGGGTGCGCCCAACTCACCAGTTCAGCACTGCTAGAGGCAGTGCTGCTAGAGGACAAACAGCCTCTACCCCAAGGACATTAAAAAAGGGTTAAGCCAACAATACTTTCCATAAAGAGAAAACAGGAAGACTAATTAGTTTCATCTTTCCTCTTCATTTCCTGTATCAGGTACAGTGTAAGTAGTTTTCAGCACGACACGTATCGCATAATTCTACTTTAATACTACATCCTCCCACTGACATCCAAAGGAGTTTCCATCTGTAAGTAAAGACCTCCCATCATATCTCAGTGGTCTAAGGTGCAAGAAAGGGTGCAGCGTGTTGTGTCCACTGTCCAGGACAAAACTGTCTCTCTGAGATGAGGGCAAGTAGTAACATTATCCAGCCACAAGTTTTCAGGCCATGGCATTAACAATCACCATCTACCTAGTGTTCCTTCCCCTAAATGCACATCAGCTGTCAAAGCAAACACAGTTGATTGCCTCTTTCTGCTAAATTCCCTTCACAGCAGTACTTTGCTTGCAGGACCAGGCCATTCCTCCACATGCCATTCCACCAGACAACCCTACAACCCTCCTCCCTTGCACAGGGCAGTGCCTACATGTTGCACAGGGTCCATACTCACAGAGCCGTGCTGTCTCCAGCCATCAGCTATGTCCCACCAGCTCCAGTTTCCCACCACCACCGCAGCCACTGCACAGACATGTCCCTGGAATGGCTGCTCTAGTTGTCTAGCATTTCTTTTAATTTCAGTACAGGCAGAGGGCAGCTGCATGGTCACACTATGGGGAGCAGCAGTCCTATTTCCACAGATCTTTCAAATAACAGTAACTGGGGCAGCTCCTCCACAACAGAGCTTGCAACTTGGTCACTTCAGTGCTACCAGTTGCTCACCTCCAACCAAGGGCCACCTTTAAGCGCTAGACATCCCTGTTTCCACTAGCCCATTACCCTGACAAAGAGTCAGCTCCTGGCTCTGACCTGCTGAGATTGCATTTTCAGTAGGACTCTTGAGATACCCTTTTCTCCAGGGGTCTCACAGGTTGGGATGATACTACCCCAATTCTTACCCACCCCCTTTGCTGCTGCCAAGTTTTCCACCTGATAACACATTGTTTGCTTTAACACGCCATATATAATATATACACTTGCAACACAGATCCCTAAAAACAAAAAACACAACTCCTTTCAAGTTTCACACCCCTGCAAATACTCCAGTCCCAGGCTACACTAAGTCCAGTTGCTACCTGCATTCCCTGACCAATTACTGTCACAGGCAAAACGATCTAAACTCAGGGAGTTCTACTTAAAATACTCCCAGATATCAGCCAATTAATTACTCATTTGTGTACCCAGAAAAAGAGATAAATAACCAAACTTTTAGGGAAGCACCCTCTGTCCTCCTTCCACAGGGTCAACTTGAGTCAGAGACCTTTCTTCCCCACCTTTCTATGTGAACTGTTCTTGTTTTCATTGCTCCTTACACTCAGTCCCTCCCAAGCCCTTCAGCGAGGCAACGCAGGAGGCAAGGGTCAGTGCGTAATGGTTTTTCTGACATGCTTTGCTTCTTATTCATTTTCCTCCAGTGCTGATTGCGTCTTAACTGTTACTCTGCTCCAGCAGGTGTACCTGCTCTGGAGTGACATACCTACAGGTTGAAATCCCTTTGGCAGTCTCTGCCCCAGTATGGGTCTGTCATGGGCTGTAGTCTCTGGGGTTGGGTCACCCACAGGCTGCAGTCTCTCAGCGGGCATGTGTGTGTGTCCCAGCATGGGTTGCCCACAGACTGCAGTCCCTTCAGGGGTATGTATACTTGCTCTGCCATAGCTTGCTGCAGCCCACTGTCTCTTCAGGAGCTTCCATGCTCCAGTGTGCAGCCTGCACAGAAGGCAGTCCCTTTGAGGGTGTAGCTCCTGTGGCATGGACAGCCCTACAGTGTCCCCTTCTTCTGGTTCTCCTCTATTATCTCTTAGTTTATCTTATCCTTTCTCCTCCTGTTCATCCTCTTGCATGTCTTCCCCCGTATCTCCATTTGTGTCTCCTGCCCATTGCAACCACCACTCTTTCTTAAAAGATTCATAAGCAGCAGCACCACACATATTTATCTGATCAGTTAAGGTTTTAGCATGCAATGAGTTGTTTTCAACACCTTCAAAGCTATCCAGAAACAGGTGTGCCCATGGTAGTCCATGGTCTCTTCCCATACTTGGCACCCTTGCAGTCCTCCAGTACAGAAATCCTGCTGTTTGTGCCCAAGACAACCCACTCAAGTAAATATAAGACCTAAAGACAACCTAACTACAGTATAGAAAAATGATTAGAGCTTTCAAGTGATTTCACATAAAAAAGAGCACAGCAACTGTGACTAAGAGCAGCAGAAGCAAATCTCTAGCATCCATGAGTTCAAGAGGACCTCTGCCTTCAACAACGGCTGGGGTTTATCAGATACCCGTAAGATGCACATGGAACAGCAAGAAAGGAGACCAGATAAGCAAAAGCAAAGCAAATGGAAATTCAGATATTTTCTAATGCACGTAGTGATACAGAAGTGGCCTTTGATTTAAGAGAGTGAAAATACAGTCTTCTACCGAAAGACAGGTGTGTTGTTAATCCTTTCCCCACGTACACACAGACAATTCCTCTGCCAGGCTCAAGCAGGAATCTACTTTGTTTGTTAGCCACCAAAACAAGCACTCCTCACAAACTCTTAAAGCATTTTTCCTTGGAGTTATCCAAGAAGGGTCTGGGCACACCACATATACCTCTTTTTACTAGTCCTGTTTCTCAGAAGAAAAAAAAGCATAAATACAGCTAAAATTCAGCCTGGTCAACACAGAGTACTACACTGGTTCAGTTTTTCTGCTGTGCACTCCTTGCACAGTCACCAAAAGCACACATTTTATAACCGCTGTGCGCCTTGGTCTCCCACCACCAGCGGAAAAGCCTGGCTTTACAGGTGTACCAGCA
>VXBO01011409.1:24075-53027 GCA_013400135.1 Rhinoptilus africanus | reverse complement strand
CGGGCGGGAGCGACAGGCGCGGCGGCAGGCGGAGGATGGGACGGCCCTGCCCGGTCGCCGAGGAGGGGTGCGGTGGCGGCGGAGGCGCTCGGTCCTTCTCCTCAGGCTGTGCGGGTGGTTTTTAAACGCGCTCCCCGCCCCGCCAAGGCCGTGCGGGCGCACCGCGGGGGGGGCCGCGGCCCGCCATCTGCAGGAGGAGGGCCGGGGGCGGCCGGGCGTTGGTGGAGCGCAGGTTGGGCCCGTAGGGCCGCGCAGTCTCTGTTACTTTATTTACTCTTTCGGGGCCTGAAAGCCTTCCCAGTGGCCTCGGGCGCTGCCGGGTAGGGTTGCTGTTTGCAGCAGAGGGGTGCGCCTGGAAGTCCCTCACGGCGCTGATCCTCCCTGCGGCACACCGTCGCCCGCAGCAGCGGGGGGATGGCCTGCTCACCCCGCAGCCAGCCGCGGCCGGGCCCGCGCGGTGGGGCAGCCTGGTGACTGCCAGCCTTGGCTGGGTTCGGGTTAGTGCGCGGTTAATGGCTCGTTACTAATCGTCCAAGCCATCTAGTCCTGCCTTTATTTGGTCACAGTCTTTATAGCAATTGCTATTAGTCTGATGTTGTCCCGCTTTTTGAGGGGAGTCATGAAGAATCTTCCCAGCGCTTCTGTTCAGTTTTTACAGTTTACACTAGGCATTTTGGATCTGGGGTCAGAAGCATCAAATAACCTCTTCTGCTCATTGTGTAATAGGCAAACAGGCATTGCACTAACTGTTTTAAATTTAACTCACATTAATCTGGGGTATGCAGCGGAAAGACAAAATTACTTGAGTGCCTTTGCCAGCACACTGAGCTTGCCATATGCAGGTTGGTTCTGGTCTGGAAGAAGCACAGCCATACATAAGAGATCATGGTTACCTGTACACCAGAAGGTACACGCTTTCCTCAGGACTCTGCCCAGCAGCACAAGCTGAACGTTGGCAGCGTATGCATGCTCTCTAGTAGGTGTTTCTTTCTCCCACAGCTCTCAGTTATTAATGCAGATGAAAGAGTGTTCATAAATTCTGCTTAAGAACTCAGGTCATGTTTTTTAAAACATTCTGGTCACCATAATGATTTGAAACTGTAGGAGAATTAGCTTTCAAGGTAGTTCTAATTGTGTACGAGAAGTTAGGATTCAGAGATTTAAGGGAAACTGTCAGAAAAGCTAGGATCTCACATGGTGTGGCAAGAAATTGACTAAATTTAAATTAAAAGCACAATTTAAAATTAAAAGTTAAAAGCTACTGATAACTCCAGTAAGAACAGGTGAGGTATCAGTCCATCCAAGAGCCATGTCTGCCTGTGTAGTCTCTTAGTTCCTGCTTAACATTAGTTCCCACACAAATCATGGTAGCCAACAACATACCTTACTGGCTTTAGTGTTTTCTTAGTAAAACTTCCTTAACATTAAATTTTCAAGTAAAACAATTTACCTTAATTTTCAAATTTCCCTATCACAGATTGTGCCCATATCTGATTTGTAACTGAAAGCGGCGGTGATTTTTTAATTTTTCTATTTGTTCCTGCAGTTAGAGTCTAACATTCACATTTATATTGACTTAACAGTTGCCTTCAATGGGCTTTATATACATTTCTTTAGCCAGGATTTGAGTTGTCATGCTCAATTTTGTCACTGTCACAAGACTAGTGTAGCCAGAGAATTATGAGCTGATGCATATGAATTGTTAGAGTATAGCTGATATAACCCTTCTGTGGTTGGATCGCATTTCCCTTCCAAGGCAGAAACAGCCTATGCAAAACAGTATCTTGCATTAAAATATGACAGTACAGTGAATTTAGGAAGATTGAGGGCCTGTCTTCAGTGGTCAGTTGAGCAAATAATCACAGTTTATTAAACTTTTTCTAGTTTTGAAGAAGTATTGAGGTGAAGCAGTAAAGCTTATTCTTTGTCCTAGAAGGTGTTTGCCTGGGAGGTTACGTTGACAGGCTGCTTATTTTGCAATAGCTAGGGTCAATGGCTCCATGCAAACAAACTTTGCTGAGGCTTTTCATAAATAAAATGAATAAAGGTCATTTAACTTGCTACTGGCTCCTGTACTTCAGCAAACCGATGAATGAGCAGTCCTCAAACAATATTGTGCAGGAAGATGCCAAGCTGGCATAAATAACTTTGGCTTAATAAAATTATTTCTTTCTACCATCCTTTGCAGGACAGCATTCTGTCCTGCTGGCTTTGTTGTGGGGGGAGAATGGACTTCTCTGTCATGAGGGGTTTAAGGTAAAAAGCTGCAGCACCTAACCCTCAAGTCCATGTCTGGTTTAAAATAGGAAGCTCCAATATACTTCCAGGAGATCGTTTGTGAGCATGCTGGAGGAAAGTCAGGTAGGGTAAGGCCTTCAACCTCAGTAACTTCTTTAGTCAAAACTTACCACGTGGATAATTTAAGCAGGTACATTAAGCGTTGTGGGGGAGCAAAGGAAAGAGTAACAGTTCCCCGGAACAAGGGGCCATCTGGAGCTGTGGCATTTCACTGGTGGGAGACAAGCTCCTGGTCTCCCCTCTGTTCATGTGGAGTGCAGTGATTCACAGAGAGCAGTGTTCTTTAGGCAGGGCAAATCTGCCTCCTCCTCAAAGATGCCTCATCATGCCTCGGAGGCATGATACACCCTGGTGTTTTAATGACATGCTTGGGATTTATGCTAATGTGTACTCTATTTAAATTAAAATCGAACAAGCAAACAAACAAAAAAACCCAACCCTTACATGTGCTGTGGAGCTACTGTTCTCGGTTCATTCATGATTTTGCCAAAATATTGATGATTTTAATTAGCATTGTTTGAGTGTAGCTTTGTTGCAAACTGAAGGAGATTAATAGAAATCTCCTTCTGAAGGGTCCCAAATGGCCTAGGTATGAGACTTGTTCCAACAGCAGAAATTACACAATATAAACACTCTTATGTAATTTTGAACTGATAAAAAGAGATATGTGTATTTAGATCATTAGCAAAAGTACTTCCGTGTGTTAACGTGTAGTAATACTTGTATTAGTTCTGAGAAGACTGTGGAAACCAAAACCACAAAAGTTTCTCTCATTAGTATATCTGTAGAAGCTTTTAACCCCTACAACAGACATTTCAGTTTCTTCCTAAATCATCCAAGTTTCTGTTAAAAACCTACATTTATGTAAACTTTGGGAGAGAAAATTGTGATCTTTCTCCATCTTGAGATGGCAAAACAGTTTGTTACCTGAATTCCAGTTAAAAGTGTATTTAAAGTGTGCCGAAATGCTGTGTCACAGCTTGTGTGTGCCTTTGTTTCTATTTCCAAATACACACTCCCCAGTTCACTGTACTGTTACTGTTTGTGTTCAGAATGATGAAGGCAAGAAAAAATTAGTTTTCTCTTGCTTATGAGCATTTTTCCTCATGAAAATAGGGAAATAAGGGGACAGACAGTGTAAGTTTTCCCTGTGCCTAATGATTAGATTTGTTCATGCATTCTGAAACTGTTGTGTAAAATACCTTATTATAAAGGGAATATATGTCGGTAGGAATTGTGTGTCTTCAAGACAAAGTTTTGAGTTTTAATAATTGAAACTCTGAAAAGTCTGCCTCCAAGGCCAAGCAGGGTGTTAGATATATATATGGAACCTTTTATTAAAATACCTTTTTTGTTCCTTTTCTTTGAATAAAATCAAAGAAATGTGTATATTACTGCTCAGCATGTTTGTTATTATACAGATGTTTTATCTTGCAGCTTCCTCTTGTTTAAATCTCCTTTGTTTGGATTATAAAAAATAGTCAGCATTCATTAGTTGGATTTGAGATAGAAATGTATGCAATTGCTCTCTGCCTGTTAGTCTCCCTGCCTAAATGGGTTCAGAATTGTATTCACATCTTAAAGCACTTGTACATATTGATGAAAAAGCTCCCTAGTAGTGGGGAGAGAGAGAGACCAAATTTATCAGACAACTCTGACAGTATCCTCGTTATTTGGCAGTAACAAGCTATCTAATCAGCATATGTAAAGTGGCCCGTGAGGTCTAACAAATGCAGCTCTAGGCTAGCTGTAGCACAGGCTGTCTTTTGTCTGGTAGAGTATCTCAACAAATCAAATAGAAAAATTAGACACCAGAGCTCTTACAAATGCCCAAGAATGGAAGAAGTTAAGCCTACAGCTTGCAGTGAAACCTCAAAGTACAAATCTGTGAGGAATGAGGCTTTACATTTGATCTTCAGAAATCTTTTTGTAAGACAATATGAAAGCACTTTTTGAAAAAAAAAATATTCTCAATATTATAAGATCCATGCAAGTGTTTCAGTTACGTGGTAATTTTCTTGAGAAACTGTTCCAACTCTAAACGTTCTCCCAAGTATTGCTGCTGAAAACAGTTATGCTTCTGCAGTCAGCATTAAACTATGGAATACTTGGAGAAGCATTACATTGAGAAAAACAAAGTAAATAATTTCACAGAGTCACAGAATAATTGAGTTTGGAAGAGACCCCTGGAGATCACCTATTCTAACCTACTGCTCAGTCAGGGTCAACTAGAGCAGTTTGCCCAGTTTGGAGTCTGTCTCCATCTCATTTACTCCCCCCAGCCGGGTATTTGCGCACATTGGTATAATTCCACTGAGCCTTCTCTTCTCCAGGCTGAACAATCACAGCTCTCTCAACCTCTCCTCATATCTCAGATGCGCTAGTCCCTCTGTCGTCTTTGTGGCCCTAAGATGGACTCACTCCACTATGTCCATGCCTCTCCTGTAGTGGCAACGCACATACTAATACGAACCAGGGTGCTGTCGGCATTCTTTGTCACAAGGGCACATTGCTGCTTGTGGTCAACTTTGTGTCCGCCAGCACCCTTAGGTCCTTCTCTTCGAAGCTGCCTTCCAGAGAGCTGCCCCTCAGTGTGTACTGGTGACTGAGATTGTTCCTCTCCAGATGCAGGACTTGGCATTTCCCTTTCTTGAGCATCACATGCTTCTTGTTGGACCATTTCTCCAGGCTGCCAAAATCTCTCTGAATGGCGGTCTACCCATCAGGGCTATCAGACACTCCTCCCAGTTTTGTATCATCTGCAACCTTCCTGAGGGTGCACCCTCATTCATGAGATGGCAAACAGCACTGGCCCTACTATTGACCCCTCATTAATTCCAGTAGGGACTGGCCTCCAGATGGACTTCTTGCCACTTGGAGCCTGGTTGTTCAGCCAACTTTCTGTTACCATACTCTAATCTAGTCCATTCCTTGTCAGTTTGTCTATAAGGATATTATGTGAGCCAGTGTTGAAAGCCTTGCTAAATTCAGATTCACAACATCCAGATATCACCTCTTGCTCACCAAACCAGTCGCCTGGTCATAGAAGGTTATCAGGTTGGTTAAGCATGATTCCCTCTAAGCATAAATCCATGCTGACTGCTCCCAATTGTCTTTTTGCTCTTCGTACGTTTAGAAATTGTTTCCAGGATTAACCTTCTCAGGGACTGAGGTAGGGTTAATCAGCCTCTAGTTCCCTGACTCTTAACTGCTCACTCTTCTGGAAAACAGGAGGGACATTTCCTTTCTCCTAATCTTCAGGAACCTCCCTTCTTCTGCCTGACCTTTCAAAGGCAATCAAGGCCTCATGATAATGTTAGCCAGCTCCTTGAGCACTTATGTGCACCCTATCAGATCCAATGGTCTCATCTGTGTCCAGTTAAGTTCAATGGTCCCTAGCCTGATCCTCCTCCACTGAAGGTAGGCACTGAATACGTCTGTCTTCTCCATGTCCTTTGTCAGCAGGTACCCTCCCCC
This sequence comes from Rhinoptilus africanus, assembly GCA_013400135.1. NCBI lineage: Eukaryota > Metazoa > Chordata > Aves > Charadriiformes > Glareolidae > Rhinoptilus > Rhinoptilus africanus. Next base: position 47,252 of record VXBO01011409.1, on the reverse strand, counting down.
CTTCAGCAGTGGTCCCATATTTTCTATGGTCTTCCTTTTGCTGCAAAGTACGTAGCACTGTCCTTCACATTCCTCATCAGTTTCAGCTCCTGATGGTCTGTGGCTTTCCCTACATGCTCAGAGAGAGTGTCTGTATTCCTCCTGGGTTGCCTGTCCTGCTCCCACCTCTTCTAAGATTCCTTTTTATGTCTGATTTTGGTCAGGAGCCCTTGCTCATCCATGCAGGCCTTTCCAACCTTTTTTCCTTCATACTCTCTGAATATCTACCGTTTCTTGTCTCCTTTTCCCTGACTCTCCTTTGAAGTTCTTACTCTTCACTCTGGAAGCCCAGTAGAGCTCAATCTTCCTTGTTTTTAAATGGCTCTTTTTCCTGCCTTGCCCAGTCATCTTGTCCTCTTGTTCTCAGAGTCTCTTTTTGTTCAGACTTACTCCATCCTTGCTTGCTCCCTAGACTATATTCTGCTGCATTTCACAGGGGTTTGTTCTCCCCCAAAATGAAAAAACACCCCCAAACATGTTTGCTGTGTCTTGTACTTTCTTAGGTATTCCAGAGTTTCTCCTTTTAATTTCCAATTATTAATAATCAAGAACAATGTGGATTTGTTATAAGTAAATGTTAAAGCTCCTTTTATTCAATTTTCATCTGTCTTTTTTTTTTTTTTTATTCCTTTACCTCCCCTTATCTCCATTCATTTTTATTGTGAGATTTTCAGGATGAGGATAATCTCTTTAAGGTGCAAAGATGTTATTTTCCAATATAGAGACTGCCACAAAATTGTTGTATCTACACGCCAGCGTTTTCTTTTGCTTTTAAAAAAAATTGTAATGTCCTATAAACAAATTACATGCTCCTTCTGGGGAATATCATGCTATCCTTACCTCCTGGAAAACAAAACCATCTGGCCTCAGTATTTCAATTATTGCTGAGCCACAGGCTAAGGTGGATGCCCAAGGCTCTCCCTGTGTGGTGATCCAAGAAAAAGGGATGGTGATCAAGGGTGAAACAGTTCAATATCTGTGGTATTTTTTAGAGCTGAAGTTTTTTCCATGGAATTGATGACAGTCCTTCATGGACACTGATATCTGAGGTACAACAGGAAACAGTATATATACTTTTACAATCAGAAGGTTTTTGTACAGCTCTAAATCCTCTCACTTTTAGGGGCTAGCTTTGTTTCAGCAATAATCTCTGTGTTTGAAAAGTCACCTCTGTAAGTAATATTAAGCAAACAGCGTCCCTTTAAGAGGTAGATCTGTTTGCGGATATGTCCGTGGAATTTTACATGCTCAGCAGAATATATGCCAAAATATAATTGGGTTTTTATGACCAAAAAACACATTAGAGAAATACTGAATGTGAACATAGAGAAGGAAGGAGAAGGTCATCAGTTCCTACAACATTTTGCTCTGTTTAGATAATGTTTTAAATTTATGCCTTTCACTAATAGTTCTGAGAATAAACTTGGATTTTTTTGCAAGTATCTTAAAATGTATTGTTCATTGTCCAGTCAGATACACACTATGCATGGACTTTTCACTCTGACTATCATTTATTTTTATATGCATGGTGCTCTATCAGCCATTGACGTCACCTCATAATGGTTAATGTCCTGTATGGACAATTCAGTTTTATAACGATAAGGAGAAGAATCAAGCAAAATTGCAAGTTGATCAGATAAGTAAATCTTTCATGACTTTTGGAAGACCAAGCACTCTTTCAGGGAGAGAGTTTCTGAAAGTTTCTGTCAATACAAACATTCTTGCAAATAAAAACCTCCCCTAAATAAATGCTGAGTGGAAGTTAAAAAGCATACTACCAATAGAAACATATGGTCAAGTTTCTTTTTCAAATGTTGGATCCAAACAGACACTCCCTAGCATGTAGCAATCCTTTTTGCCGAGAAACTTACGTTCTTGTTAACCCAGGCAAGGGCAGTCATGAGCCCAATTTCAAAGTCTTAGTGGATTCAATAACAGAAAAGTTGTTTAGGGAGTTAGAAAGCAAAGGCATCCAGCAAGGGCTAGAACTTGGGGTCTAGCACTGTGGTCTGGGAGGAACAGAAGAGAAATTGGCATCAAAGGGCCCCCTTGGGCTAGAGGACCAAAGATACGAATACTTTTTTAAGCTGAGAGCAAGAGCCAAAAATTGTGAAATCAAGGGAAAACACAGTAGGGGAAACAGAGTCCATCTACAGGAGTGAACTAATTAGTGATGTTTCATGACTGAGTATGACACTAGATTTAAAATTGTTTGATGCTTCCATCAGCAAATGTTTGATGATTCCATCAACAAATATTTGATACTCCAAGGATATGAATAGATATACTATAGATATAGTATATACTATAGATATACTGTATCTATACTATAGCTAGATGTATCTATAGATACTGACACTGAAATTAATCCTTCAGAACGCAACTGGTGGACCCCTGGGCCCCAACACTGGACACCCATGGTACTAAAATGGTGGCTAGGGTGTGAGGTTGTTCCTGATTTCAGTGGGAGCAGATCGAGGAGCAGACGGAAAGCCTCCAGTCCTTTTTCACTACTAAAACCATGAGAGCCTGGAAGCAAAACTGCCTTGGCCATGTGAGTGAGCAAAATCATAAAGATGTTTTGGTCCTTACGTACCAAAGTAAGGTTCCCAGGATTAGGAAAGTGGAGGAAATATGTGCTTTAGAAAGGTATCTGGCTTAGAAATAAGGGTCAGCCCCACCTTGAAGCAGAATGCCTGGCAATTTCTGAAGTCCACAATTAGCACATCGATTATAAGATATCTCTTGTGATTGAATATAGTCATCAAGACATCTCACAGGGTTTCCTACTCATGTCTCAAGGGCTAGAATTACAGCATACTCCACTAGCTTTGTCAGAGGCGTCCCTAAGGAATCTCTCTTTCCCAAGCACCTGCAAAGATATGAAATCTTTCCAAACTGCTGCACAGTTGCCAAGCATTCAGGAATCACTCTGCACTCCCGCATGGAGTGATGAGGTCTGCTTCCTGGTATCCATGAGTATTTGCATGCAATCTCCCAGAAGCTGAGTGGACATGGAGACTGCATATGGAAAGACAGGTTATCTACGCGTAGCCAGAACTCCCCGAGACATCCATTCTGCCCGTACGCTTGCTTCTCATCGCAGAGAGTGAGAGATCATAGCAGAGACTGAAAGGGACAGCTTGACTTGTCAGATCTCTACCTGGGTGCTGCTGAAAGAAGCTGAGGACAGTGTAGCCTAAGGATAAAAAACACTGCTAAAATTGTTAGAGCAAAACTCATCTGGCTTTTTCAGACTTCTTCTTTAAAAACTACTTTAGTGGCTATTACTTAAGTGTTTTAGAAACAGTTGTTCTGAAATAGTTGCTATCACAATATTTCAATCAATCAAATATGAATGATTCCAGAGTTGCTCACTTAGGTTTTACTGCTGCTTTTCCATCTTACCACTTCGCTTTCTGACATCCCAGTTTTCTTATTTTGTGAAACCAAGCTTAAAAATAGAGCTCTACTCACAGGAACATGATAAAAAATGCCCGCAAATTATATTTCACCACAACCCTGAGCAAGTTTCCTGACTCTTTCTCAGGAGTGCTTCTTGTTAACCATGTCAAATACACGTATGCATCCCACAAAAGCAGTACCTGCATTTCTGTACCAGCGGTTTAGAGGAGTTGCAAGTAACAAGCCCCTGTACCTGATAAGCTCCGCTGTCCCAAAATGTGTTTCTAGCATAGCCCAGACCTGCTATTTCAAACAGAAATGTTTTTTCCAGAAGGATACAGCCACTCTTTTGTTGTGGGCTTGCAGTTGCACAGCCATTTTTGCAATTAGGTGGTGAACTGGGCAGCGCTAATAGGTCATTATGGCCTCAGTAGCCACTGCTGCACAGCTGGGAGGTGCAGAGACTGAAGAACCAAGACGAGCCGAAACAGTGAGGAATCCTTCATGCAGAGAGTTTCGGGTCAGCGCCTCAGATGTTCTCACCACGCTTACCCAAATCACAGGGATCATCAATCCTGAGTTATGCCCATTTTCCGCAGTAGTTACAGGCTCCGGCTTTGCACAGGGATGAGCATCCAGTTAGAAGCAATGACAAGGGGTAGCCAACATGGTGACCTGACATGTCTGAGCTGACAAGTTCCTTGTGATGTCTTTGTGGTCCTTTGTATCCCTGGTGTGGTTATTTAATTACCACTCTCACAGTGAAGCAGCTGTTAAGTGGCTCAGAAGACTAATATACATTGAGTCTAGACAGGCACAGTTTGAAACCAGAGTTTTCAGTTCCTCTGTAGATAACCGATGCTATCTGAGTTTCTGTTTCTAAAAATATTCAGCATTTCCATAGCATTTTTACATTCTCTGTAAATGAAAGATCACCCTCAGTTTTGTTGTTACATCTCGCTTGCCATGAGTTACTCCTTAAGAAAGTGGGGAAGGCTGATGGGGAAATTAACAAGTTTCAGTTACTATTTAAGCCCATTACAAAAGCCCACAGTTTAATGCTGTTCTAATTTCTTTGCAAGGGAATATTCTTATAATTAAGCACACAGCAGGTGAGAGAGAAGGCTGAGCTTTGATGCATTACAAAGGAGGCAGGTCTGAGAAAAGTCTGAGAACTGCTTTTGAAATAGTGATTTTGTAAAATTTTATGTACATTTTCCTTTCCATAAGCAGAATGTGGTTTTGTTTCTTTATCATAAATATTGCAAATATTCTCATCTAAAAGTTCTTAGGTGTTGTGTGAACTGGATGTGTTCTGGGGACTACTAGTTAGAAGAGATGTGGGATTACTAGAGCTCCTAGCATCATGGTCTTTTCATGGCGTGACTTCTCCCTTTACTCTCGAGTTTTTTTCCCAGTTCATTTCTTGACATCAAGCTAGAAAGTGACTGTTAGATAAAGATGTACAGACAGGAATGGATTTGATTTGGTACAGATGAATGGCAGAATGGTGTCCAAAATTACGCCCCTGAAATGGGATATACACTCATCTGCTTCTAGAATGAACTGCCCTTAGCAACCCTCTGTGTCTGTCATCAGGCATGCTTGCATGCGTAAGAGCAGAGTCTTGCCAGGAACAGAGGTAGAAGCAGCTGGATGATGCTATGTCAGCATTGGTGATGTCAACCTGGACATCGAAGAAGAAACAGTGGAAGCAGCTGCAGAATCCATCAAAATTTTGCCTTGTTTAGGAGCATGATCTGTTTGATACATGGAAAAAAGTGAACAAACAGATGACTGAGCAATTTTCCTTACTTTCTTTTGAGACCTCAGCCCAGAGTCTGAAAGTGAAAGCTACAGGGTTAGCTCTTGAGTTTGTCCTTCTGCTTGTCTGTCTGTGCCAAAAAGCCCTATGGTAGACAAAACTGCTCTTGAATGAGTCTTCCCTTGAGTGAGCTTGGAGATGTCGTGGAAGTGCTGGCACTGAGTCTAGGAGACACATCTGCTGTGCCCTTTGCCTAAGGACAAGAAGTTCAGTCCTTCCCCAGCGAATCATAACTGGGTGGATTACCTGAAATACAGGGGACAGGTTTGTTCCACGTACTCATCATCTTGAGTCATCGTTACATTGCATCATATATTCCAACCCCATGGTATCAGTGTCTAAGGTGTGACGGTTAATTTTGATAAGTAGGAAGCAAGTGTCTACAAATTACTGCATCCTCCGAAAGGGGCTATTACAAGATTGTATCTTCTTACCCATTTCTTAGTGACTTGCTCTGGTTTTTATTACAGTTAAAGGTTCTTTTCAGTCATGTAATTGTGGTAAGTTTGGATATAGAAATACTATGTTCTCTTTCTGTGTATCACACCCTTAAAGACCTGGGCATCTGTAGAAACCAGTAGGCATTTTGTCTTCAGCTGACTCCATCATAGTTGAATCAGAAACATTTTATGTACCTCCTCCTGGAAACCTTGCCTTTGCACTTTCTTTTTCCCTCTCAAGCAAAAAGAAATATTACTCAGGCAACAAATGTTCTGCGCGTGCGTGTGTGCAAACATTAGGTATGGCTAAATGGACAATGTTGCTTGGCAGTCTAAGGACATTAGTTTTCTTGCACGTGTGTTTGTGTGCTCAATACAGACTTGCCTTGCTTTTCGCTGGGGTGTGACAGACTGTTTCTCAATGCCATGAGAGAGCAGGAGGCTCATCTAAGAGGCTTATATCATATGAATAGGTGTGGCTTCAAAAGAAACTCCAGGCTATTTCCAACAGGAACTTACTCGCCACTGAGTCTTTTCACGGTTATCTACTCATGAGTGGGGCTGGTAAACACTCATTGCGCAATAAAGCTATGCACGGCATGAAGTACTCGGTTTTCCCAAAAGGCAAAACGAAAGACTCAGACTTCTCTGTTTGGTTCAGGTATACACATGGAAACTTACTCTTGGTTAGAGGACTGTGTGTCCAAAGAAGTCAAGATGGTTTGACCACAGTCCTTCTCTCCACCCCTAGGGAATAGGGAGCAGGTGCCAGACCCTTCATGGGGAGCAGGTATACCACGCAGGGCCTGAATGCAACTTCCACAAGCGTCTTTAGGGAAACCTGCTAGTAAGGGATAAGAGCACAGGCCACTGGTGTCCTACAGGCAGGGTTTGGCACAGTGGTATGAGTCTACCCTCTGAGACACTGGCAGGTTGTAGCTGTGTTACCATCATGGCTACAATAAGGGAACTCTCACTTATCCTGTATCTGTTGCCTACAGGTGTTATAGCTTGTACCAAGACGGTTGAATATTAAGTCAGTGTGGAAAAGGTGTGACAATCTAGGCTCGTGTGCTCTCACTGCTCACTGTAGGTTGAGGCTGAAATTTCCAGCAGCCCAGTTGCTTTGTGCTGTGCTCCTGCACAGTAGTCAAGAGCATGCACTGGCTGAACTTCATTATATGACCCGGTAATTTTTCCATTTCAGTCCAACTTAATCTCTCTCACTTCCCATTTGAGATCCCTTTGCAGGCCCTTGATTTTTAAAGAGAGATAGCCAAAACACTCCTGCCTTAGTGATACAAATTACCATAAAATGAAGTACATTGTAGGTCTGCCATAGGTGTGGGCCAGGCAGAAAAGAAGGTTGTGGTAGCTCTAAACTCTATAACTTATCCCTGGAGACATAGCTGAAGTCCAGAAAGCCTCCTGGCACATTCCTACGTGCTACAGGTCTGCTTAGAACCTCCCCAGCACCTACATCTTGTGCCAGCTTCCTCACCATCCCCAGCCTTGGTCTGCTGCAGGACAGGGTTTCTGAGGAGGTCTGTGGCTCAGAGATCTGTCTTCTGAAGTGCCTGTGTAGAAGAAACCCTCTCCTGGATAGATACAAGAGATTTTCAAGCCCTTTTTTATCACTTTTACCTGAGATATATTGCAAAGGAACAAAGATCTCAGCCCATATAGCTGAGAATGGATGAAGGATCCAGTACTAAAAAAGAGGATGAAATGAAGGGGTGGTAAAGTGTGAAAACAGAAAGCAGAGGTTTTGGTTAAAAAAAACTCAAAAACCAAAAAACACACCAAAAACCAGAAACAAAACCAGAAACGTCTGTTGTTACAGAACGGCTTGGGTAGGTAACAGGAAAAGTGGATCAAGTCAGGGAGGTGCAGGCCTTCATAAACCTTGACAGTCACCAGAATATGTTGTAAGAACATTGTTCAGAAAAATTTGTGGCAAGACTGTTTGGAAATACAGCCATGTGCTGTATGGGTTTGGGGCATGTTGTCACTTTTACAAAGCCCACATGTGTGTCTGGCTTGCAAAAAGCCCTGTGTGTGCAGCTTACCAAACAGAGAACTCCTGATCACTGTTCTGCAAGCTGGATTTCTCACCGAAATGGATGATTGGCCTGCTGGCACAGCAATGTGCAGGCATGTTTGGCCTGCAGAATTACATATTTCTGCTGATATGTAATGAAGTGCAGCACTAGGAGTCATCACTGGCTAAGAGCTTTACTGAGAATATCTGCGGCATACACTTGTGTATCTCTAATGGCTGTGATTATGATGCACACAGTGCCAACCATGCCACCAGCAATACACAGGGCAGCAAACAAACCTCTGCCTCCGTCCCCAGGGTTCAAGATGTTTTTCCTACTTTTTCTTCCAACTTATATCCATTTCTGTTTTCTTAATTTTCATTCTGTCTTTTTAAAGTGTACCACATCTAGAAAAAACTCTTTTTTAGATGAAGGACAGGGCTGAAATGATTTACTGATTTGCAGCCAATTCATAATGGGGTACGGTTTTGTTTCAAATCCTCCTGTCAGGGCAGAACTTTGGTTTTCTGTCGCCAAGACCATAGGTGCTGTCGCCCCACAGAAGCTTTTCCCCTTTAGAGACATTAACCTGACTCCTAGAATTCTGTGGTCTGTGTGTGTTTATAGTCATGCCTCTAAACGTCTTTAAGAAAGCTTTCCAAATTTATGTCCAGACCTTGCTTTTTCACTGCATGCTAAGCCTGGCCCCAGATGGGAGGTGATATTTTAGCGCAAAAGCTCCATTGCCTTCCTTTTCTATATACATGATCGATTTCTGACAAACCTTCTTAAAAGTAAGATAATCGTATTTATGCAACGTATTTTGCAACCTTAGCTCTTAGAAAAAAGCTAATTTGCATCACTGTCAGAGAACATGTATTCAAATGGTGTGAGTTTGGTAGTGCTTAAGCAAAACATGACCATATTGATCTGAAGTTTATGGCCAGTGAGACCATGAGTTTTGATTCCAGGCAGATTAAATTCTTTGGCTCTAGCATAGGGGAGAAGGAGAAATGTTATTCACAATGAGTTTAACTCAGTGCCTGGGAAAAATGAAATGACAACTGTTTGGCTGAGGGACAGGGGCAAAACATTGACACAAGATGCCCTGACCAAGATTTTAACTTCTCTCCACTATTCTACATCTGTTCGGTATTATTGGATTTTGATTGTAGGCAGAGGCCCAGCACTCCCAGAGCTTTTCATTTGAAGCAACAGACATACATTTTAGAAAGTGAAGAAAACTTTCTGTATGGGTGCAAAAAAAAGCAGTCTCAACTTGAGAATAACGTATGTTCCCATACAGATAGAAATGCCTTAAACTGGTACCATCCATATCAACAGCCAAGTGTTGTCAGTGCTGTAATTATTTACACAGCAGTACAGGTATCAGAGAATTTGGCTGTAAGAAGCTAGTGCATTTTGTGCTCTTTTACTTTGCCCAGTGCCTTGTGGTGCTTTACTGTCTCTATGGCATTTTGATGAGTCCAGGCGACAATAGGATCTTTCTATTCATTTCTTGCCTGTGTAAAGGTTGTATAAAAGCTTGTCTGAACATGCAGAAACTTGCTTCACTAATCGGACAGGTGAAGCAACCACATCCTGTTTCCTGTTACCGAGTGTATTGCTATCTGTAGAGCTCTGCAGTTTATAAATATTGCTACAGCTTGTTAGCAGAGCTACATCGACCACAGTACCTCATAACTGCTCCATGCAAAAGTGTTCCCAGGTGCCAGGGTGTGTTCAAGAAGGCCGGGGAAGAATACTGCCCAAACCCAAATGTTAAGCAACAGTAAACAGATGAGTTGCCTTCTCTTCCTTCGTTTGTGTAACAGCCCCTGCTCCTGTGTGCATTTCCCATGGCGATCCTGACAAGCCATGAGCAGAAGTTGCTGCAGTGCTGGCCTGCACTGAAAACTCTGCCAGCAGTGTCTTAGCATTGTTTTCATCTGCCTGGCTCATTTAGTCCTAAAGACATTACCATAGCGGGTGAGGAAACAGTAGAAAGCACACCTGGGGAAGCAGGTTCATCCCTCTGCTCCTTTTTTTTGTGAATGTTGACATTAACTGTTCCCTTCCCTTTTTGAACATTTAAAAGGCATCCTTTTTCAGCCTGCAAGCTGATTATGAACAATAATTTATTCTCACAACCCTTCAGTGAGGCAAGCAGGTACAATTATCACTACTTTACTGAAAGGATAACTGAGAAAAAAAGTTTAATGAACTGCTTAAGGCCATATGACAATTCAAGGGTTTTTTTATTTATTTACAGTTTTTTGAACAATTTGAAAGTTGCATCCAGAGAAGGGAATCTCAAAAGTGTCAATCTGTTTTATAGAGCTGTAAATGAGGTGATTGACCCCTGTCTAAATTACTTTTTTCATGTTAGCCAGTGAGATCAGCACTTGATTAAATCTCACTTATTAACCCTCCAGCAGTCTCCCTCCAGACCCAATACCATCATCCTTCTCTGCGAGAGGGCACTCAACAGCAACATTCAGTACAAGCTTTACTTTAAATTAGTCTGAAAGCAAGTTCATGTTATCAGTGCAAAGTCTTCCATCAGAAATCCTCACTCAGTGTAAACCTGTCTTCTATCATTCAATTTACCTTGGTGATGAACTTCTTAAGCCACCTGCTACTTAAGGTAGGAGCACTTGCACAGCAAATTGGCTTGCAGGAATTACAGCAACTTCACTCTTCTTGCAGATGTTTTACTCCCCTGTATCTACATGACCTAACCATCCAACGCAGAAAGAAATCCCAGAAGCTGTGAGCTGCTGCACTCCTGTTTTCATCTTTGCATCTTATCAGCAATAGAGTTGGGTAGAACCATGACATCTTGCCTTACCGTGGCAAAACAAAGCTAACATGCCAAGCCATACCCAGTGAAGACCAGTGTGCAATGCTCACTCCATGTGCTAGCAAAAGTATTGAACTACATTTGCCAAATATATTCCTTTCTGAAGTTCCTTGAGGGGCTGCTATATAAGAGACACTAGATGGCTTATTTTTTAAGTCTGACAAAGTTGAGATCTTCCAGGAAGGCAGAAATCAAATCATTCCCCAAAACTTAGCAACTAGTTTCTGCTAGAAAACTAGTACCTTAGATAGTCATTTAGCATGATTTCCTTTAATCCTGGTAAGATTTATCCAGGAATATTACAAGAACAAACTCACCAGTAACAACAGTGGTTTCCAATTTTCATTTTATAATTAATGCTTCATAAAATTCCAGGATACAACTGCGTGGTCTTAATAAATATACTGTACAAAACTGGCAAGTTTTCTTTGAGAACAAGTAATTTCCTTTTTTTTTATTTTAATGGAAGGAGTCAGTCCATGGAGCTGTTTGTTCATTTATATGTGTATTTTTATTAATGGAATAAATTTCAAGTCGCCTTTGTCCTTGCCTATTATTGAGTCATGATGTTTTCTGCACTTCAGAGGCAACATTCCCTCATTGGGTAACAATTTTAGCAAGACTGAAAGACCTGCCAGCAAACAGAGCCTCAGGAAGCCCTGTCCCAGCTTTCATTTCTTCTGGGCAAAAATGTACTCCTGGTGTGGAAACCCAACATTAACACCAATAACAAAGGAGCAGGGCTAGTGCAATATACACAGGTGTCATCCCTGGCGCTCTAGAGTCCACAAATACAGTAAATTGCAAGAGAAAACCTGGGCTGTGTCCAGGCACAGTTTCTCTGGCCAAAGCTAAGGATGCGTTGCTGCTTCTTAGTTTCATGTGCTGTGTCTGAAGTGCTTGCACTTTACCTGGTAAAGTATATTTTGCCCTTAATGCCCGGAGCCATAAGTGTGCTATGTACTTTCAGCTGAATTTTGCCCTATATGGACTGATAGGACCAGTATGCTAAAAATACGTGACTTATTTCTTGTGGTATACAGATTTCATTTTAAAAAGACTGCAGTTTCTTCCATCCTGTCTCCTACTAAAGCTTCCTTTGTTCTGTCCCCTCTAGGCTACATGAGCAGCTTGCAGCTGCTCTTTTAAATTGGCTTAGCTGAACTTTCCGAGTCCTTCCTTTCTCAGTTACCAGCAGCAGAGCCAGAGGTTCCCATGGAAACACTGGGGAAAACAATGCAAAGCTTATAGGAGAGCTGCCCCAGCCCCAGCTTCAAGTGGACCTTCACGGGTGTATTGTAGTTGTGCAGGGGTTAGTGCTTGAAGTGCCCATGCTAAACGATTAGATAGTAAGCAAATGAGAGCAGACAGACTTTTGGGATGAGAATTATACACAGATCTACACATTTTAGTCCAGTGTCATGGAAGCACTTAAGGAAGGTTGTTATAATGTATGTTTCCTTGCCATTCTCCTGTGTGTCCTTGTAATTGTAAGAACAAGCATATTTTCCTGATTTCCATAGCAACACCCATTAGTGAGATGGAGCTGTTCAGCTCATTCTTTATTGCTGCTGATTTTACACAAAAAGCTGCTTCTGAAACTAACAGTTAAGAAGAAGTATACAATCTGTAGTCCTTATTTTTGTGCTCCTCATGTTGTAAGTACTGCGGAGACTGGGCAATGTGACCCTCTTCCTCCCAGCCATTACATTACTCTGTCAGAACATTTGACAAAAATGAAATTTATCCAATTATGGTTTTCAATATAAATAGTCTTAGCAATGGTAATTTTTTGCTGTTATGTGGACTTGGGCAGGACCTATGTCAGCTCTACATCTTGCGCTTGCAGACATGTCTATGTCCTATGAGTAAATTTAAGTTTAGGATCATTTAGTTCTGTCTCGTTCCCTGAATAGCAGTTTATCTGTCCTCCCGTTCTGTACCAGAGCTGGCTGTCAGCCTAATGGGGGCTGGCTCAAGGCCTGTCCTGTCCATGTGAGTTCATGGGTGCTGCGTTTCCATTTCATATGCACAGGATTGCTGGCAACTTGGTCATGCATGGTTTATGTCAGGCTTATGTCATGGACTGCTTCAGGGTTCAAGTGGCATCACTGTCACAGTGGCATCAGCTGACCCTGCAGTGCACAGTGTCCTTACTCCTTACCCCTTGAGCAAGCTCTGTGGTATTCAGAGTTTTATCTACAGATTAATCCAGGACAAGAATGGTTGGCATTGATCATAACTAAAACTACAAAATGTGGGGGGAAATTCTGAAAAGTATAGGACTTGAGATTTATAGAGTGCTATTTAAGAAGGGAGGATTCCACAGTTCTTTATGAACTACAGACATAAACACCCCAAAAAACTCAGCTGCTGGCCCATGGGAAGAAAGTAGACAGACAGGCAGCACTTACTGTTCTTCTTCGTTACTGTTTACATCGTGGGTAGTGCATAGAAACTCCAGGCATGGATAGGCATGCCACAATGATTGATGTTGCACTGACAAAGGATGGAAGGGCAGCCCTTGTTCCAAAGGACTTAATGTTTATAGTGCCACACTCCACACAGGAAAAAGTGTTTAAGAACAATAAATCAAACTTGGGATGCAGCTCCGTGCTGTCTGGGTAGCTGGGCAACTGCTGGTGCCGGAGGCGTGTATCTGCAGCTGGTGTGCACAGAGGAATGGCCCCACTGCAAAAGCAGATGTAAATATCTGTGCGGGTGTTCTTCAGACAATAAACTGGGTATGTAAGTGTTAAAGGAAGCAGACTTGGGGCAAAAATATTAATTTAATTCATTCATTTTCATGGAGTTTTTCTTTTCCCCAGGGGAGCTCCACCGGCACAGATGCCTGGAAAGAATGCACTGGATTCGTAAATCCTGCGACAGTGCCTACCACAGGGCTCCACCAGCTGCAGACCAGAGGTGAGGTTGCTAGCTATGGGACTCCTGCAGCTGTTCTGCAGGCAGATATATTCCCTCAAGATGTCCTGTGTTTGTGCCAGAGCACATGCCATGGTCTTTCCCAACACCTATTGTGACACTAAGGGCCTGCTGGGCCATGTGGTTGATGGCAGGCAGAGCAGGAAGATACCCTCCCTTCTCTGTGACCTTCCAAACAGTAAGTATTTCAAGAAGAGAGCCACAAACAGAAATTTGTTCCAAACACACATCCTTAAGCAGAAGCCTACACTGTCTCTGAACAGGTGCTGGAATCCACCTGTTCTGTGAAAATGAGGTGACACTTTCATCACCCTCTGCAGCTACCTGAAAGGAGGGTGTAGAGAGATGGGGGCTGAGCTCTTCTCCCTGGTGACAAGGGATAGGACAAGAGGAAACGGGTTCAAGTTATGTCAGGGCAGGTTTAGATTGGATATCAGGAATCATCTGTTCACTGAAAGGGTTATTAAACATTGGAATAGGCTGCCCAGGGAGGTGGTGGATTCACCATCACTGGAGGTGTTTAAGAGAAGGGTAGATGAGGTGCTTAGGGACATGGTTTAGAAGGGTTTTTGTCAGGGTAGGTTAATGGTTGGACTTGATGATCTCAAAGGTCCCTTCCAACCTCAGCGATTCTGTGATTCTATGATTCTGTCACAGCCAGGAGCCAGGTTGAAAGATATTGTCTCTGAGAGTACTCCATCATTTCCAATCCAAGGGATTAAAAAAACAAAAAAAAGAGAAAGATCTGACCGAAATTCTTTCTGGGCTCTAAACTCTTTCTTTCAGATCATTTGTTTCAGATCTTTTACCTTTTAATGATCTCCACCAGCAAATAAATCTGCTTCTGATTGAAGCAAAAGCTGATGCTGTTGTGTAGGGCTACAGAACCTGATACTTCAAGACATGGAGCATCCATTGCAAGAGTCAGAGAGAGGGCTGCCAGTATTGTTTATCCCACAGTACTGCTTTAACCTGCTAGGAGTTCTGTTTTGTGAGGTACTGCATGCACAATACTGAGGGATAGTCCCACCTACAATGAGATAAACATTTAGCTATAGAAGACAAGCTGGAAAGAGGAATAACTATATTTTAACCACACATTTTTATAGGTAATCAACTTAAACTTAGTTTAAACTAAAACATCTAGATAATATGTTTAACTATGGCCTAGATTCACATTACTTACATCTCATCACATACAAACTAAGTATCTATTCTAAATGATCCAGCAGATTTCTTCTATGGTAAATGGAGAGAGAGAGGGACATGTCTGCAGAAGGGCACACAACCAAACTTAAATACATGTGAATAATCCCTCTCTTCAGGAGTAATTTACAAAAGTAGTTTGAATGAGACATTACTTCAGCGGTAGCTGGGTGGGATGAATCACTCTGTGTGTGACTGCCCAAGGTCACTTAGGAAGTTAATGCTGGAGCATGACCCAGACTCCTCAGCCCCATGCCTCAGCCCTAAAAGCATCTGTCTTCTTTCATGTCCTGATTTTGACTTAATGTGATGTGTTTTACTTTCTTTCTGATCCAGCAGAAAGTTCAAGTTGTTGATATGACCTAAGAAGTAAATGAGAATTAATACAAAATGTTAATAATCTGTGTCTATCTGCTGTAGTAAAAGGTCATTCTTTTCACAATAATTTAGTCTGGGAAAATTTTGTGGGGTTTCCTTTTCATCTGAAACATTGTAAGTTTCATTAAGGCTCTATGTGCTGTGAAATATAGTTTTTAAAAAGTATAAAAAAAATTATGGTATTCAAGCAAGGGACTAAAGCTGCACTTAGAAGCAGAGAATGTCTTTTATAATGTAGAGATGAAGAGAAGCTGTCTTTCCTCCCTACTGCTTTCATCATTTGTGCTTACAAAAATGCTTTGTCTAATGTTTCTGGAGTGATCCCTCTCCATCCTCGAACAGTAAGAGATCATCTGTGGTTGTAAGAGATAGGCTAGGTCAACATCAGTCTGGCGTTTGATTTAGTAGATATCCAGCACGGTGTCATTCGTGTCCTATTCTAAGGAATGCAGTTGTTGGCGGGTGTCAGGGGCTTGGGGAATGACACTCCGGTCACCCATGTTAACCTCTGGTAATGACCTGAAAGTGCAAACAGAAAAGATAAGGGCTTGTTGTTCACCAACTGAGGTCCTCTGACTCTGTGTTACACAGAGATTGATAATGAGGTGGCCCTAATGTCCCTGCTAGCCTTCAAATCTTTCAGGTGGTGGTCACCAGCAGTTTGTCACGATCCTGTGTTTCTTGGGGCTGTAAGCAGAGCACGGAGAGCTTCTCAGTCCTCTCACATGGGACAAACTGGTGGCTTCACTTCCAGATTGAGATTTTCCACACTAGACACTTCAGAAGCTGTTGTTGAGAAGTGTGCAAATATCATGACCAAGTTCGTATCATTGGCCTTCTGTGATGAGAGGTGGTAATGAAGACTATGTTATACTGGTGTCTGCATGGAGTGCAGACAGTCATTTCCTAACACGGTGCCTGCAGGTCCACTGGACAGAGGCCTGTGGTTCTGCAGACACAGCTGTGCGAAACGTCTCTAACAGCAGACCATCCAGCTTGTCCAAGTTCCAGGGGTGGTGACAGAGTTTGCCATGATGTTTCCTATGTCAAGGCCTGTTGCTATGAATGCTTCATGCAGAGAAACTGTAGAAGTTGCATGGGCAGTGAAACCATTTCAAACTATTTTGTCATACGACCTCCCCAAGGCAACATGGGAAAGAACATGGGAGGAGAATATGGTGGAGAGATGCCAAGGGCACTGCTCTCCCGGAGCAGCTTTCTGCACAGTGCAAAATCAGCAAAGGGCACTCTTACTGGATGGAAATGTTAATTTTTGTCAGCGTGCCTCAGGAGAGGAGTCAGTCACTGTGCTGTTCTGTGATGCCTTCAGTAAATCCTGGATGGATGCTCTGAGAATAGTTGGGCGTGTGATCTTCATCTGGGCTCTTCCATACCTGGAAAACCGCATGCTGTGATGAATCTTGCAGTATTACTCTGCAGGCAATAGCGAGCAGCTCTGATGTTAGGCTCTGGATCGGTGACAGGATACCTTGAATTTTTCATTGATCACCCTGTTTTTTCCTCCAAATTGTATGCAGGTTTTATGTCGTAAGTGTCTGGTCTAAAAGACTGTATGTTTGTAAATACCTTAATTGTTTTGTTTTCAGTAAATACTCTTATTCCAGCAAGTATTTTACACTTACAATCACATATTTACTGCTTCCTTGGAGAGCTTCTACCTCATAAAAGGCCTAAGAAATCCTGCAACTTCCTGCAGAGATTGCTGGGATCTTCAAATTGCAGGCACATACTTGTGCAGGATCTGTCATCTCTTCACACCTCACCTTCTGCAGTTACAACACTCCCATAATTATGGCTTAAAGAGAGAATACATACAAGTTGTTAAAATGTTGGCCTTCTTTTTCCTTTGGGTGTGGCTAATTCATGACCAGCTTCTCCTGGTCAGACTCATAGCTGATTTCAAAATGAGCTTTTCTCCAGATACACATGTCTATGTTGGTAAACATAGACATAAAACCATCTGCAGCAGCCACATAGCATAATCCAGGTAAACAATTGGTACAAAAGTCTCAGTTAGCTGAAGAGCATCCTTGGCTGTTATTAGCTTTTCTCTTAGCAACAGTTACAAAGTTCAGCACCATGAAATTCTTTGTGCTGCCTGGTCAGCTTTGTATTAGAAATAAGAGAAGACTATGCAAACGTAACTTCAATGCAGGATCATGCTGAGAAACAAATTTCTTCCTTTGTGGTTTAACTTCATGGACAAATACAACTCACTGCCTCTCTGGTCCTGCTTACACCAGAATTTATATTTATGACAAATAACCCTTCAGATCACTTTCCTCCCAGGACAAGCTTTCCATGTTCTTCTGGCATACAAAGGTTCAATATTTCATTAATGAAGCTCTTTGTCATAAGGAATTGGCTATATATCTAGGAGGAAAAAAAAAAAAAAGTCCATGTCTCCCACCTGTTCTTCTGTATTAATTCTTTTCAGATGAAGCACACAACTTTGAAAATTATATGAATGCTGTGCTTCTGATAGACACTATCATGAAAACACAGGAAATCTCTCAGCTGTCTTGCAGGTTCTATGTTCTCCCCAGTGAGATCTGTATATTTAAAGATTGTCAGATTATCTTATTTTGCAGTAGTTTTCTTGCATCTTTTTACCCTCTCTGGCAATATAAAGGGAGTAAAAACAGTGCTTTAAGCAGGTGACATGTAACCCAAGAAATACTTAATTGTAAGGAATGTTCTTACACTTAATTGTAAGAAGCACGGCAAAAAGTTTTCTGGAATGCAACTGTAGACTGGTAGGGAACATCATCCCTTCTCTACCTAGAAACCCATGCTGCATCTATTTAACAGGACTGTGAACCTCTTGTGCTTGCCTGTATGATACTGCCTTCACCTAAGATATTATATAAATAATAATAAATGCCATATTAATAGATTGGACATTTCATGTTTCTCACCTGTCTTCTTTGGAAATCATGTTGAATGAGACTTTTCCATTTGAACAGACCTGTCTCTTTCCAGACACTAGTCTACATTTATGACGATGTGAGCTGTGCTGCTATTAAAATCACATGTGTGTGTATAGGAGACAGCACAAAACTCAGAATGCAGAAAGCCTGTACCTGGAAAAATTTCCTAGCTGGAATTTTCCCAAATGCGCTATGCTGTAGATTATCTATATTCTGTTTTTAAATGATGAAGACATGCAGTTAAAGACATATCTATATATGTTGTTCCATTTTACTAAAAAAGTCCTGAGTCAGGACACCAAAATGATTACCTGGATTAAAAATGATGAAGTTTGCTTTTTACTTTGTAAAACAAATGGATATCTAGTTGCATTCAGAGCTTTCTATCTCCTCAATTCAAACTTCTGACCATACATCACTGTAGCTGACAAGTTCAAGATTCTCTTTGTTTTGTAAAATACTGTATTTGTGGAAAAATCTCTTAAAAAAAAATCATGTTAAGAGGAAGTATGTTGCATAAAAGCAGTGTAAAATGTGGGAAGAAATCACATTTCACTCCTGTCACTGGTAATTATTGCTCTTTGCAATGTGTTTGCTGCACCAAATCAGCCTGTTGATCTTACAGTTAGGATACACTTAGGATCCTCTGTGTCATTTGCATGATAATGCTATGAGCCAGTTGCACCAGAAAGTGCTTTTGCTGATGAAATCTAAT
Organism: Rhinoptilus africanus; assembly: GCA_013400135.1. NCBI lineage: Eukaryota > Metazoa > Chordata > Aves > Charadriiformes > Glareolidae > Rhinoptilus > Rhinoptilus africanus. Next base: position 28,445 of record VXBO01011409.1, on the reverse strand, counting down.
TATACAGGCTTCAGTTAAAAGGAGCCCTTTAGTGTAAAGAGAGTTCTGTGAACAGTGAAATTGCCTTTATGCTTAGAGCTACCTATATGTCTAAATGAAATCGGCGCCTTTCTTGTTCTTGCCCTTTCCACAAGAAAATAGTCAATTTAGGTAAAAGAGGAGTGCACAAAACCTCCTTATTCCTATACTTCCAAAGGCTGTACTTATTTATGTCACATCTTCTCAATCATTGTGTGCAAAGTAAAGGACGAAAACCATTTCAGCTGAAATATGGAGCAAAGATTGACAGGCAGAGCTTGCTAGTCTTAGAAGGGAATATTCCAAAATATCTCACTAGATCAAATAACTGTCTTATATTGAAATCAAGGAAGGTTTGATAATTGTGCATGTGAGTATCTTTACATCTTATTATTATTCAAATACTTTTAGAAGTCCAATCTGCACATGAGCTTAACTGTTCTTGTCTGTCTGTGTAGGATACTGTGTGAGGCAGTAGTTGGTACAGTGTTAATTTTAAATGAACAGGAAGGAATGAAAAAAATTGAGATAAAATGTAACAGAAAACCACTCTGCGTTGTAACAGCTAATCCACAGCTTGAAGGAGCAGAAAGCTTTCTTCCCAAAGGTGCTATAAACTCACCACTTGGAGGAAACAGGGTAAGCAAGAAAACTCTACAGGCTGAGTAGAAGGAACTGCGCCTTCTGTTGCTCACATGGGCTGGAGGGAAGGGCATCAACAATGAAGCAGTGGTAGCAGAATATTTGAGATGAAATATTTGTTTTAAAAAAAATAAATAAAAAATCAGGTGATTTCATTCTATGTATGTCACAGAACCAGAAATGTTCCAGTTGATTTTAAAACCACTCAGATAATTTTCCAGGGGCATTTTCCTCCTTTAAACCATCCATGTGTGTCTCTCCCATTATTAATTTAAAGTTCTTACTGTGCAGAAAAAGGATACAGGAGCTGCCTTTCTTACTGCTGCAGAACATTCCAAAGGCTGGAGGCCCTTGCAGCAACATTGGGATAAAAAATCCATATTTTTAATGGATCTTGGAAATGAAGGGGAAAAAACCCCAACAAAACAAACCTGTAATAGTATCTTACTCCTTACCAGTGCATATTTGCCACAGATGACAAGGAGACGCCTCTTCTGAGAGAGTTTTTCTAAGAATTGAATACTATGTCTTATTTAATTACTGTGAGGACCTGCATCTGACTAGTAAATGACAAGTTCTTATACTTTCCTCTGAGGTTTCTGGTGCTGGACATTTTTAAAAGCATGACTCTGGTCATGGCAACTTTTATATGAAACTCCTGCTTCTTCTCCAGCCCTTTTGGGAAATTCCTGCACTGTGGAAGGAATTGGTGGACTCTAAGTCTGGATAGTAAAAAAAAGTATTTACTTCCTACAAAACAAGGAAGGCATGTTCCTCAAAGTGAAGCACAGCAGAGAGAAAGAACATGGCTACCATATGTAGAAATCCAGACATGTGGATTCCTCGGCTGTCCGACACTCTGCATTCTCGTGTTGTCATGTACTCTCTTACAACAGGAGACAAAACAATATTTTTTTTCTGCTGAGGCCAGTTTTGCTAATTGTATTTATTGACGTTGTTGTCAATGTAAACAACAGTGGAAAATTATTCCCAGTATATGACATTGGACACAGGGCTGCCTAACACACCCACTGAGGTAGAAGACTGCAGATAGAGGTGGAGTTTTAAAAACGGAGTTCATCTTTCAGCTCTGTCATTGATTTCAAAAGAAAAGCTCCATTACCTGCTCAGCTTGAATTTGTCCACAGTGATATACATACTCTGGGGATATTAACACAAGCTAACTGTGAGGGTTTGTGAATGAAAAATTACTCATTTCTTAAAGATCTATGGAGGAAAAAGATTACAGAAACAGAAAATGAATCTAAGTATTTTGTGGGGCCAGATGGTTACAAACCATTTGGTTGAGAAAGCTCTGGTGGAGTATGTAAGATTATAAGAGAAGGACATTAATAGGGCTTTGCTTCTCAGTTTGTTTTAATTAATTTGGTTAATGCTTTTGGACTGCAGCTTGTTCAAACAAAAGTAGTCTGTTTGCCAAGAAGTGTTGCATGTAGAGAATAAGTGATTCCTGGAGCACCAGAAATTATCAGTCATCAACATGACCACGTACAGAAAAGTTTTTTAAAATATCTGGGCATTTTAATTATCCCTCTTTTCCTGAATTTTGTCAAGATTAAACATGAATACAGAAAATTATTCTTGAGAAAGACAGAAACTGAGCCTTTGGGTTTGAGATACACCATGATCCTTCATGTTGCATTCATAGCATGGAGATGTTTGGAACCAAAGGTAGATACTGCCCTGACCCAGAGTCTGCTTCGTGACTGCAGGCAGGGTTGCATTGGACTACTGTGTCCAGTTCTGGGCTCCCTGGTTCAAGAAGGACAGGGAACTGCTGGAGAGGGTACGGCAAAGGGCTACAAGGATGATGAGGGGACTGGAACACCTCTCTGATGAAGAAAGGCTGAGGGACTTGGGTCTCTTTAGCCTGGAAAAAAGACAACTGAGGGGGGACCTCATCAACACTTAAAAGCACTTAAAGGGTGGGTGTCAGGAGGATGGGGCCAGGCTCTTTTCAGTGGTGCCCAGTGACAGGACAAGAGGGAATGGGCACAAACTTGAGCACAGGAAGTTCCACCTAAACATGAGGAGGAACTTCTTTGCCTTGAGGTTGGCAGAGCACTGGAACAGGCTGCCCAGGGAGGTGGTGGAGTCTTCCTCTCTGGAGACATTCAAAACCCGCCTGGACGCGTTCCTGTGTAACCTGCTTTAAGGTGGCCCTGCTCTGGCAGGGGGGTTGGACTAGATGATCTCCAGAGGTCCTTTCCAACCCCTACCATTCTGTGATTCTGACCTGTTCATGCTCCTTGGCGTTAGGGGTATCCCACACTGCTGCGCAATATCACCAACAGCAAGCCTTGAAGCATCAGTGGCGAGATTTGTCTCAAACCACAAGGCAGGCTTAAAAGTGCTAAAATACTCTGGTTTCTTTCTCTGTTTTTGGTTTCAAAGCCCAGGCTGCATCGGGGGCCCTTCTTAGCCTGCAATCTTGAGAGCTAGGAATGTCTAAATAGAAATTGTGATTCTTCTGTAAGCACTGTAAGAAATTAGAATCAGAGGCTACAGGAAGGAAAAGCAACTTCCCTGAGAATCACGACATCTAAAATTCTACTTGCAGCTGTGTTCCCCCTCTGTACATCCAGGCTGACAGAGTATGCAGCTTCACAGATCTTTTTCTTGTCAGAAAAGGTATCTTCAAAAGTTCCCTGACTCTCTCATTCCCCAGACCCTCACTGGAGTTCACTGTTCCTGCTTCTGCACTGGTAGCTCAGCTTGTTTGAGGCCAAGCTATAGAATAGTGCACTGAAATGGTACATTTTCTCTGTAATGTTATTTTTCGCCCAGGGATCTCTGATGAGGGTTTACAAGACAGAGGGCAATGAGGCAGTTTCTGGTTTTTTTCAGCAGTTGCTTTAAGGAGGATCACCACATCCTTGACTTTTGTGCAAGAATAAGAAGATGAAGAGTTTCTCTTCTGATGCAGAAGAGAGAAACACTGGCAGGAAGCACAGCTAGAGAAAACAGATTATGTTTACTTAAAAAATGTCATTATTTCAGACAAAACAGGAGATAAAATAATGCTTCACTATTTAACATCTCCCAATATTAGGATGAAAGGAAATAGGCAGACAGTAATCAAGATAGGCTTTCACATTTATTGTGTAGCAGCATCTCATATCACTAGGTCTTAAAGCAAAACAGATTTTTCAGTATTTATAGGGCAAATGAATCTGTATCCAAGTTGCTGAACACTATTGATAGAGAGACCCAAAGAAACTGCTTGCTTTTCCTCAGGATATCAGTGAAAATTTAATTGGTTAGGTACATATTAATTAACCTGGAATCAGCTTTTAATGAAGAAGCTGAATTAAAAGCTTATGTGTTCCATTTCTGAACCGTCTACCAAGATCTCAGTTTGGACTTCTCTCACAAGCTTTGACCATATTCACCATCAGAAGTGATGCAGCTTTCCAGACTAGCTGCAGACTAACTCGTCATAGAAAGTATCACTTCTTGTAAGTGATCCAGGGTCCAAATCTAACCTGCTTTTTTATTAAAAAAAAAAAAATGGAATAAGCAAATTCCCAGCCTGTGGGAAGTACTGAGCTAAAAGTAATATTTTCTGAATTGTTGGGGTTTTTTTCCTCTCTCTTTACATAGAAAAAGCAACTCAGGTCTAAATGCACCTTACCCTTGATAGCATGGACCACAAAAGAAAATAGTATACACTGGGGGCCCCAGAGCTG
>VXBO01011409.1:0-12849 GCA_013400135.1 Rhinoptilus africanus | reverse complement strand
TGTTCAAGGACAGGTTGGATGGGGCTTTGAGCAACCTTGTCTAGTGGGAGGTGTCCCTGCCCTTGGCAGGGGGTTGGAACTAGAAAGTCTTTAAGGTCCCTTGCAACCCAAACCATTTTATGATTCTAACAGCACCCCAACACCTATGGGGAGCAGATGGAGAGAGAAGGGACAGGTTCTTCACAGTGGTGGTTGGCAGAAGGGTGAGAATTAAGAGGCATAAACTGAAGCTGAAGAGGTTCAGGCTGGAGATAAGGAACAAATTTTTCCCCACAGGAACAGCCAAGCAGTGCCCAGAGAGATTGTGCCATCTCTGTCACTGGATGTTCTCGAACCCCAACTGTACAAAACCCCAGATGAGACCATCTCCTGGTATGGCCCTGCTTTGGGCAGGAGATTAGGCTAGTGTTCTCCCAAGGTAATTTCCAGCCTGAATGGCTGTGAATTCTTTTATGTTGAATAGTCTAAAACCTCTGTGTGAAAAACAAAAATATCCTTGAGCCCAAAATTTCCTGTGAAATTTTTCATCCCCTGTGGTTGTCTTCGACGATGTACTGTGTTGTGTGGATTCACAATTGGAGTTATTCCTTCAGATTTATTTTGATAGACCTGTCTTTGGGAGGCATTTGGCTGTATTTTCTCCCCGTTATTAGTTGGTAGAGATTTAACTCTGCTGAAATGTCAGAAAAAGCCCCCTCAGCCTTAGAGTTCTTGATACCGATTCCTGTGGTATTCTGTGCAGTATTCTGACTGATCTGGCCATTTCTTGTGATGAGCATTCTTTCCAAGATGTTTCACACATGCTTTAATATCACAGACAGGGATTTCAGGTTCACTGATTACTTTTGTTTCTCTGTGTCGTCCATCACATGATGACTCCTCAATATCAAAGCAGCTCCCTGATGGGCATATTCCCAAGACTAGCCCAAGTCCTGCTAACTCCTGATCCAAGGTTTTTAGTGGGACTGATCATGGATTGCAGTGCCATTCACCATTAATTAGAGAGACACAATCTGTGTCTGCACAAACAGTATTCTGTTAAAAATACTAATAGGCTTAATACATGCATACTAGTAAGCAAGAGCGTTTCACTAGTAATCTTCCCTCCCATTTCCATTTCCTTGTATAGTGGCACCTTTTTAGAACACATCCAACCTAAACTGCAGACTCTTCAGGATGGGTTCTTTCCTTTATCTGTTCATTTAAGTGACAATAATAAAATAATGCAAAACTAGTCAGAAAATCAGAGGTGGAGCTCCTTGTCACCAAGCTTCACATAGCTAAGCACTGAGTGGGAGTAGCTTTTGGCAGGCCAAGGCAAGAAAAAAGTTGGCTTGTCTTTGTCCTGCATTGTGATAAATCTTACATCCATGTAAAAGTGCCATCTCAAGACAAGGGATCTCAGGACTGTTCTACGGACATTAAAATTAGGTGAAAGGTGAGTGTACAGCATAAATCACTGGGTGTGAGTCAGCAACACAAAGAGTTTTGTAATATTAAAAACGTTTCTCTCTTCAAAAAAGATCCTACTGTGTAAATACTTCAGTATGTAATACTGAGTCAAACTAAGGAAAGCCTGATTTGCCTATAAGCACATTTGAAGCCAAGGCTCACTCTCATTAAGTGTATGTGCCCAGTGCAACATAATGGTGCCCTGGTTTGCACTGGTATCTCCTAACTATCACAGAACCACAGAATCATGAATGGCAGGGGTTGGAAGGGCCCTCTGGAGATCATCTAGTCCAACCCCCTGCCAGAGCAGGGCCACCCAGAGCAGGTTGCACAGGAATGTGTCCGGGGGGGTTTGGAATGTCTCCAGAGATGGAGACTCCGCCACCTCCCTGGGCAGCCTGTGCCAGGGCTCTGCCACCCTCAAGGGAAAGAAGTTCCTCCTCATGTTTAGGTGGAACTTCCTGTGCTCAAGTTTGTGCCCGTTACCTCTTGTCCTGTCACTGGGCACCACTGAAAAGAGACTACTACCATAGTATCAGTCATGGTGAGGATGTTCATCTTAGGAAAAAAAGACAAATTGCTTGATTAGTGTAAGACTGGACAAAACACAATGAAATATCACATGAAGATCAGGAAATGGAGTAGCTGACATTTTTAAGAGTGATTTTTATCTTTGCCTTCTGTTATTTTAGTGTCTCTAGCATCAGTTGCAGTCACGGACATAACTACCCACAGAAAATGACCGTCATACTGAAGAAAGTCTTTGATGGTTTGATTTTTCCCAGCAGAAACAAAGACTCTGTGTTGCCTGGCCAAAACTATTTTTTTGCTTGTAAATAAATTTTAGTTAAGAATTAAAAAAAAGAAAACAAACAGAAGGGCATATAAATAGTATATAGTAAGTTAATATACAAAACATACTTATATAAGCTAACGTATGCAAATTAACATAAAGGGGAGAGTGTAATTGTGTCAAAGTGTTTAAATCTTGGGGACAACACAGCTGACACAAATTTCACGTAATCTTAGAGCTGTGAGTTCCTTCTTTGCTTCTGTCTGCTTGCCAAAAACTTCCTAAAGTGGATTGCTTTGTTGCCTTAACCTTGCCCTTGGAGCTTTTAGGAAAGTGTTGAACATCCCAAACAAGATTTTGCATGATGCATATTTCAAGGGTGTACCAATCCAGCCCGAAAACACAGAAAGAGCCTGTTGGCTCACTTTAATACTTGCCTTCTTACAGGACAAGCTTTAAGAAAAAAAAAATTACTATGACTTTTTGCTCCAAGTAAAAGTTAAGTAGTTGATTATTATAGTGTAAATGAAGTTAAACCAAAATAAAAATGAAAAAAAAAAACTTTTTCAAACTCTGTTTGAAACTATGGCATCGCTCATTAATCTCAGTTCATGGCACATACTAACAAGGAAATTTCCTTGGCTGAGTCTGATGTTAATCACTAACCAAGCTTCTCAGCTTCCACAACTGAGGGTCTCATTCCTAAAAAGAACAGCACAGCCTCCAGAAATAACTGCATTACAAAACAGGACACAGGCATGGGATGCAGCTTACGCAGCTTGAAATTTTTTCATTTTCCTTTCAATCAGAGTATCAAAAACCTGTTCTTTCTTCTTTAATTCGCATTAGATAAACTCATAAGGCATGTGAACATATCAGAAACATCTCTACATGGTGTTCTACCTTGCTTTTCTCTGCTTAATTTATGGAAATACAAGTTAAACATTGTTAGATTTGATTCTCTGTATAGACATTTGATTTTTATGCTTTTGTTATTCAAGAGGTCTCTCCAATAGTAATTCTCTGATGTTGTCACCCTACTCAGCAGATGGTAGGGAGAGTGAACTGGACTGAAACTTCAGCTGGCCTTCTTCTTAGACCACGCAACACACATCATGAAAACCTTCCCTTAATTTTCCAAAGTCATACAAAAGCTATAACCAATGTCATGTTGGTTACCTGGGAATTCTGACAACGTCAAAACTTCTGACAGATCCTGTGAGTGCGACACCAAGAGCATGACATGACATATCGACATTGCAGAAGACAAACGTGGCAAAGAGTCTTGTAACTCCTGGCAGTACTGACAGAACACAAAATTACGCTCTGGAGGTGTAACGTAACCTGTGTTATGCAAAGCTCTTCTTGCATGACTGTATCATTCTTATGTCTGTACATAATGAATCATGCGGTATAAGAAGCCTTCTCATTCAAATAACTTACTAATTTTATGATTTACCATTGCTACATGGCATTGCAGGAAAACGAAATATGACACATGAAAATGGATAGATGCCAGGAAATGGATGTCAGAATGGGATTACTTGGCATGCTGTGAGGGCTCAGCCTTGGTAGCTTTCTGATCTTGAGGTTAGGGAAAGGGTGTTTGATTTTTAAACTTGCTCCACGGTGGGCTTGGCTTTTTAGGCCTTTTGGGGGGAAAAAAGGTGGCAATATTAGCTTTTAGCCCAAGCAGACCTTAGACCAGCAAGCACAACCCAGTGGTACTGGGGACACTTGATAAAATGCACAACCTTCTCCTGTCTATGGGTAGTGGTAAAACAGGAATACTGTAATTTCACTGCGAAAGAATATCCTGGTGATCCTCAAAGTCGTTCATCTCAGAATTCCCACTCTCTCTTTAGTAAACTTCACACAACTGTTGCCACAGTGAACTTTCTGTGACTGCTACAGTTTTCAAAGCTGTGTTTCTTCCACCTTTTTCACAAGTCACATGGAGTATAGGATGATAAGAGCCTATTGGGACAGATTCTGTGTATAAGCTGTTTCAACTATATTGACAAGGCTATGAATATGCACAAGCTGTCATTTCCCTCTTTTCCACGTCTCCAGTAGTTAACATTAAGTGTAATGTTTCAGTAGGAAGCCAGGCAACATCACTTTAATTACTTTCTGCAGTATAAAAAAATGTGTCCTTATGTACTGCAGGCAAGATAGAAAGGGAGAGTTCTAGCACAGAATGGTAAATACCGTTGGAAGGTCTCAGTATACCACATCATTTGCTTGAATACAGTCATAAGCAGAAACCTGACTTAATAACATTTTGCAGCTATTATGACACTTTTCATCCATGATCCTGAAAGTACATTGTGGTAAAATAATTTACTCAAGGTCAGGCTTGGAGCTAGTGATAAGAATTGGCATCAGAGTGAGAAGACAGCACTTAACAGATAAAATCAAGCACATCACATGGTTTTAGTTTTATCTCTTGCTCTTTAGCAAATAACATCCTCAAACTTGTCAGTCCCTCAGAGTACATTAGACACTGTGTAAATAAAAGCTTGTGGCTACCAAAAGTAACACCAACAGTTCCTCACATCAGAAGAACTGGACGTTTTCCTCAAATCAGTCTATCCTTGCTATGAAGTACCTATAGAATCTATTTCCTTTATGTTAATATCTTTTTTTTTTTTTTCCTTAAAATAACCCAAACCCTTGTCATCAGATTTTACAGACCAACATAAAGAGAAGTCACTGGTGTTTACAGAGATTTGCTAAAGATCACAATTTGGAAAATATTTTACTCAGTGACATTTACAGTTTCAGTCATACTACACTTCAGTAAACAATGGTGGGTGGCTTTTCAGTAGTTAATCTTTTACGGCACTTTAATGTCAATCCAAAACAAGCCTCCCTCTGTTCTCCATCAGGTGTGGAACATGAAACCAAACATATGACTAACTAAAGTCTGAAGAAAGTTAAAGTAAAAATGCCTGTAGACTCACAGATATTTTGAAACATGAGATATATCTTCCTACATTAAACCACCACTACACCCAGCCTGGTCTCACGCCTCCTTCAGCAGTTACCAATATTCAGTACTTCTGAGGAGGGAATAAACAGATAATACCTGGCTGGTTTGGAAACACCTAATGAAAGGTGGAAGGTGAAGGGAAGAGGAATAGTCTGTCATTACTGACATATGGATTTCTGACTTACTGGTGTGGCCTTCTGACCACAACACTGCCTTTTACCACCACCAGCTGTTGGAGGGATAGTTATCCAAGTGCAGCAGAACTAGAATCAGTAGAGTCCTAAGGCAGATGGCTTGACATTGACATCTTCTGATTTCAGGTATGTTCTGATTCTGGTCATAANGTAAGGTTTGTCCTCCAGACCCCTCACCAGCTTCGTAGCCCTTCTCTGGAGGGCAATCCTTCCATCTAGTTAGAACTGAGCTCTCCTCGGAGCCAGCACTGCTACTGTAAAGCCTCGAAGCACTTCATTGCAGAGCTCTACTTACTATAGCTCCATAAAAATCATATCTTGCAGGACTTATTCTTTAGGGAACCCTTCCTATACCAGACATCACAGTTCCTGAGTGCACTCCAAATACCATTAGTGTGTTATCTGGTGTATTAAGTCACAAGGCTTGCAAAAAGCTACATTTGTTTTGTATTATAATGTCCAAGAAGCTGTCAACACTGTATCACTCTGGAACTGTTCATTGTACAGTTAAGCCTATAAAAAAGGAATTCACCACCAGCTGTTAGTCCTCCCGAGTTCATGATGTCACTCCCTGCTTGCTTCCCACTGCAGAATGGACTGGGTCACTTACCCCATATACAAAGGATTTCACATAGCAGTTCTTTCCTTCCTGAGACTCTCCAGCTAGGAACACCTGAACCGCAGAAGATCAGGTTTGAAGTCTGCACTGACCATGGGGAGATCTTTCGAATATTTTTTCTAGCCAGATGGATAGCACTAGATGTGATCACACAACTAAGTACACAATGTCCACTCAAATTTCAAAGCCCACACCCAGCCTTCCCCTGCCTCTGCTTGTCAAGAGCATCAGCGTTTCCAAACTTCTGACTGCTCTTTTCTTTGGAAGCGAGTTTTCAGGACATCATATCCTCTTGAGCCAACGGTTTCCCTCACTTCCTTACAGCTTTGCTGTGTTTGTTCAAGGCACTAATGATCACAGGGGACTGCTGACTCCCTTGCCAGAGGGAAACAGCATTCTTGTTCTGTTTTTTTCTCATTATTGTCTGAAAGGCTTGAGAGACAACACCAGGTGATCCTTCCAGCAGAAATGGGATGACTCAATGCTCAAACTAGTCCCCCTACTCTCCCAGTTGTAAGTCATTCCTAACCACAGTAAAAACTGAGATGATATCTGAATGACAGCCTTCTTGTGAAGCTGGCAGTTATCTGCCCTCCAAGTCTTTGGAGCTGGATGACACTATTACCTGTGAAAACCACGACGCTGCAGAACATCAGACACTTGGCTTCATTTCAGCTCAGACCAAAATAAGTTGAGTCTGATTGTGATAAGGAAGCATCCAGAGGAACTTTCAAAAGTCTCTGACAACCTCATCTATCAAGGGAAACTGCTCAACCATAATCACAAAAGCACATAATTTCAGGCACTAGATACATCTGTGCTTCTTTTCACATTAGCACCAGAAATATCTTCCTCTAATTCCTGCAGGGAAAAAATTACTCTCTCTTTTCTATGATGTAGTGCAGATCTCTATCATTCGAGCCACTTAGAGCAGGCTATAACAACGTATTCTCCCTGTTCAGGAGACTTACGAAGACTTCACCTCATGAGGTATAACGCTTCCTACTACTGTCAGGATTTCCTTGTTTCTGTTAGTTTTCTGTCCTGGTGAATGTAGCTTGCCAGGCATAACTGAAGTGCTATTGCGACAAAATACTAAACATTAGCTGGTCTAGATGCTGAGGGATGCAAATCATATTACTGTGTCTTTATTACACAGTTATTCTTCATTCTATAGGCAAAAATGTTGAGTTAGTAAAGATCTTCATATTTAAACCCATATTGTAAACCTCACAAGTAAAAAAGCATCACATGTAAAACAAGCAAACAGATTTTTACTAAGCTTTTACATTAGAATGCAAGAGTTGATAACTTGGCATGAGCCTCACAGATTTGCCTTAGCATCCTATTTGCTACCCCAGTCCATAAATACATCAAAAATTATTCGACTTAGCAAATGATCTTGTCAGCTGTATTATTCAAAACTTATTATTTTGCTGCTTATGAAAAAACCTGACCACATCAGCAATTAATATTGTGGCCAGTGCTGAAGCACCTAGCTTCTCCTTTCACAACTGGCATGGCGCCTGAGGTTGGCTGCTCAAGATGTCTGCCCAAGATGGCAGAGCAGTTTTACCCAGTCATAAACCTCTCCTAAGAGAACTATTCAGTAGAAAACATAGCAACAATGACTACACCACATCTTTATTTACACCACTGAAAATTCACAAGGTGTTGGCATGCTTCAGAAACTGGAATGAAAGGTATCATAATTAAGACTACCCCTTACCATGCTGGAAATCTCTGTGTCTGTGACAAACAATGAAAGAAGTGTGAATGGAAAGAACTGCCACTGTAATTGCTCTCTTAGCAATGAATACTTCAACTTGGCTATGATTCTCAGTGACTGAAAACTTGTTTTCTATCAGACCTCCAAACTGCAGAGAATGGGAAGATCAGCTAAAAGATCTGCTGTATTAGTCTTAGCATAACCTAACGCACAAGCAGTTTGGGAAAGTAGCGAGCAATTCTAAAGAAAGTTTTATGGCAACTAATTTTTTGGCTGGGATACGGCTGCAAGAACTTCAGATTTTAGAATTAAATTTATGCACTTAAAAAGAAGATAGTACTGTATCGAGTCCTTGTAAACTGCTGGTTTGAATTTTTTCTCCCTCTACTGCCCATAGTTTTGAACCGGATGATTAGAAGAGGAGCTCTATAGTGAAAATCCTCCCTCAAACATGAAAGATAAGAGCCCAGACAAAATTTATAACAACAAGGTTGCCAATGCTCATATTACCTGCCTGAGATACTGAGGTTTCTCAGCATCTCCAGTGTAGGAATGCTCACATTTTGGGGGCCTGTGAAGTTCCAAGGGGAAACAAGCCTGTAAATTAAGGCTCTTTTCTAAGACTATATGCATCCTTTTCTATGTCTTCATATAAAATAGATAAAATATATGCAACGCCTTCCTCTTCTAATGTTTATAGCATCCTTTCGAGCTGTCACATAAAGAACCATACCCATGTCAGATCGACAAATCTGAAGAGAAACTAGTGGCCCATGAGCCATCACAAGGAAGCTGCAAAACAATTACAATTTTCACACCAATGTATTTATGGTAACAACATACACTTCAGAATTGCCCTTTAGTTCTAAGATTAAAATTGATAATACACTTAGTAAGTACTATAGCTATATGGCAGAAGAATTACATTAAACTTGGATGCAGTGAAGATGATTACATTAAACAAGAGCAGTGAAGGCAGAGCATAAAGATATGTGTCACAGTTAACACACCTTAAAAGACAAGAGATGCATTAAAAGCCTACAAAATCGAAATTAGTCTCAGGGAGAGAGAGAATATCAGTTTATAAGGTCATATTGAACCTTGAGAGAGGCATCACCGAAGCTGTTGATTATGTCTTGTTTAGTGTTTCATTAGTTAGACTAGTCCACAAACCGAAATATTTCATCAATAACCATCCTTATCTGAAATTTTGAAAAGTTTAATCTGCCCCTCCCCTGTGAGTTCACTGAGAAACACTGAAACAAATCCAGATGGTTTGTCTTGTGGTTTTCACTGAAACCCGCTCAAAGACTAATTCTCAGTTAGCCAAAATGTAAGTGTTCTCTGAGGAAGTGCTTTATGCTTTCACCAAGTTTCTACAGCTAGTGTACCTGTGGCATGCTGTAATATTTCATTATCATGCCACAGAATGACAGTCCCATTTGTAAAATGAACCATAATAAAACTCCAATCTTAAAGAAAATCAATGGAATAAAAACTCTTCTCTTATCTTCCTCAAGATTTTGTGCGTCTCCAGGGATGTCTGGGGCTAGCACTTCTTCAGATGGTTACTTTTAAATGTGTCTCCTCCACCATGCAAATGGACCAGGACTGCAGTCATCTTCTACTGTCACTCTGATGCTTGCTTTGTTTGGTGTAAGATGAGGTTTGCAAATGTACTTCAAAAGCATTCTTAATATTAGAATGGTATGACTTAATTATTTGAACTTCTTTCAGGGCTTAGTTGAGACGTGTGAAAGAAGTATTTTTCACAACAAAAAAAGAATGATGTGAAAAAATATTACATGATACTTCCTCCTCAACAAAGAGGGTGTGCAAAAACAATGCAAAAATCTTTAATGTTATATGTGAATAGCCACATACCCTACATACATGGTTTTTCAAAGAAGATGGCATGATAATTTGCAGTATTCAAAGTTAAACAAAAGTGTTTATTGTTACTCAGTTAAACAAAAATGTTTACGTTTACAATGTTTCTGTGGCACCATAGTGATTTAGTTGTCGCTAGCTTCCATTTCTTTTTCTTTTGGAAGCGAGTGAATCAAAAAGCAAAGAAAATACATCAAAAATCCATGAAAGCATTGCACTTTTTATTTCGGGGTCTGTCAGTAAAGCCAGTTCCTCTTTAGAGCTTCCTCTGTCCTGGCAGGGGAGCTGATTCTTTAGGCTGATAGGAAGATCCCTTGCTGGGGAGATACCTGGAGAGCTGACGCCCTTCTCTTTCACTCCCTGTGGGATTTTTCTGCCTACCCTTTGTTTTTGCAAGTGGAAACTGTTTACCTCGATGTGTGACAATGACAGCCCCTAGTGGAGCACAATTACATCCACCGCAGCCTTTCACAAATGCTCTTCCACAAGCACTGCAGGATTTGCTTTACTTGGATGTGTGTTTTTATACATATCTTGGTGATGAATATGACCACAAGTTTCTTCATTTTTCGTGCACTCTAACTAGATATTAACTGCACGCTCTGGTTCATCAAGTTGTTTTATTTTCCTCCCCTTATCATTTCTAGATTAACCAACATTTTCTGGTTACCTTTTTTCTGAGATGAAAGTGAGTCTGAAGGTTTTTTTCTGCTCTCATTATTCTGATTCACAAATGAAAAAAAAATTATTGGCATTTGTTCTCACTTGAGGTGTCACAGTGTTACTTATTACCAGATATCTTTAATAATATTGCTTTTCTCTGCAAAACAGAAAAGCTGTTGTCTTTGAAAGTGGAATTTTTGTCTTTCTCTCCTTCATGAAATTGTTTGCCAATGTCGCATGACTTACTAAACAGGAATTTTACCTTGATGTAAAAGTTATTATTATCACCATTATGATGAAATTTGGCAATTATGTTTGAGATGTTCTGAAAAAAGGCAGTCTCTTATGGACTAAAATGATAAAACGCATGATAGGATCAACCCTGATATTATCTGATTCAAAGTACCTATTAAAAAGTAAACACTGAAATAATACTGTAGGTGTGAGCGGTGTTGCAAAACAAAGACCAATTTAACAATCCATAGCAAATTATAAAATAGATAATATGACTACTTGTGGGATAAACATAATCTCATCAACCCATTATTTCTTCATACTGAGGCATCAATTTTAGAGGTGCATTATATAGCTGATAGAACTAGAGCAGCTGAGACTGTAAAAACCCGGAGACCTCACAGTTCTTGTTTACCAGTTAAACTCTTCCTCAGTTAAGCACAATTTTATAATAATGTCTCTCTAGCAATAAGGTGATTTCATTCTACAAATTGCTGTTCTTTTTATTTGGGCAGTAAGTTACAAAGGTGGTTTCCTAGAGCCAAACACTTCTTCATTAGTGAAATGAGATTATTGTTTTGTACAAACCAGGCCACCAACTTCAACGTGTTCTCCAGTCACAGTGGATCATTTTTTAAGCCTTTATATTGAATAGAATGAGCCTTGCTAACTCTAAAATACAAATGATCCAGTAATTACTTACTAAGATCAACCCTCTTCATGCTTCTCCTCCCTGTTCTTGAAAGGGGAATACCATAAACATGCAAGCTAACATATAGACATATAACAGTATATCTTAGAATAAGAGAGGACAACCTGGTTCCCATGGATTGTACAGTACACATTCTGTGAAGAGGGACAGATCATTCCTTGTTTTATCTTCTTCTTTTAACCTAATTGTAAATACACCTCAAGTAAAAAAGAAAAGCAAAGCATCTACTTGAAAATTTGGCTACCATGCCATGATGCATAGCACGGTCCTCTACTATTATTAAGTGCCTGTAAATAACAAAGCAAGCCATGGAAATGAACTACGTATGATCAGGAGGAAAGGACTGTCAGCTGAATAACACATTATTGAAAGATAGCATGCCTATGAAGTGACATGGAAGAGCATTAGTCAGTCTTCAGAGGTGCTGAAGGCTCTTGAAAAGCCATTCCTGATCAGCTTCAGAGGGCTGCATTGTGCTGGATAGGCAGATTTCTTTGTGCTGCAATGACTGCATCAGTTGATTTTATCTGAATTCTAGCACTTTTAACAAAAGATGTTTGGATAGCAACATTTAGATTCATTCACCATCTGGTGCTTATAGATGCATCTGTAAACTTTCAGTGCATTTGTAAACTTTCAGTGCATCTGTAACATATATCATGGATAATATATCTTTCTTTCATTTTCTGTTAGATATATCAACCACAAACCTTCCTCATAATCATGCATTAAATACCAGGACTACTATGACTGAAACTTCAAAAGCTCAATATTGCAAAAATAAGTCACTGGCACAGGAAGTAGGTCAGCTTTATTTGATGCTGCCCTAATCTCTGACTGAAAGTTGACTCCAAGGCTGGTATCTTAAATAGGCATTTGAGCATAATCTTTTGACTGTCAGAACTTAGTATATGTGGCAGCACTGAAGCAGGCCTACCAACAGCAGACACTGTTCAAGCAACGGCTGAAATAAGCACAAAAAAGGCAAAAATTGCAGCAGATTTCAGAATACCAATGCACTATTTTTCTAAAAGAAATATTTTGCAGTAGAGGCAGAAATATAGGTTTACTAAATGGTAGAAAAGAAGCCCAAACCCCTTTCATTGGAATTGTTAAGAAAAATCCCCTCGGCTTCAAGAATGCTGCTTTGGCATGGACGTTGATAGGCTTTTGCTTGTAGTTGGGAAAAACTTTTATCGATCCAGGTAGTCTTGCTGAGATCAGGACTTCAAGGTTAGCTGCTGTTGCCAATATCTTCTTACTGAAAGGCCAAAAGATTTGTTATGGTTTTGCATTTAAGGAAAAACGTCAGGACTGAGATGTCCTTCCAGAGAATTCAATTACAAAAGCAGATCACTGAAAAGTCTTCAGACCCTTAGCTGGGTAGGACTGCTTCTGCACGCTGAGCTAAAGAGCTGCGAGAGACAATTTTCCCTGTTTCAGGCTATTTCAATCTGAGAGTGTTAGCCATTATCAGCTAAATATACATGCTTCATATCAGTAATAGATGACTTCAGCTACAGGATTTAGTTGCAGAAGGAAGACAATGCATCTTTGTTTCTTCTAAA
>VXBO01011408.1:114585-125035 GCA_013400135.1 Rhinoptilus africanus | reverse complement strand
AATTGAATGAGATATACTAAAAAAGTGATGAACTTTTCCACTGAAGGCATATATATGCCTTTCTTTCAGAAGGTCACTAAACAATATCTAACCACTGGATTTATGAAATCTGATCGACTGCAAACAGATAATGAAACTATATTAGTAACAATACTCTCTGCAAGGTGACTGAGGAACTTGGCTTTAAATGATGACAGAGATTTGTCCTGTAGTACTTTCAGTGTGTTCCACTGCATAGCAAGTCAAATAAAGACTTACACAATTGTCTTTTCAACATTGAAAACTTATGCTCTGTATAGAAAAAAAAAAAAATTGTCTGTATTCTGGTTATATTAATGGATACATTTACAACTGGAGTTTATTATTTTTTGATGAAATGGAAATGTCTGGATTCTGTTTAAAATTTTAAACTAAGTTTTTTTAAAAATGCTTAAGGGAAATAGATATCCCTTCCTTCACATTGTTCACATAGTAATGTAACGAGTATATATCCAACTAATTTTGTTTACCAGTTGATAGTTCTGATAAAATCATTACAAATTAGTAAAAAAAAAAAGACCAAAAACCCAAGCTGTTATTGATCCTCTTAAATGACATGCAGATTGAGCATAAAATCAACCTAAATATTTTGTATAGATGGAAATATAAAAATCAAACTGAGTAATTTAATAATTACTTTGTTTTCAATAATATTGAACTAGCTTTAAAAATTAAGGCAGGAGAAGATTTGCTTGTCCATAAAGTAACTGGGCCTATTTTAATTGTTTTAATCTTTAGTTAGAGGGTCTTTAAAAAGTAACATTTTTCCTCAAAATATGTTTCATAATGGTGAGATACATATAGTTTTGAGATTTGGGACTTTCATTTCTTGTTGTTGTTTACCATGAATGCAGCTTTTGTATTTTACTTCTCCCTTTTCAGACCAAAATTAGTGCTAAATAAGCAGAATGGACTTTGGAAGATCACATACTTTTAAGAAAATGGCACTATTGTTCAAGCTATTTCAATATAATGGTGGGATAAATATTTTCACTATCCCCCTTTTGCTGCAGTTCTAAACAATATTTTGAAGTATAGTTCTGAGTGTTTGCTTCAGGAAGAGTGTAGAATTATACTTTTGCAAAATATAAGACTGCAATTTGTCTGACCTTCTTTCTGTTTTCCATCTGCATACATTAAATGAATGGCTCTCCATTTTGCAGCTGAGGGAAGCACAACTTTGAATGAAAAATGTTGCCATTAAAAAAGAGGGAACAAATTACATAAATTATAAATGACCTGAAGAAGCTGAAATGTACTACCACGTTACCCTGATTATACATGCATGGGTTTTTTGTCATTAATCCAACAAAATAGCATGGTAACCTATGGAACTCATGCAGATACAGATCTTTTGATAAAGAAACAGAACTCCAAATGGATTTAAATTCATAGCATTACATTATGCTTTGCAAGGAGGAAAAAAAAAAAAAGCTGACTCAATTCCTGAGTTTCTACTGTTAATTTTACACATCCATACAGTTGGCTTCTGCTTTATTCTTTCTGAAAGTTTGTATTTTATTGAAATATTTTTTTTTAAAAAAAAGGTAATCTATCCTTCTGTCACTGTTTCAGATAGCACTTCAGATTGCACTAGATTATAAAGATTCCCATTAAAAAAACACAAACTCTGCTTATTGGAGCTTCACTGTGTCAAAGAATTTGGCTAGTCTCAAGTTTTTCAGTTTTTCATTGCTTCTTTGCATGTTTAGACATTTCATGATTTCAGATCACTGAATATTGATGCAACAACAAATCTCATGAATAAATTAATCCATAGTTATTATTAAGTACATTTCATTTATGAGTATTGTTAGAATTATTATAAGAATACACAGAATATGTGGTCAGGCCAAAGATTCATCTGGCACATTGTCCTGTTTCTAGTAATGTCTGGTAAGAGCAGTTATAAAAATACCTTTCCAGAATTTTCTCACTATCTCTATGAATTTACAGCTCAGGAGTTTAAACACCTATCTTTTGATGTGTTCTTCTTTCAAGAATGTCTTCAGTGGCTTTTTAAAATCATGTAAAATGCTGTAATATCATTTAGCTGACAATACCAGGGCACAGCTGAGGTCTCCAATGTGCAAAGAATCATACCTTTGGGTTTCAACTTGGTGTTTTGGTGGTTTCATCTAGTGCCCCCAATTTTTCCCCTATTGAAGGAAGGACTCAATGAATAGTTACTGTCCTCCTCCTTGCTATTCATGACTTGACTGCTATCAACTCTGTATCTCATAATCTATTTTCCAGGCTGAAGATTCCCAGAGTTTTTGTGTCATTCTTCACGCTGTAGTTGTTCAATACATAAGGACTGGTTTTCATCATCCATATTGCCTTTTCTATATATTTTCTCTGCATGTATCTTCTTAAGATGGAGAGAAAATAAACGTGTCCTGCAGCCAAGATATGGCTGTGTTTTGACTCTTGTCAGAACAGGCACAACAACAGTTCCTCTTTTGTCTTCTGTGCTTTCCTAACAAATCTCAATATCAGAAATGCTTTATTTCATCAAAGACCAATAAAATAAATGTACAAAATCACGTTCCTCTACTGCTGAATATTTTTCCCCAATGCCTAACTGAAGTTGGGCATTACTCCACAGTGATTATTATCTGCTATATTAATGCTGAGTCATACAGAAAACTGGGAACTCTCTGTTATGATTTGCAGATAACCCTTGGCTGTATTGATACTAAATATAATTAGGTAGCCACAGGTAACTTTGTAATCTTACTTTTTCTTCCTTTTCCACCTAATTTTTTAATATTTTTCAACAGCATGTCAGTAGGCTTGTATGTATAATTCAGGGAATATTATTGAACAGCATTATCATACAAAAGGAGATTTTTTTTTCTTTTCACATTATATTTTAACAGATGAACCATCTCACATTCTGTAAGCTATAGGCACTTAGTGTTATTTCAGGTCTAGTTTTCAATAATAAATTACTCCATCATGGCACTTTTAGCCAGTAGCATTTTGGACATGCTTTCTTTTGGGAACGTTTCTATGAACACTTGAAAGTTGGACAAAAAAAATCTCTTCTAAAATAGTATTGCTGAGGCCATTAAACTTGGATATTTTTCACACCTCAAGCTCTTTTTGTCAGACTAAGATTCAAGAGTGTCTGAAAATGACGTTTGTTCACTCATGTTTTTGAAGTGTTAGGGCTCTCACTGTGCTAAAGAGGAGTAGACTACTAGAGCTACTAGTCTAGTAGAAGACTAGAGCTTCTCCACTTTTAGTGATTGCTCCACCATTTTAAGACTTCAGGACAAAGGTATCTCTATCTCACATTAGCAGAGCAGTAGCTGTGTAGCTCAAATGTAACTGAAAAATATCAGGATTTTTCATAGTTGTTAGGTGGAAAAATTCTTGCGTTTATAGGCCTGGAAAAGGCTTACCATTTAAAGCCTTAAGCTTCTGTTATAACTGAAGTGCTTACGTTTACACTACAACTTCACTGGAACCAATGCTACCTCCTACTCTGACATATCAGTAAATTGGCAAACGGTAACCTCATGGTAGATGATATAAAGTTAACC
Source organism: Rhinoptilus africanus (assembly GCA_013400135.1). NCBI lineage: Eukaryota > Metazoa > Chordata > Aves > Charadriiformes > Glareolidae > Rhinoptilus > Rhinoptilus africanus. The sequence continues at coordinate 121,445 of VXBO01011408.1, read as the reverse complement.
TCAGGTTCTTAATATGCCTACATAACGGGAATCCTCATTTGTTTTTTTTTAGTCCCTTTGTCATGTTAGAAGAAAATGAAGGTATCTGGGGATGGGAGAAGGCAAATTATGGAACACGAAATCTGAGTTACTAATGGAAGTTGAAGGATGTGAAATGTACTTCTGTGTTCGGGAACAATTTTAATGTGTTCATTACAAGTGAAGTTTGTCCACGTGAACATGCTTAATTTTTACTTGGCATAAGTATGCAAGTGAGTCTTATTTCCCCCTCAGCCTTTTCCTGTGTACATAAAAGAACCTTTGGAAAAAAAATAAACAGAACCCGCCCAAACTCGTGACTGATAAATAGTGCCTGCTGTTAATTAATGGTATTAATCTTGGATGTATTGAGTCCAGACACCCCTCAGGAAATATAAGAGAGTTAAAATACCATGTTCATCATATAAAAGAAACCCTGAAATTACTTCTCTGTCATTTTAAACTTAATACCGTGTCATTTTTCTTAAACTTTATTAAGGTGACGTTTATAAAATAATATTATAACACTTTAAACTTCAAATATTTTCAAAGGTAATGGTGGATTTTAATGAATTTTCTTAATTAAAAGAATAGTTAGTTTTGCCTGTTTTCAGTAAATTAATTAAACTTTTAGTCATTAAGCAAAAAGTTAATTCATTATTGAAGGATATAGGAAGTGTAAAAAACCTGGCACGTGAGATGGATGCCATAGCCTAATCTATCACTGATATTATGGAATTACATGCTTAAAAATGTTCTCAATACTACAAAATGTTATAGAAAATGCCTGGTGACTAACTAAGGGTATTTTTAAAGCATTTTGCTCTGTATCATCTTCTCTGACACTAGAATTTTATAACTGGTGTTAAAAAGTGAATTTTCCAAATGAAATGTTAGTGGACTTCTTGAAAGGAAAAAAGCCTGTGAAAATAATGTTCTCATTTAACATTTGCTGAATCAGGATAACAAGATTATTTTCCTATGAAGATGAAAATATCAGAGTATTAGCAATATATATATGCAAGCATTTTGTGAACTGTAACTTGGTTTTTCTCTGCTGGACAGGATTTTTTTTCTCTGCTGCCTCAGATCTTCTTTTGTCATACAGTTGCTCAGTTTCTCTTAGCGTAACTCAGTATAAAGTTCCTTTGTCCAGACTTCTAAAAACATAGTATAAGGTAACTCTACAGAGGAATTCTCTACCCAGTGTCGTACTCTAATATATTATCAGAGAGAGAGAGGCAATTGTATGTCCCGCAGTCTGCATATTAATCTTAATAATTAGTAGAGCAGATTTTAACCTATATTCTCATTGCACCAAAGTTCTTACAGTGTCGTATAAAAAAATAGGTTTGTGTGATCATTTACATGCTCTATCTTATTATTTTGCCTTAGAGAGAAATGTATATGGAGGAAAGCAGTGCAGTTTTATGACGTACAGGTTAAAACTTTTCCTGTGGAGTATCACCATGCCTTGGCCAGTTGCTACTTGCATGCAACTGGCACCCTCGTGGTTGCTCCTGGTCCTTGTTTCTGCAGGTGTTTGACTAGGAGAAAGGGGCATGAGGAAGGAGGGCTTCACTCCTCTCTGCTGATTGCTGTCTGTGCGGCTGGAGTGCCACAGCTTGGCAATTGCAGTTTGAGAGTATGAGTCAGGAGAGAAAATTAAGTCAATGGTTTTGTGAGTTTTACTTTAAGAAGACTGCTTTTTTTTTTTTTTTTTTTTACTGAGGAACAAATTGTCTTTGAAAACCAATGCAAATCAGCTTCTACTTACTCATAGAATTAAAATGCCGTATTTTGTCTACCCTTTCTTGTATTTGCTAACATAATGAGAAAAGGTGTTTTCTCCTTAGCTGCAGGAAAATGCAATGTGACAATATGACAGCACAAACCCTGCTGCTGCTATCGGTGTTGTAACATCAGCATATACTATTGTGAAAGAACACATATGCAGGTATGAATATGCACATGCACAGTTATTTTTGTTAATGTAACCTTTTTCTTATTTGCTATCAATTATGTCCATTTAACATTTCTCATTGGCTTTGATCAGGATATGAAAGTCATCATCAAAACCTTATAATCCAATTTATAGGGTGTATTTTGCCTAAAGTGGCTTCACTGCTCAAAATATCACTTTTAAGGAGAGGAGGTTAGATCTGAAATAAAAATACAGACTTCTGTAGACATTGCTTTCTGTATGGTTTGCAATTAAGATAAATACTGTGGGACGCTCATCAAAGAAGAATCTAGTGGATTCTACCATAAAATGCATCTCTCTAATCAGACTAGATTCTAAATTACCTGCTAATGTGTTTTCTGTGACAGCAGATTCTCATCAGATTGGATGTTTACATGAACAGCTACGTTTTTAACCCCTGCATTTTTCTTAACTGCATGATTCTACATGATGTGGCTGCTTTCTGTTCAATGTTACGTAGCTGTATCAGTTCAAAATAATGATTCAGTATCTCAGAGGAAAAAAAATGATTGCCTGAATATCCATCTTGTAAAATTTAATGGTTTTCCTTTTACTATATTATATTATTGGCTGTAGTAGATTAGGACAACTTTGATAGAAGAATTGCACATAATTAAATTTTCATGTGTGATTCAAAGTGAAAAAAGATTAGAAGGCCATTTAAGAGGTGCTGGAACTGTCATACCATATCAGTAAAGTCTGCAAGACAGAGAGCACAAAAGTACTGATTTAGTGCAACATGTCACATTACTATAGCAATAACCACAAGGAAGATTCTGTGGATGGATGGGTGTCTATGTTTATGAATACTTCTAAAGGTATTGTCAAATCCATTTTTTATCTTAAAAAGGATAAGGAAAATGGATCCAGAAGGTGCATTCAAAAGTTGTGATTTAATCATCTGTTTATTCAAATAGGATATTAAGAAATTTTTGCATTCGCTTTCTTTTCTCTAGGCTCATTAATACTTTTGTGTCATGGATATTTGTGAAATATTAATATATTTGGGGAAATTTTACATTTTAGCAAGTTCTGATGTGCACGTTTGGGGCACTATTTGCCAATTCAGTGATGAGGCGCAGGAGTCTGCAACTTCATAAACGCAGGATCACTCCTGTCAAGGTTTGCCTGGCAGTGGCTCAGCTCACAGGAGCAAGGGTAGGCCTATATTATGGCAGCAGTTTTTCTAGAACATACAATTTGTATTTCCCTTGCAGAGATAAGCTGATATTTAAAAATGAAGCATTGGTATGAACCTATTGGAAATTGCTTGGTATTTTATTTTGGGGGGAAAAAATACTGTCATTCAGTTAAGTGTGTTTACTCTTCAAATATGATTAAATAGGACTGTTCTGTTGAAAGGGAATTCTGAGTGACGTCCTACGCAGTGTTTTTGAGAATGTATGTAGGACTAGGAATAATCCAAATAGCTATCTAAAAGAATCAGTCAAAAAAAAAAAATTGATCCTTGAAAATAGTTACCAACTGTTTTCTTTTTGTGAAAGATTGGATTGGATCCAAGTGATAGGAAAGCAAAGCATCAAAATATATTTTAGTAATAACCCACGTATGTTGGAATAATCTGCAGCCATCATAATGGGCAGATAGGCTCTTTCCAAAAGGCACTCGTGAGTTTTGGCTCTCTTGTGTTTGAGATCAGAGGCACAGTTTCTAACAGCTGTGAAGCAGCAAATGAAATATTGACCATGTTATTTTGTCATTTAATTTGTAATGATCTTGAATACTTTTGAAATGCTGGACAAAACGTGGCAAAATCCAATTGTGTCATTCCTTGTAATCTTAGGAAATAAGACAAATCACAATATAATGACAATAGTAGTAGTTTTTTTAATGTAGTTTTCCAAAACTCATGAACAAGCATATATTGTGCCATAAGACTCTTGTGTCTCACAGCCTAGTATATATATATATATATTTTTTTGGTGTAGCTGGAACCGATATGTATGTCCAACATTAAATGATTTATGAGACTTTTATTACATTTAGCCTTTGTAGGATGGGTTAAACTTAATTTCAGAACCATATATCAAGTTATAAAAGTTATTAAAAAAAATCCCAAACAACTTACCAGTTGATTTTGACACACGTATTTTCCCAATATGTAAAAAATCATGGGTTCAAGGTCATGCTTTGGAATTTCATTTCCTTGGTCACAAATTCAAGAGAAAGAGTAATCTTGTTGCACCATCTATCTGTCTCTGAAACCAGTGGGAATTTTGCTATGCGACTTTAGGGGAATCAAAACAGGACTTTGAAAAGTATCTGAATCAGAGAAGCATAAATAAGAGAGTCATTCATCCATGTACCCAGCCCTGCTTGAGGGAAGGTTTTACATTTTGCATGAAACAAAGTATTTGCCTCTGTTTCACTTCTTGAAATGCAGAGCAGAAACAAGCAAAGCAAAGCAAAGCAAAGCAAAGCAAAGCAAAGNTTTCACTTCTTGAAATGCAGAGCAGAAACAAGCAAAGCAAAGCAAAGCAAAGCAAAGCAAAGCAAAGCAAAGCAAAGCAAAGCAAAGCAAAGCAAAGCAAAGCAAAGCAAAGCAAAGAAAAGAAAAGAAAAGAAAAGAAAAGAAAAGAAAAGAAAAGAGAAACGAAACAGAGGGTGATAGAAATACCTTTTACTGTCTCCTTACCTCAAAGAACAGAGATATCTTGCTTTGAATTACCAATTCTTTTCTTTTCTTTTATTTTTTTTTTTTTTTTTTTCCTTTTCCCACTCTTCTTTTTGGCTTTGATGCTAGGAAAACAGCAAAAGGCAATTCTGACTCGGAAACTGTAGTACCAAGGGTAGAACCAAAATATGGAAGAATAAGAAATATGGAAGTTAAAGTTTCAGGTTTGGGATTTAAGAGATTTTTCAAAGTTTATTTTTTACCTGTGTCCTAGAAATCAACTAAAAGCTTGTTATTATTTCACATATTGCCTAGAAATTACCCTGAAGTCATTCCTAAAAAGGGAAAAGATGTAGAGCTTTGTAATATTAGTAGTAACTTACAGGTCCACTTAAATATATTGTTTAAAAATGTTTTTGATGCAGGATTTCCTGCCAATAAATACAAAACTTTAAGGAAATTTTCATTAATGTAGAGTTAGATGATAATTTAGAATAGATGGGTACAAATGTTTTTAAATTACATTAAAATGCAAGCAGAGAATCATAAAATTTGAGTTTGATTTCTACGTCAGCTACAGACTGTCTGCCTGTTCCATAGGGAAGACAACTGAGCAACTCACACTTCCCTTTTGCCCTCATTTTTCACATGCAACTTCTGAGAAGATGCTCACTGTTGATTTGTAGCGTAGCAATGTCCAGAAGCACAGCCTCGTCCAGTCTGATGTTGGACCTTATCCTTTTATGTGCTGTATCAGCAGATAAGGTGGTGTAAGCACTAGTGAATTAAGTCAGTAATGAAGCTTGCCATCCTGAGGCAGGTTTTGTTGTGGAGTACTTACTCGGTACAGTTTACCTTGTTTCACAGGGTTGCAGAGACCCTGTCAGTAGTATTCATCTCACTCAACTGTGTATGCCTACAGTGCAGATTTCTGCATTTGAATTAGTCTGTGGGAACTAACTGGTGCATGTGGATTAGTTGGGTGGAAGTTTTTATAACTGGATATTGATGTTCCTGTAGGTCTGGGCTCAGTTACATTATCCCAGATTCCTCTTTCACTGCAGTTGTCCTGAATGATGGAGAGTTCTTTATTTTACTTGATGACGGTATATGAGGTCACCTCCATGAAAACTCACACACACTCAGTCACTCTTGTTGCCACAGGAATCTTACCTGACCCACTTCAAACATCTTCAATGTGTCTAGTTTGTCATGCTCACTTAGTGAAATCCAGAGGAATACAAAGGTACTATTTTTCTTTTATAGGATCTTAATCTGTCAATTTAGGTTAAAAGGTTGTAGTTTATATCATTTAGGTTCTCTTTGCTATTTGAAAATGTAGCCTGTGCATTTGTGTATCCTGTCCATCCTTTCAGACATACCTGTAATAAATGGCAAAAGCAAGTAAAGCTTGGTAGCAAACCAGAAGTTGAACAAAAGCTGATTCCGTGTTTTCTTTTCTTGAACTCAAACCAAAAAATGAGTATGTTTTACTGGTTTAAAAGCATATGAAAGGAGCACTCACCTCATTCTTCTCATTCATTTGTTTTACAAGATAAGTGGCTTCACTTCCTGCTGTTCTTTCCCCTGGAAAGGAAACACTTTTAACAGATCTTTTCATGGGGCAGATGCCTTTTTGTTGCACCCTAATCTCCCACTCTGGTTATCGAGTTGGGGGGCAGTATGTGGAGCGAGGACTTAACCTGCTTGCTACAGAGAACATTTTTTGTTGGGTTTTTTTGGATGTGCAACCCTACTGAAAGCCCAAATCTGTTACCTTTCTGCCACCTGAATGATGGTTTGTAGGGCAGTCATGGCTTTTCTTCCCTCTACTACTAATAAAAGTTAATTAAAATATTTTAGTCAAGGAGACTGGGTATGAGTGTTTGTCATAAATGTAGTCCTTTTTTTCCACTTTGAACTATCCTGCTCATCAAGGAGAACTTTGGATGGATGTCTTCTTTCTCTTACTGCTGCTATGAACTTTCAACAGTAACAGCAAAAGTGAACAGATCTCAGTAGTAAAACCTGATGCAACTGATTGTAATATTTTACTAATATTTTACTCTTCTGTCTTTTCAAATACTTTACATTTCTTGATGCAGTAACTGGTGGTATCTAGCCTGGCTGTTGACTGTTGGGTAATGATGTCACTTTAATCCAATCTTAGATTTGGCCTAAAGTTAAATTTTTGTGGTTTGGTTTGGTGTTTGGTTTTTTTTT
>VXBO01011408.1:73405-114544 GCA_013400135.1 Rhinoptilus africanus | reverse complement strand
GGTGGGCTGGGTGTTGTTTTGTGGGTTTTTTTTTAGTAGTGAGACAGTTTATTAATTTACTGCAGTTTGCGCCTTCAGTACAAGAATAGGATGAGACTAACACAGCAGGAGATTCCCTTGTTCCTTGGCAGCATGTCCCCTCAATGTTGCATTTCCACAGGAGAAAGCTGTAAGGCATTTTTATTGCTTTATGCAATGGCTGGGTACTATGGCAACTAGTCTAACAACTCTAATGATCCCCCAATATTCATTACATTGTGGATGTGTTTCTAGGTCAGTTTTGGGTAGTTATGTGATATGATAAGAAATCTTTAACGTTATTCATTCATATTCATCAATAAATTACATTTAGCTCAGTTCCTGTTTGGAATGTAAAGGGAACACCCACGTTGAACAGCTCTGTTGTATTGCTATAAATCCAAAATAAGTCTGAGATTCATATTCCATTTCCATTCTAGAGCACTTTGGGCCACTTCTTAGATGTGTTCATTCAGTGCATTACTGAGCGAACAGCAAAACTGCTGGTTTTTATATCCCTGCAGGCAGGCAGTCCTCTACTTCTCTAGGGCCAGATCTGTAATCTGTGTGAGGGTAGGAGCATCTAACCAGTGAGGAGAGCATGTGGCCAGCAGCAGCCATCCAGTAGAGAGGTCCATAGTCCCTGAGTAGAGAAAAATAAGGGTAATTTTCTGAGACCACAGCTACCATGCTCAGTGGAGGAAAGAAGCCATGAGATAACAAGGCAGTAGGCCAAAAGCAGCAAGTAGAAAGCAGGCTGCAGAGGGATGATTGATTAGGAGCAAGCTGCCAAAAGGTGGTCACGTGCCCCTTATCACCGATGCTGCTACAACAACGGTAGCTGTAATATGAAGCACATGTAAAGCAACGATGTGTGGTCGACAGCATGACCTGTTGTGGGTAGAGCAGACTCTGCTGGGTGAACGGGCACTCTGCCTTGGCTAATGCTGAGTGGTAGAAAAATGACATGGCTTGCTTAGCAGAAGCACGTGTACGTGGGTGTATGTACAAGGACATGGCAAGGGCAGGGACCACGGAGTGCCTCTAGCATCAGCTGTGCTCCCTCCTAAACTTGCGTGACAGGGTGTATTACCAGGCAGCTAAGAAGTGGCAACAGACACACCATAACAGACGTCACTTCTAATCTCCTCTAACCTGGTCCAGCTTCTCTAACTCAAACAGCTGAAGTTTTGGCTTTCAGAAATTGAGTGCTGATCTTTTTCCAAAAAATTAATTTTGAAATTGAGGATGCAATATGTATGCTGCTGACCTGAACATATGTTACAACCTGATAATAACAGAATCATCACTCAGCATCACTTCACAAATGAGTGTACTGCTTAATCTTTCTGTGCCAAATCGTGGCTTCTTTAGGACTGCCTTATCACTCTGAGGCATTGCCTCTTACTGTGTTACCATTAACTGTCTTGGACGATTGCATTCCCAGAAAAACAGCTATAGATTCACCTAGGTGAGAGGCTGAAGCTGGATGTGCAGGAGATTTGAATTGGCAGCATGTATAGTCACTTTTCCAGAATAAATTTTAAGTAAATTTAACATACTGCTCTCTGAGAGTCCTTCACGCAATGGCATAAGTAAGAAAGTAAAAGAATAAAAAAAATCATTCATAATTGTTTTTCCTGCAAATGGGAGTGAAAGAGACAGGGAGATTATTAGTATCATTTCAACTTCAAATGCTCATCAGGCACCTGGATATCAGTCACTCACGTTAGAGTACAAGTAAAGTGTAATTCGGGTAATTTCAACAGCAGGAATGGAAAGCTATCTCATTCTGGTTTTGTGACTTTTTAATGATATGTTAATGACATTTATAAAAGCTATATGATAGCTGAACTTTTTGATAGGTTTCTGATGCAAAGGCTTTACATTTTAAGGTAAAATGACATTGCTCCGGTAAAAATCAGTCAGAAAAATCTGCAAAGCCATGTACACAGGCACAACCCTTCATTATCAGGACAGGAAAATTCTCTGTGTGTTGTGGGGATAGGCCACCAGACAGAGGCACAAGCCCTTCCTAGCTTCTGCCTCAATATGTCAGTGCGAACAACGACTAAAGCTCAATATGAAGCTCATCTCATTCAGTTGGACCCTTTCCCTTGTGGAGAAGCAGCAAGTGCCTTGCACAGAAATACCTGGCAGCAGGTTTTAATTCACCCAGGTCTGATAGAATCTATCCTGATTGTTGGTGAGGTTTTTTTCAGCGAAGTCCACTGCCAATATACTGGGGGATCTAACATAGCTTGTTAGGGACTCTAAGTTGCAGTCATGGCAGTGACGACAGCATATTTTAGAGATAGCCAAAGGTAGCTTTAAATTAATTATCTAGCTTAGGCATAAACAGTAGTCTGTGGCAACTGAGCTCAGGGCAGAACAATCTCCCTACTTCTTGGGCAAAACCTAATATATTTTTCTAAACTGGTGATTATTGTCATATTGAATATGTTTTTTCCCCCTAACAAAGATAGAGATGAGAGTTACTTGTTCATTACCCATGAACTTGCACACAGCTTTGTACTCTGGCTAAGTATCAACCATTTTCCTAGATAATTCATAATTTATAATGTGGGACACTGCTCCAATTTAAATTTAGATGTATTTTTGAGACTTCGATTTAAAAACATGTTCATTTAAAAGTGTGGATTTTTAGGAGGGAAAAGTCCTGGATGTTGACTGATCTGTTGGTGACTTAAATCTCTCAAACTGCTAAGCCCCACATAATCTTAAGAGCAATAGCTCTGCATTCAATTTGCTACTTCACAAGTCAGCATCTTCTCCGAGTAGTTGAGGAGGAATGATTTTAATGTCAGCTAACATGGAATTGCTGGATGTGTAATCCCCAATCAGTAAAACCCACACATCTATACACACATGCACAGCATACATTCATTAGTGAGAGATCACGATGGACATAGAGATCACAAGATTTCTCAGCAGTGTTCTAACAGGTTGTTATTCATCTTTGGACCATCCCGTTCTCACAATATCTATTAGATTGCCTAGTGCTCACCTTGTGATGCTCTATTAGTCAAAACATCTCTTTGCCCGTATATTCAAATGAACTGTAGAGGTTATTAACTTGCCCTTGGCAAAAAGATTTACTTTTCTAGGGCAAATGCTTTTATAAATTCTGTGTGTGACAGTTTTATTACATATTGTAAATAGAATACCCTGCCAGATTTTTATGACAGCTATCACTAAGTCATTCAGATCTTATTACTTTTCAACCCTTCACATACCTTGAATTTTTTTTTTTNTTTTTTTTTTTTTTAATCTTTAACAGGCCTTGCTTTGGTCACTACACTTTTCTTACTTCCATAGCCAATGTTATTTACTAACATGACTATTTAAAACATTTTGTATTAAGCCAAACATTTCATCTTGAGAAATCAACGCTGTGTTTTAATTTGCCTCAGACACACATTACTTGACACATTCTGCATTTATAACGATAGACTCATTTAAGATTGTACAATCTCTGCTAGCAGTTAATATAATAGTTTCTGTGCTCAGCTGCATACCTACCCTGGGTCCCACTATCTCTAACTGAATGAGTATTCTACTAAAGGACTTCTGTGATTGGCTTAATTTTACATTTTGTATTTCAAAACAACGTACGTGTTGTGAAAAGAAAAGAAAAAGTGCATGAGCCATGCTGGTGTTAAGACCCACTCAGATATAACTAGTCATTCCATATTTTATCAAGTCATTTCTCTGATCATAAAGATGTTTTCAAATAATTAAAATGTTGTTGAAGAGATTTTATTTAGATATGTAGTTTATTAGCAATGGAAATCTCACATGTCCTAGGCTAGGCGACAAAAACAACAGTTCCTATTTCAGTTTTGCTTCCTGTTGAGATGACAATGACACTCCTCATTGAGGAGGAATGAGACTGGCTTTGGTAAAGATACAGTAAAAGTGAAGAGTAACGATTTTCAAAAGTACGTAAGGGACACAAAAGACTAAGTGGCTAAAATTTATAATCCATTTTAATACTCTGACACTTTTGAAATGTTACCTTTAATAGTAATTTAAAATACAGCAAAGCTTAGTCGCTGGAGAGTCTGTGACCAAGGGTGCCAAGCTGCCTGGCGAGGGATGTTTCAGTGCCAGGGGAGGCAGCTGAACCACCAGCGCTGAGGCTGAGGAGCACAGGAGTCCTTCACCTCTGGCCCTGCTCCCCTCCAGCCATAGATCTTGGGATAAGCCTCTTTTCTCGTGCCTCCATAAACCAAGCCTTAACCCTTCCTGGGGATGTCATATAAGGACAGATTGGAGGTGTGTCTCATACAGTCATTAATTAGGCAAAAATGAATGCTTTCACAGAGCTTCCACTTCCTGAAGGTGGTACGAAGGTGGCATGGCGCCACTAGTTGTAAAAGCAGGAAAAATTCAAGTCCCTTCTGGTTTTCTGCTGCTGCCAGATAGCACACATCTTCTTACAACCTGCAGTTCTGATGAATCAGAAAAAAATTCCTTTAATAAAGAATTTTGAATTGGCTATAATGAGCCCTCATTTGGAAATTCACTATATGTTGCTCCTTTCTCTCTCTTTATGTTTCTGAAAGTAAATAAACACAGATTCTTATAAAGGAAAGAATCAGGTGATTTGCAGTTTTAAAGTTGTATGTTTTGCTGTCTAGGCAACTTACAGTAGTTAGGTTACATTATGCTAATTAGCCTATTTATAAGTTAGCTAACGGAGTTCTTTGTTTTAAGCACTATAAATTCTAAAATTAGTGATTAAAGCTAGAAACCCGTTTTCAGATCCATTTATATGAAAGGTGCTATATAATTTTAAAGCTTTTATAAATGATTGAAAGATGTTTTCACAACTGCTGCTAGATTGCATGGGAATGTGGAATAGCATTTCAAAAGATTTCAAAATTAATGTGGCTGTGGGTGCGCTATGGAGAACTGCTGAACCTTCACTACAGCTTCCTTTCTGCCTGCTGCTGACTATCACAGTGTTTCAGTAATCAGGTGCCCATTTTCATTCTAACTTGCCTCACTTTCAGTCCTGAATCTTCCAGCACCTCTATAAAGGCATTGCATTCCTTTAATTTTTTCTCTATATGTGAGGGTTTTATTTTCATTTGATAAAATTAGATTCTAGGTCATCTTTATGGTTACGGGTGGGAATCCAGGTGGATCTTTGCTTATGTTAAGTGCAAGGCCCTCAAAATAATAGGGTTATAAAACAGTCTTTTTTTTTTAAAAAAAAAAAAAACAAACACCAAAAACAAACAACAAAACCAGACTCGACCTGTATATTATAATATGTTAGGATATAATGGTTATATATTCATGGTAAAGATTACGTTGTCCATTGCATTAAAGCAGTGATTCAGGCTTCTTATTTATATAAGAACTATACAGCATGTTCTTCCGATAATGATGATATTTGGTTTTTTTAAAAAAATGCTAAGGATGCATTTGCTACTGAAGCTCTTAATTATATTGACCTAACATTTACTTTTAAATAAATGCTTTAAGAGTTTTTGCCATCTGTCAGACATTTTTAGTTGTTTTTGAAATGTTCTCACTCGTGAAGAGATGCAGGTTCTTTAATGTCTCCTCACAGCTAAAGCTAATGGAAATCTTGCATTTGTGCTTGATGCAAAGTACTGGCTTTAAATAATTAACTCTCTTTGGACATTGCGAAGGTGATAGATATAACTCTTCTGCCTAGAAAGTTGTTTTAAAGCAGCTATAAAAGAGAAAGACTTTTGAAAGATGCTCTGAGACTAGGGAGCAGATTTCAGCAAGAATTCTCCCTATAATAACCGAGGAGTCTCATTTGTCAAAGAAATTTTTTAAAAAAGACTCTTGAAAACAGTAATTAGCAGGGAAGTTTTTGATTTTCAAAAAGTATCTTGCACTTAGTCCTTCAGTTCTCATTGGTTTCTTTTTGTGGTGTGTCTCTCCTCTTAGACCACTCTGCATCATTCTTATACCTTGGAAAGAATGGGAGAACGAGATGAAAGAATAAACACAAAGAAATTAAATAAATTATATAGCATACACTTTGAAAGCCGGTTAACAGAAAGTTGGGGTTTTTTTAAAGCTTTATTTCATTAACTCTTCCTCTATTTTTCTTTCCTTTACTTTTCTACAATTGTGATACCTCAGGGTGAACTCAATAGAATTAATACATCATTTAATATAATAGGATGTGACATGATGCAACTTGATATAGTGCCTGAAAATAATAAAGTGCAATGCATTGCAGAAGGCATTTGAAAATTCTGAGCACTGCAGGTAGAAAATAGCCAATTTGAAATCTAGCACGCGCATATCTTCATTTCTACTCTCTAATTATGCTATAAACAAACTTAATTCACTATAGCACTTTGAAGTAGTTGGCAATTATTCTTTTCAGACTAAAGCATTACCTTAGGCAGCAAGAACTTCACTTCTTCATACATCAACATGTTATTGTGTTAATGTGCCTATTATTGTATCCTTTTGATTGACAATGCTAATTACGATTGTACTTGAACTTAATGTGATTTTCTGGCTGACAGTGACCATTTAATAAACGGGAACAACCTCCCTACAAGAGCTATGTGTTTAAATGTGAACGGCTCTTCTTTTTCACAAGATCTAAATGTTATTTCTCTGGAACAGTCTTACCTCATCATACCTTTAAAACCATTCTTGAGGGTATGGAAAAAAACAAATAATCGCACTGGTGGGGAATTAAAGGCAAACTGTTCAAAAAATTCACAAGAAAATAGAAAAGTTCATAAATTACAAGTCATGGGACACAGTTAAATCTCTTTCTTTGGAGTCTGTTAATTTGAATGTAAAAAAAATAAACTGTATTTTAATTGCAGTAAGCGATGTGTCTGAAAGTTGGGATAAATCAAGCATAACTGAATCTTTTTATTCTGCTCAATAAAATTATTCACCGTTTCAAAGAAAAGAGAGAGCAGCTGATCATCCAACCTACCTGGGAGCAAAACTAATGAAAGTCTGTGTAAAATCAGTGTAGACAAGCAGTATTTTTGTAAGAGAAGGATTCAGCTGTGCGAACTATTTGTTGCTTCTATTCATAAAATCGAATTTGTGGTTAGCCCATTGTTGAGAAAGTCGTCATTAATGTTTGTATTAATTATTTTACTATGGCAGATTAAATTATGGCATTTCACCTTTGTGAGGGTAGAAAAGGATCCTCTGGAGTTATATTGTGCTGTTTGAAATCAGAGAGATAGTGCCCTAATTAAACTCACAGGAAGTATCTTTCCAATCTCATTTAGCATTATTATTTCAGCATCCCCCTTAACCCATAGGATAATTAATTAGCATTAGGAGCCATATGCTCGCATTGTTCGATCAGCCCTCAGAACAACGCCTGTGCTTTTTTGTAGGTCTTAGCAGCATTGTATCATATCCACATGTCTGTAGAAACCATGCCTGTCTCCTGTGGAAGGCCATGCCACCCCTCCAAAAGCCTGTGGCTCCACAGGGGGACACAGTGGGGGACACCTGCAGGAGGAGTGCAGCTTTCTACCAGGGGTAAATTAGTCCGGGGTAAATAATTGCGATGAGAAATGCAGTTATAACCCCTTGTAGGTAAGCAAAAAAAAGAAGTAGGAAGGTAGAGGAAGGAGAAACAGGGAAAATAGCAACTTAAAGCTTTTACAGGTGGGCAAGACAGACTGCTGTGGGTCTGGCATTGGAACGACAGCGCTGGCCAAGGAACTTGTCAGAAAGCAGGGCTGAAAGGGCAGTGCGAGTCTGGGACACGGGTGGGAAATGGTATGAGTGTAGAAAAGGCAAAAAGCGCAGCATCCTGCTAAAAAATAGCTTGGGAGCTGCTGCCTTGTGATCATGGAGACTTGCACAGAGCAGTTCAGCCTGCTGGAGACCTGAGTAGTGCCCCAGCAGGGTCCTCCTCTCACCGTTGATTACAAAAGGAAAGTTGGGCTACCAGGGTCCTAATTTAGACCTCTCAAGCAAATGATGAAAACTGCCAGGGTTTTAGGCTGGATTCTTGCTCTTTCTGGTTTTGCTGCTGCTTTGCACAGTATAGTACCAGTCTGGGTTGCTAAACTGTGATTCCTGTTGTTAAGTATAAATAATAAGAAGAATGATTCCTGCTGTTATTTAAAATATACTGCAAACAAACTGAAAGTTCCAGATTCTTCTTGATAAGCAAATGTGTACATTAAAATAAACCCCTGCATAGGAAAAGAAAATCAAACATTAAAATATTTAAACAATTTTTTAAAAATAAATTAACCTATGTTTAAAATAAACTGTGCTGTACCCCAGCAAGTTTTTGCTAACTGCAGAAGCAAGATATCTGGATGCTTGTGTGAAATTTTTAATTTTCCTTTATTGCAAATTTTCAGTTTAATACTGGCTATCAAAGCTAAATAAACGCGGTGCCATAACAATTATTAGCTGCATGTATTGCTACTGTTCTTTTCAGATTTGATTGTGAGTGGGTACCTCCTGGGACAGATGGCTTGGTGTCAGCTAGCACTGACTCCACAGGAATTAAGGATTTTCAAATCTAACCTGGTGAAAGCCCTCACTTTGCTTCGCCTGGTTTAAATTCCCTGCTCGTATTTTTTGCCTGGGAATCTTGTCGTGAGGGATTGTTTAGATCAGCAGCCAGATCTTGCCCTCAGCACCTTCTCCTGTGGCCCCCGCGCTGTCACATTTGGTTGTTTGCTGCTGCTGCCCACGAGCGCAGCCCTGGTAGGGTCAACCGGGATCACATCCAAGCCTGGTACGGCTCATTGCCCTCAGTACTGCTCAGCTGGAAGGGAAGGGATGGAGTGGGACAGCTGTTAGCTTCCTGGCATTCCAGTATTCCCCTGAACTATCAAAGCTGGTAAAAGCCACTTTCTTTTCTTACCTTTTAACCCAGGAGGATTAGCATTAAATTAGGCAGATAAATCCTGGCATTCTTGTGAGATTTTAAGGATTAATCACTAAAATATGCATTATTTTTCAGACATATAGTGAAGTTGAATATTAGTGCGCATCACTATATGTAAGTGTGTTATGTTTACCAGTCAGAATGCTTCCATTTAGAATATTTGAACTTCTACTCTAAAATAAATTCATTCCTCTCCTTCCCTCAAAAAACAAAAAAGGAAAAGAAAACGAAAAGTCTAGACGAGGATATGTAGGCTTACTCAGGGGGGGATTTTGCTATTATTTATACAAAAGTAAATTTAACATTTGATAGGTGAGAAAACATTTAACACCTTGAAAATTCTCTAGTCACCAATCAGGAAAACATGATTTTATGTATAATAAATGTATGAAGTAACACTTCATCAATTATAATTAAAATACAGAAATGCCTTTTGAAATTCCTCTACTTTAAATACAATAAAAAACTCTTGAGTGGATAGAACAGTTAACACGTGACAACAATTTTTCTGATCTGTCATGTCTGTCTCCTCTTATGATATTATACCTTATGATATAGTAGCCTTGGACGACTGTTTAATGATCTCCAGTGGGGGAAAGCTATCCATGCACTCTGTTGCGATTTGTTTCTGTGTTTTTCTAGAGGCCCATCAACAATCATGTTCTCTTCCACCCTGCTGTTTTGGAGAAGGTGATGGAAAACATTGATTTATTTGGGAGTGGAGATGTAGGGAAAGCTGCGGGCGCGCACAGTAATCCATGCCACAGCTGACTCAGTGATGGGATTACTCTGCCATCCTTATAATTTCCTTCTGACTGTAAATTGCTATCATATCCTATTTTAGACAAGAAAATGGTACTGTATACTTGATCAGCTAGTGCTGAAGTTGAGCCCTGGGATAAAACATAGAAGCAGTACCTACAGTATGACTTTCTACAGTTGCACTCTGATACTCACCAGTAGACACGGCTGTACTGGTCACAGTGTGCACTCTCCTCTGTGCTTGTCTGCATTGACTGCCCATGTCCTGTCATATGCAAAACCAAAAAAAAGAAGAAAACTGTCCTTAATAAACTTTCACATTGCAGTTTTCCCTTTCTAGGTGCTTTGTGCCAAGATCTCAGCTTTGATGGTCCAGTCGAATGCTTTTTAATGCAAAGAAGATTTTTACAGTGCTCTTTGATGAGAGATGGATCTTGACCAAGGGGAACTCAGGTCTCTGTCTGATGGCAGCTGTAAAAGTAGAACAATTCTGAAACTGATAAACATGATAAAGCATTTAAGTGATACTAGGCATTAGTCAAGAATGCCTGTGACATTTTAAACATTTATTTTTTAATTTACACAGGAGTATTTCCTTGTTTAGTTATTGTCTCATGGTTTTTGCTATAATAATTCTTATGAAGCATATTGGGAAGTAAGATAACACTATTTTATAAATGGAGATCTGAGAAACAGCTTAGATTACTATGTTTTCCAGAAGAAAAGTTTAATTCATAGTTGAAGGCACAGAGGGATTGGTCCTGCATGAAAGGAACAGTGCGCTGCCACATACCATCTCAGTCTTCCCTGGCTAAATCTTACCTTGCTATTTATGTAGAGAAGGGTTTGCCCAAGTTTCTAAAAAGCAGGGCCTTTCTGCTTTCTGGGTTGAAATGAACCTTAAGGTATTAAATTCAAAGGTGACCATTTGAGCAGGACAGGGCAAGCACAGCTCTGCTGCCCCTGGGAAAAGGAGCATCCCCCTCCCTGCAGCGGCCTGTCTACAGCCTGCGGGGGTGCAGTGCTGGCACCCCCTTGCTGCCTCCTCCTGCCCCTTCTAGCAGGTCTTGGGGGTTTCTGGAGGGAAGCCCCGATGCCGCACAGCTAACTGCAATAGCTGCCTTGTGAGTGTTCCTGTGAAAGGATAGAGAGGCAGAAAATAAGGCTACTTACTGTGATGTCCTGGTATATCTGTAACCATGGAAGATTTTTCTGAGTCCTTCTATATTGTTATTTTAAATTTCTGAATTTACACAAAAGCAAACCCTAAAATGGAAAAATCTATGAACTACCATGAAAACCCAGTATTTGTATATTGTTTTCTTATAAACAGTTGAACGAAGCACCTGTTATATCCTTTCTCATGTAGCTGGTATTTCAAACAAGAGCATCTACTCACAAATAACCACAACTGCTACGAGGGATGAATCTAAAAGTCCCTTCTTGCCTTGAAATCTATTCATTGGAATAATAAGCATATGGGCCCTTATAAGCCTGTAGGATTGCTGCAGCAATTTGCAATTAAAAAATGTTGATAATATGTACTGTAGTATGAAGATACCAAATGCTTGGATTAACCATTTAAAAAGGTTTTGCATTGTTTGAACACTGCAAGCATCTCTAAATATTCCTGAAATTAGGGCACTCTGCTGTGTTGGATAAGGTGGCAGCATCATTATATCTCAGGCTCTGGGCTGAACTAAAGCGTATATCCTAAAACAGGTCACCTCCAACAGTGAATATAAACTAACTCTTAAATTGTTCATTATAGTCCTGACAGTCTGATTTGCGTTTATCATGTACTTCTTAATCTGTGTCCTTAAATGAAAGCCATGTATGGCTTTGAGGAAAATGCATTGCAGATAATAAGGGGGATTGATTTCCAAAAATCCTCCTCTAAATCATGGATTCAGCTACAAATTGCCCAAGTCTCCAAGCTCCATTTGTGTTTCTGTTTCTTGTTGGTAAAATGCCCATTCTTCTTTCACGTGTTGTGAGAATGAAGCCTTAAGGGATTAGAATTTGTACAGATACCTGGGTGATAAAAGCTATGTAAGTATGTAGGTAGATTAACATACAGAGTAAAATGGCATCTGCTATGGCAGTGATATGAGTTAAGAGGCAAAATCTGACAAGGTTTTTGTAGTTATTAAAGTATTTTTACCATTATCTTAATGCAAGCCTACAGGAAATATCTACTTACCGTTTGTGTTTTATTCAGTCTATGCAATTTTTAAATTCTTTTTCTGAAGAAACCACATGGTAGTGTTATTTTATTTACATATAGGTTATCCAGACTTTGTGTCTGGAAGTCTTATAGGTACAGCATAAGAGTTTGTTCACTATTATTTCAGACTGGTATGCAGTCTGCTCTGCAACATGATATGTGTGGGTTTTTTATATTTTTTTGTTGTTATTTTTTTCCCCATGGAAAGTGGAATCGTTATTTTAAAAAATTTAGTCATGTCATTTTACAGTGCTGTCCATACTTTGATGTATAGTAATAATCTTTTGCAAAGGATTATTGCTAATGCTGACAAGTTAGCAGAATGCCACGTTGTAACTATAAATTCTGGTTAGTACAGATATTGATCAAGGTTTCTGCTAATTTCACTTGTGCCCACTTTGAAAAGGAGAAGTCTAGGGACTTACCTAGAATTACCTACTTGTTGCCTCATACTTGATCAGCAAAATCCTCTTCCTCACAGAAAATAGAAGGTTTAAGGGGTTTTTGTGTGTCGTAAGGAGCACTAGAACAGAGGCGAAAATCTCATCTACAGTATGTACATCTCAGAGTTCAAGTAGATACTTCACAGGTCGCACCCATGAACATGTCTGAAACTGTGCCAAGCCGTGGGTCTGACTGCCTGTGCAACGAGTTTCTTTCTTCTCCTCAGTCTAAGAGGAGTCTAAGTCACCTGAATTGACTTCCACGTATGCACCTGAGTTAGAAGTCCTTCCCTGCTCCTCTGCTCAGCAAACAGATACTGTGGCAGGAGGAGCGCTCTCACCACATCTGTACTTCAGATTCTGTGAGGACCCATTGATGAAGAAGCTTAATATGGTAAAAACATTGCATCAAGAAATCTTGTGGAGCTATGATCTGATCATGAATAGTCTGTGGACTGGATAAAGCCCCGTTATCCATTGCAATTCATTTTCTGAACTCTATTAATCATAAACTTAATTTCGGTTTATAATTTAACGATCTGATTTGCTCTGGATTATTAGGGTTTGAAGGTCAAGCCAGATGTCATTTGAAAGTAGTTTTCCCATGATTTGCAATCAGATTTCTAAATTGACCTGCAACCTCACTGACATATAATGTTAATGAACTACACATGGCTTGCATATAGAGAGATGCATATATAGAAGTTTTTAGAGTTTTGCTAGAATCAGTATTTTATCTTAAAATCTTTTTGACATTTAACTTTGATGAGTCTTGCACGTATAAACCTGTGGGGGAAATTAGATCTCTTCATTTATAAATATCTCTAATCATGGAACATCACTCATTTGAGAAACTGAGAAATTAACAGAGGAATCAGCAAGAATCTGAACCAGTGCAGGGCTGAGAAATATCTTACCTGTATTTTCTTAATCATGTGACAACTACTTGAGGTAGATAGCATTGTGTCTTTGTGATTTGATGTTGTTATAGTGAAGAAAGGTACTTTAGTGAAGATAAGTATTTTAGTGAAGAAATCCAATGCAAGATTGAAAAAGTTTAAGTACTCTGGCAACTTATAGAAATGCATTTAATAAATAGTTGCTTTAAAAAAAAATAAAAATCAGTGCCACGCATGGATTTCACAGGATCAGTTATGAAATCATACAATCAGTCAATGAGCAATAAAAGGAACAGAGGTTATTGAGGAATGTTATATAATTTAAACTTATTGCACGTAATCACAATGTATATGTGAATTCTCCAAGTCCATAAGTATATAAGGAATTATTTGCAAAGCTAATAATTGTTTCCTGTAGTTCTTAAACTCTATTTTTCTATTTTTAAAATTACTTAAAGTTGCAGATGATGTGTTTAAAAAAACTCCACACCCTCTGCCAGCTGCACAAAGAGGTCAGAAATAGTGTATAATTATTGCTGAGTTAATTGCTGGGTGCTAACATACATACAGACATACAGTATTCAACTCAGACATTATCACAATAGTGGACAATTAGGGCAAATTCAGTGACAGATAAAATGCAAATAGAATTTTTAAACATAGTACTCTACTGGCTTTTTAATTTTTTAATAATCTTAGAAAAATTGTCACTTCTATCTTTAGCCTTACAGATGGATTCTAAAAAGGGGCGCTAAGTCAGAATAACAGTTGCAAATTCCTTTTGAAAGACTATGCTTAAACGCAAAACTAATCATTGTGAAATTAGAGATTGTATTTTCCTTTCAGTATTTCTGAAGGTATAAAATGAAAACTAGATCCACAACAAATACATATTATATAAAGAAAATAACATGTATTGTAGATGTACATATTTCTTGATATAGAGAATCCTCATTGAATTTTACTAAATTAACCCACTTTCATTTTTTCATAAGTGTTTTCAGGCAAAGACAATTTATTTTTTTCCTAACATTTGTGGGGTTTTTTTGTGAAACACAAAGATGAGCTTAGGAAGCAGAAGTTTGCTTTGGAGAATGTGTTGTGCTGTTTTGTTACTGACTTCAAACTATCTTCCTGATGTATCAATTTTGGTAAAATACGGGATCTTTTCATAAAAAGTATCTTTTTATATTTTGTGGAGAAAAGATTCATTTCAGATTTTTTTTAATGTTCAAATATCTTAAAAGACGTAGGAGGATATATGAGAAGATAATTAGAAGAAATCGATAGCAACAGTCTGTGCACTTCATGAAGCTTAAGGATATGATGTCTTCTCTCAAATTTTGAAAATTTACTGTAGCAAGACAACAATGGTATTAAACCCCAATAGTCTGACTGTACTTTTTATTTATGAATGTTGTTAAAAGAATTGTCAGGATGATGGAAAATCATTCTCTCTGTATGTATTTAGATCTGGGTTTCAGATGGTCTCTTGTTCTAAAGGAACAAGAACTTGGAGTCACAGCTTCAGAGGTTTGATGCAGAAGCAGTACTGGTCAATTATATTTAAAAGACATTACAGTTTTACAGGTGTATTCCTTTTTGGGGATTAATTATGTGTATTGGAGTTTACTTAGAGCTTTAAAAGTCAAAGAACTCATAGGCAGCTAAAATAATTTGAAAACTATATCCATGGTGTGTGTATATTAAGGAGTAAGAAATCCTTTTAATTTGTAGAGAAGAAACAGAAAAGCCATAAAAATAAAAGTTGAGGTCATCTTTAAGTGTCGAAGATAAGTAAGGACAGATTTTGCTTCCTCAGGACACGCGTGTGTGCATTTGAGCATGAGAACCTTGCTGGGACCTATTTAAGGAGGCCTTTGATGGACTATGCAGACACCAACCCCTTCTAAACCCTTGATTTTCCCTTGCTTTACAAATCAGAGACAATACCTCTTAAAAGTCTTTTACAAACTTCTGGTTGTTTTTCAAAGTTTATGATTTATTTTTCACTCAATACCCTGGATGTGATTTATTGCCTGTTTCACAGAGGGAATGAGACTTAAATTGCTAAAGTCAGATGCTGGCAATGCTGGGAGCAAGCCTATGACCATTGATCTCAGGGATATAGGGAAGCTTTATGAGGACCGTATCTGATAAGGCTAACTCTACTTGGACAAGAAAAAACCTTTTTTTTTTTTTTCAATATGAACTCAGATGGATGGACTTTGAATTGTTCAATTAGTAGTGAAAACGACACTGAGTTTTAAGCTGAAGGTTATGGGATTGATCTAAATTTCATAGAAGTCCCTGAGCGTATGCCGCTTGCTCTCATAGATTTCTTGTGGTTTTCAAGGCTGTCAGCCAGGATAATGATTTGGGGCTCCTAGCAGAGGAGGAAGGAGAGGCTGAAGAAGCAGAATAAATCGGTGCAATTTGCCCAGCCTCTCAGAGAGATATCAAATCACCTGTACAGCTGTTCACATTAAATGCCCATGTGGGTAAGACCTGATGATTTTGACTGACCAGAAACTTTAGAAGAGTTTCAGCTCAGCATTTCAGACTTTGTACTGCTGTTCATAACACAACATGAAAGGGAGAGGTGTGCTCACATGGTATTGTAGGGTCTGGTGCCAAATTACAGCATCCTTTGCATCCTGTTGCACAAAGGAGAGCTTGTATGGATGTCAGGATTCAGCTTGCAGTGTGAGATTGCTTCGATTCACCCTGGTGTGTGTGTGATGAAAGGTCTGACCATGTCAGCATCCATGTGTTTCTGTGTTTGGCTGGTGGCTTTCAGTACTGGCACGTGTCGCAGAAGGCACAGGTTTTGGGTCACAACCTTGCTGTTGTAACTTTCAGAGGCCTCTGGTACTCAGGCATGAGTCTGTAATGAAAGCTTACTTCTCAGATACAAGAATGCTGCTAGTCATTTGCACTGTATGTGTTAGGGCATTGCATCCCTCACAGTTAAGGTAGTTTCTTCCCTTTAGGTACATCTCTAGTGTGCTATTTGAAGACAGAGCAACCACATCTGCATAGGGCAGGATTTACCATGCTGAGGGAAAGAGAAGAATTATTAGCTGTTAAACATATGGGCAATGACCTTATTAAAATCTGCATACCAGGAAAAGGTACTGAAGTACATTACATTTATTCATGTAATTTAGGTGCCTTAACAAAATATTTATATGTATGCAAATTCCCAGTTTTTTTGTTCAACCTTTGAGCACGGCGTATTCAGCACAGATATGACACACACTGTCGTATGTGTGCAAATGTATGCACACTTGTTTGAACACCTAAGCCTTGGAGACCAACTTGTTTGCTTCCTTGAGTGGTGGTCTGCTGCTGTGCCAGCTTGTCTTAGGAAGCTGCTATACATTACAGTGCTATGATAAATTACAGCCCTCGCTGATTATCCACTGTCATCTGGCCCCTGGTCACCGGAGTGAAACCAATGAAAGATCACATTTCTTCCTACTGTGCTACTATAACGCAACCTTACAATGCTGTAGGCAAAAACCTTATTATAAATTGTTTTATTCAGCCATGCTTATAATGCCACCTATACTGAGCCTGCAGCACATGATAGCCAAGTAGAGAAGAATAACCCAACTTTATTCAGGTATTCAACCCTCTAACAGCAACAACAGTGTTTTGCCTCCTTGTTTGATTTTTTTTTGTGTTTAAGGTGAGCTGGTTTTGTGCAATTCAACTGAAAACAACTTTCAGTCAAACATTTATGTAGTTGTATAGTGATGCTAATTGTTTAAAGGTTGAATGAGAGTAGAAGGCTGTTAACTATAACGACAAAAGCCATCATAAGAGATTATGCTTTTGTTACAAAACCATGCTTGAAGTGTGGCCTCAATCCAAAGTGTGTTGCTCTGACAATGGGATGGAAGGGTGAGGTTGGGGATAAGCTTATTTTAGAAGTATTACATATACATTTTTTCTCCATTCATGAATAATAAATTATATTTTCTAACATCAGACAGAACAGATTGAGACTAGGATTATAGCCTTGCTAAATTCTTTTGCCTTGTGAATTGGCACCATTAATAAAGATTTCTGCATGTCAAATGATGCCCTCATTTATACCTATGCAAATATCATTAGGTGTACCCTCTGGCTTTGGTTTTATATAGTCCAGTGGGGTTGCTCAGGATTAAAATCTCTGTGGCCCTGGCGTTGGAATGTAATTATCAAACAGCGCCCAATGTGTGAGCTACATTCAAATGCAGTCCAGTTTGTTTTGCTAATGTGGGCTCTGCAGTGTTAATAAAAGTAAAAAAAAAAAATAAAAAAAAATCACTGAATGAATGAATTCAGCATTGCCAGTGATGGCTGTGGCAGATGAGTTGTCTTTTGGTAGCTGTGTCTACATTTCATCTGTGAACATTTGATCCAGTTGTTCTGCCCAGCGCAGAAGCTCTGTGCCAGACAGACTGTCTCCCAACAAAAGCAGGACCAGACCCAAAAAACATAGGTACCGTGGACAGGAGACGGTTTGGGTTTGCCTCCTACTATAGCACAGCTGGGCAGATATAGCTTATGAATACTGAAGTGTAAATATTTTAAAACACCAGAACACTGTAAAAAAGGCTTTTTGGCCTGATTATCTCAATATCTGTATCTGTAATAAAAATGGAAGAAGAAAAAATGAATACAGAACTTGAACATATCCTTAATCAGTGATTGCTTTTGTACTGTTGCGAACAAAAATAGTTTGAAAACATAAATTGCAATTAAACAGAAATGCATTTTAAATGTAGCAGCAGATATTTGCTTAGCAGGAGCCTGTGTAGTGTTTGTCTCGGTATTTCAGACAAATGCTGATTATACAATACTTGCTGTCTCTGAAAGACACTCATGGATCCTTAGAGAAATCCTCTATTTTGTCTTTATGTTCAGAAAATATAACAAAGGATGGAAGCAGGTGTGTCACAGTTGCCATTTTCTTTCCTGCTATGTAGGCATTTGTTCTGAACTTGAAAGTGACAGAGCAAACAACCCAACCAAGCCAGTCAAACCTCCTTCATTCTTTTGCAAAGGAATTGCAAATCTCAGCTCTGCAGAAAATTTGCTTCAGTATTTAAAGCTGCAGGTCTATGAGCGGTGTGGCATTTGGCCTGGCTTTTATACTGACGCATTACACCTTTGTCTGGTAATTGTTGTTACTTTTGATTTGTATCTGGAATTCCAGCTGACAAATGAGATTCTTCACTTGAGCATAAAAATCAAAGAGAGAAGTGTAGAGACACTGCTAAATCTTTCGTCTTGAATGTGTCCTCAGGGAAACTTCAATATCGCATAAAAGGAAAAGCAAACTAATATCTTTAATAACTGCAATTAGTCAGAGTTTCATTGTTGTGAGTCACCTGAAACATGACACTTTCAACAATACTGGAGGCATCCCAAACATAAAACCTACTGGATCGATATTTGTTCAGAGAAAGCGAATATATCTCTTGTCACCAGCAGTATTTCCTGAATGATCTCTGCTACATCTTGGTCCTCCTTTCTTTCTGATCTGAAATTTTTGATTTTATCTAATTCTATTTACCAATAAAACTTGTCTTCTCACAGTATCTTTATTATATGGAGATACCAAATAGTCTATGATTTAGATTTTTTTTCCCATGATTAATTTCTGTAGATTACATCCAGAGATATTTGATTGACTGGTGTTAGTTGATTTTTCCTGATGGGGCTACTGGGCATTGCAGTGCCAAAGCATGTCAAAAATTAATTGGAAACAAGAGGAGAAGAGCAGCTCAGTACTTTGTGGCTTCAAAGTCTCATATAGTAAAGTTTAAAGTGAATAGATGTAAAAATATTCCCAAGAAGGCAAAAGAAATGGGAAACAAACAAAATGCTTTGTGGCTCTCAGATTTAAAGATCTATTTTTTAATGAAATATAAGCCTAATTTATTTTTTCCTGTAAGCAATAACGAGAATTTGTATATTGACAAATCAAAGCCGTTATGTCATGGTCAGCAGGTTATGATTCCCATATGAATGAAATGCTATTGCCTCTTCATAACCATTAAGAATAGGCACATAGAAAAAGAAAAGTGTTTTGGAATGATACTTTAAGAATTTTCAAAGTATAACTATTGCTTTACTTACACTTGTTTAACAAATATCGTGATATCTTCTCTACCTGCAAGTTGCTTTGCCTTCAGTTATTCTGTTTTCATTTCTCCCCTCCTGTTGGTTAGGTAGCGTGTGCCAATTTTTACAGATAATTTCATAGTTGTGTTTTGGTTAAATGTTCTATTTCTGGATAGGAAATAGAACAAAATAGGATACAGTAAGACTGCAAATATATTAGGACTTTTCCATACTAGAAAAGAAGTAAATAAGGCCAGAATTGTTTGGTGGGTTGTTTTTTCTCTCTCTCTCTCTTCAAAACCACAGAAATGTATTTTCACTGTGCAGTAGAAAACACAGTGAAATGTCTCATTAGTGCTTTTATCTCTTCTGGTGGTTTATGACTTCATGTAGTATTTTTCTTACTAAAGAGGTTTCTTGGGAAACAGCACATATATGCTGTTTAATAGTGTGAGTTATTGTTAAATACATAATATTTATTACATATTCTTACATAAAATTACATGTATTTTAATATATTACTGCTTAACTGTATGTATAGTTCATGTTACAGACAGACAGCAATAAAATTATTAGATGCTGTTTAGAAATTACATTTCAAAGTAACAGTATAACATATCAGTGCCGAAAGAATTTAGAATCTTTGTGTGTGATGTAGTGGATAAGATTATTCAAGCTAATTATTTTAAATATTGAGAAAATGAAAAGTTGTTTTTCTCACACTGTTTACCAAATATTCAAGTAGTTCACGGTTGCCTACAAACTCCATCAAGAAAATGTATACTTTTTGAACTGAAACAATGTATAATCAAAGACAGGAATAATTGGTAAATTCAAAGTGAATTATTATCAATCTTATTATACTTAAATGTAATCCTCAGATAAATTCTGACTGATGAGTGCAAATTAATATGAAATAACTTTCATGCATTTCTTCATTTACACAATATAATCTGTAGAATATCAGAAAGACCTTAGACCTCTAAGCATAAACAAGAAAAAACCCCTCAGTGTAGAAAGCTTGGACTTACTGTCTTTGTTTTATTGTTGTTTTTCTTCTACTGCACTAAAACTGGTATATTGCTATACATCAAGTTTTCATGTTGTCTTATACAAAAAACAGAGCTACAAATTAGTTATGATGAAAAGAGAGACCCTTTTGTGGGTCTCTACTAGCAGTGGAAGCCAAAATGAACATAGTATTTGGGACTGACAATGATTGTCAGAGCTTCATCTTCTTTGGTTACACTTGTGAAAAGGAAATATAAATGGTTTATGAGAATACCTGCAATGGAAGTGCTGATTGCACACTGGGCATGCACTGGTTTCTTAATCCTTGGAAATCACATGAACTGGAAGGAATTTCAATTAGATTTAAGAAGGCTATGTATTTATTTGGCAAAGTTTTGCATTACAAGTATCCAAAAATATTGTTCCCATTGGTGTCTGTGGCTAACAGAAATCCCCAGGTTTCCACAGATATTTAGAATGCCCTAAGCTAGGTATTTAAGCTTAAGTATTTAAAATCAAAACAATTTTCATGCCTAAAAAGAACTGAAATAATTATGGCTTATGGCAATTTAGGCCTCTGTACATGGTGAGGTAGGAGTAGAAAAATATTCTTCATGCCTACAATGCAGGGTGCGATATTTCCATCTTGTAGTGTTTCGTGTTGATTATATTCCTTTTGCAAAGTTCATTTAGTCATGGACATTTTCATGCTGTCAAATGATGGCTGTATAGCATCTTTGGGAATATAGAAATGGAGAGAGTTAGAACAAAATAAATTATTTGTAACTTCTTGGAGTAGGGGGTGGGCATTTAAGCTTCTGTTTCCATTACTTCTCATCTTAATCATGACTCTCTAAACAGCCATTTCTATCTTTTTTTGCAATCTTTAATCTCTCTTTAATTTTTTAATTTGATTGTCCAATGTTCTGAAATGGGAAGAATGAAAGCTGCGATTCTTCCTGAGCTTCTCCAAATGTTAAGACAATGCTACAATTAAGAAGTGCCAGGAAGTACAAGCATGAAAAATGCCTGTGCTACTGAATGCTGGGTTTGATCCAAGTTCTTTCAATTACTGAAGGATCTTGTGAAAATCTGTAACCTTCTCCATAGTGAAATGGGATCTGGATGGCAAATACAAAGGGCCAGAGAGCATGTCAGCAAGTAAGTGGTCGAGGCTTCTGTCTATCCCTTCTACAGTATGCGAGTATCAGACTGCTCCAAGATATCACCCTTACAAGAGCACGTTGCTCAGGGGCTCTGATATTTAAACTTCCATGAAGTTATTGTTGCTATTTATTCAAGCTTGAGGGTTTTAACCAAGTATTTATACCAGTCAGTCCTTTGTGCCAGACAGCGATTAGTAAAAAGAAAAATATGGAAAGGAAGGGTGGTCAAATAACCAGATATAACAACTGCCTTGAACATGTTTTTTCTGAGTATCTCACTGTTATTTACATTTGTTATTTAGGTTGTTGATGTATGCTCCCAATGAGTAAACATCTTAAAATTCTGTTAATTAAAAAGAACCTCTGTATCGATTAATGTTGTAGGCATTTATAAACATAACTCCAACTTAATGGTAGCTGCTGCCCTTTGACTTCATGAGCAGAATGAGGGAGAGGATATGCAACTGATAATTCATCTTGAATACTGCACTTCATCTCATAAACACTAAATTAAAACTGGATATGATTAAGATGAAGGCAGCAAGGACATTTGTGAGTATGGAACATCTCTGGTCTGAGAAAAGATTAGAGTAGGACTTTTCTTACTGGATTAATTTATATGAATGGAAGGTATGTTGGAAAACTATGATATGAGGAAAGTTGAACAGGAATTTTTTTTTTTTCCATGGTGGAAAACTAAAATTATCTCAAATAAAATCATCAGAGAAGCAAGAGGAAGTAAAAAAAAATCTGTGGAACTCATTTCCAGGGACTATGGGGATAGAGAAAAGAATAAATGAATCAAAAAGGGAACTAGACAAAGTCAAGAAGTATAGTTCCGTCACTCTCTAATTAACCTTGATAGCTGTTGTAGAGTCTCTGATTAAGAAGTCTCAAAGCCTTTCACAAACAGAGGCTGGCAGGCTGGGCAAAAGGTAAGATCCACTAATGTTTTCTTATCGTTCTTGAACTTTTTCCATGAGCATCAGAGGTTGATCACTACTGAACATATGATTCTAGTCAAGATAGGCATTTGGTCTGTCTTCATATATGAGTTCTGTGCTTAGAAAATATTAAATGGTTTCATACTCGTGACTGGTGTGAGCTGTTGGGAAGGACCTTGGAGGGTGTAAGAGATCCTTGCAGGGACTGGTTGGATGTCAGGGACATTTAGCTGTAATGGGATCGGTTTGCCTCTTGTAGCTCTCATAGGAGTTTTTCTTGTAATAGTAAATGATGTAAAGGTAGAAGACACTGCTTACTTTTCTCTGTTTCCAGTATTGCACATTCAAAGCATAAAATAGAATTACAAATCAGTTCTTTAACATCTCTAAAACATGATGTTGACTTAAAAATCATGATACTTGAAGGAAAAATAAATGTTGGGTTTCTTTTATTTGTCTTTCTGATGTTTCAACCTATAACGTTTGTATAATCTTTCTTGAAACTCTGTCTTCTCTGGAGGCATTTCAACTCTGGAAAATTGAAATTCTTATGAACCTAGAAATGAGGACATTAAAAACACCACTAAATTTCATAAGAAGTGGCAGCACTTCTGTATTTCCCTGAAGGTCTGCCTGCTCACTCTTAATATATAGAAAGTGGATCTAACAACTTACCTTTTGCAAAATAAACCAGAAAGCCACCAGCAGAGGGGAAGTCTGGGCTCTTTAGGTGTTAAACTGAATCAAACACACCCATGACCAGCAGCCATGATGGTTTCTCTTTTGCTCTTGTGTCAGGTGGTCGTCCCCTTCTCCTGCCACAAATTGCTTGAGCTGCTGCTCGAGTGATACCTGATCCTGCTGAGGCTGCTGGAGGCTCATGTCGAAGCTGGCAGAAAGCTGTCAGAAACTCATAATACCTTCCAACAGCCTTTGCTTTCAGTAATGCTGAAAATACAGGGTGTCCAGGCAGAGGTAGAATTCTTCTCCAGTATAGGAACCAAGAAGGTTTAAGGATGCCTGCCACCATTGGAGACAGGTTTCCTCACAGCAGCTGCCTTCCACATGGGTTGGGGTAGAAACAGGGTGGCAAATTTTCAGGGGATTATAGAATTTGAAAGCAAGATAGACTAAAGAAAGGATGTGGGAGGCAGAAGTGACATAAGGCTCCAAGACAATGGTCCCATCAGGATTTCTGAAGCATGACTGATATTGTCACACAAGTTTTGGTCATTGGAGGTGATTACTTTCAAAACTCTGAAGTTAGTGAATTTGCATGGCGGTACATGAAGGTTGATGGTGGTTGTTTTAGTTTAAGGTCATCTCGTTATCTGGACTTAAAAGGTTTGGAATCTAGCAATGTGAACTCATAGGTTTTTTTAATGCTTCAACATGGTACTATGGTACTAGTTTCAGAGGAGTTTTACAGAGGCAATCAAAATGAGCACAAATGTCTGGTTCATTTTAGTAACAATTGGGAGAGAAATAGAAGAAATGGTGTTTTAATTATTAGCAATGAGACTGGTGACTAAGAATGGCTTGATGGAGAAATTTAACATAAGAAGCTTCTGCTTAGTGACTCTACATGATAGATACTGACCTAATTTTTGGCAACTAAGAGCCATAAACATGAGCCTTGATATATCAGACTCAGCATCTGGTAAGATGTCTTATAACTTTTAAAAATTAATGCATGGAGGAATGAAAAACTACTGTACATCAGCATGCATTTGTTTTCCGTCTAAATGCAAATGTTACGTCTTCTAACCAGCCCATAAATACATTTCAGAACTTAAAAAGAAAATAAAATATCTTTCATAGTTGATGTGGTGGTGGTGGAGTCCCAGTATTTCCTTGTTTGTGATGTTGCATGCTGTTTAAAAAATTACCTGCACATATATTAGATGTTCATGATAGTCTCTGCCAGTCAAAATATCATTCTTTATTCAGATGAATAAGCAAAGCTTCAGATTTACTAATATCATCTTAATGTTGCACTGAAAAGGGCATCATGTCCCTGGTTGAAAACATGATAACTTCAGGGAGTTTGTGACCATCATTGCTTTGTCATTCTAAGGACATTGATTGTTTTATTTATATAAATCTACAGCAGAAGGTTTGTGGCTCATTGATTTGAGTACTGAATGCTTATATGGAAACAGCTAAATGCCAAGCTGTAGATGAATTTAAGCTACTG
Source organism: Rhinoptilus africanus (assembly GCA_013400135.1). Taxonomy (NCBI): domain Eukaryota; kingdom Metazoa; phylum Chordata; class Aves; order Charadriiformes; family Glareolidae; genus Rhinoptilus; species Rhinoptilus africanus. The sequence goes on along the minus strand of VXBO01011408.1, from coordinate 89,840 downwards.
GGCATCTCAAGAATGTTTGAGCAGACTGAATGTTGTGACTTTTTCTCTGAGTGCCCCTTGTGAAAACCCAAAATTTTGTGCAGAAAGTCTTGTGTTTACTGATCCAACTTCAGCATTCTTAAATATGGGTATCTGGAGATGTAGGTAATTATGTTATTTCTGTGGCAGTAGCAACTACTAAATAAAAAATTGTGACTGCAATCTATTATTTTGAAAATATTGTACTTCTGAAAGTCCCTCTTCTCTTCCCCTTTCTCTCCACCCCCTTCCCCCGCCCCCCAGATTTAAGAGATCTTAAGGACAGACTGTGTGAAAATATAAAATGCATAGCTGCTCTGTGCAGTGAAAAGATTACTGCTGGTGCTGAGGATTTGTTCTTCCTATTTGCTACTTTAAAAAAAAAAAAAGCATGCAGGATTTTTTCCTATACGATAATTATTTCAGAAATGTTATAAGCAATTAGTGTGTTGAAGCTTGCATTTTAAAGTATGAAGTAAAGCCTTAATAAAATGCAGCCAAAAGTCCTGAGCAGTTGCACACTGTAAAGCAGGAAATCTCCTCCACACAATAGAGATTAAATGCTCCCTGTGCATACTGTATTCTGCTCAGCCCTCTGCGTTCGGAGCTGGGACCGTGGCAGTCGTTATCTGTAGCAGGTTCCTTGGTGATTTTCAAGCCCTGCACTACCTACCCAAGTGGCAGTGACACCAGCTTTCACTGAAGCCTTATTACTCTTAAAAGAGCAATTTGGTTGGTTGCACGGCTATTAGGATCAGACAGTGAGGCTTAAAGCTGTCAGTACAACTGCTTCTCATCTTTTTTCACAATCCTGACATCTTTTCTCTTTTCTGCTGGACACAAGCATTACTGTTTTTATCATTTTCAATCAAGCTCACGCTGCAAGCTGAGGAATATATTCCCACAGAAACCAAAGTGAGGAGCAGAAATTATTTTATAGCTACTGTAGTAGCAGCGGTGCTGGCTGCATGTTGTGTGGGAGAAACCGGATCAGTGAGAAATGTGGCTTTCCTCAGGGCTACATCATTGAGATATTACTTCAACATCTAAGGAGGGCAAAGCTACTCCTTGCTCTGATTTTTCAATGATTAATCACTCCTCCTTAAGCAAACAGAAAGTGGGGGAGAAGATGTAAGATAATTTTTTTTTTTTTTTTTTTGAAAATAACTTGTGGAAATGTTATCATCAGTGAAACGGGGGAAAATCACTATGCTTGAACTTCTCTTCATTTTGATGTTGCTCTTTTCTGGACCAACCCTCAGCAAGCTAAGCAGGACCAAAGGCAAACACTGGAAGGGGGGTAAGTGGAAAGAAAAAGTTTTCTAATGGATATTTGGCTAAGATTCTAAAAAGCTGTATTAAAGGTGATCTAGGGAGAATACCTATGCTGTTTTGAATGACTCAGATTTCAGGTTGCCATGTGGGCTTGTTATAGGATGCTGAAAAGAGAGCATGGAGTTTTATTTGTTTTCTTGTTAGTTTGCTTGACTGATTCTGTAAGGTATAAATTCCTTCTAGGAATTTTAGTTTGCATTGTATTGTTAGCAGAATAACATTTAAGGCCTTTATACAAATAAATGTATACCATTTAGAAACCAGTGGTTTTTTTGAACTGTGAGAATTCAGATTGTTCTTTTGATTTTGGAGACTCTGGGACAGATGCTTGTGGCTTTATTGTAAAAGATGTTACCCCCATCATAAGGGGTTATAGTGTTGGAAAAGAAGATGAAGAAAGTAGAGAGAAAGAAAGCAAGCAGCTTATTTTGAGTGCAGAATTGTTAGTGCATGTAGTAAAAATGACTAGACAGACATTTTTTTAGAGTACATGAATGTTGTGAAATGCACTGCCAGCAGCACTAATTGGCTGACTGGCTATGTCAGTGTTGATGTGTTAATAAAGATAAATTGCTTTAAGTTTATCGAAAAAAAATGCTGTGCTGAGAAAACACTTATGATTTTTGAAGGCAGCAATCTATTTTCCTCTTCTGTTAAAAACTGCTGCAAAGATTTACTCTGTATGTTCTGTGAACAGTTCACTAAATGTGCCTTTTCATAAAGTTCACTTTGTTTTCCTTCCTTGCATGACATTTGTTTATGGAAAACACAGGTTATCGAGGTCTTATCATCAAATAGCTCAGTGAGCATAAATGGTATCTCATAAATATTTGGACTGAAGGACTGTAGATTGTAGATAGCTTGATATTTTGTCCTTGGTTGTTTCTTGATGTTACTGATTGGAGGCACCCCAGGATTTTTTTAATTTTTTTTCCTGGGGTTTTTTTTTTTTTCCTTACAAGTGTTGTCACAGCATGGTGTGTTTATCACAGCTTTAATAGCACTTTCAGTTTTCTTCTGCTGTCAGTATTGTGATCTGAGGTTAAAGAGTGGCATCAACATTAAAAAGAAGTTTTAATAATTTATCACAACATCTCAGCAGGAGACTCCTCCCTCCCCCTCTGTATTTCCTTTTGTTGCATTTAAAGATACCACACATCTTCCACCTACTGTACCTTCAAGGGAAAAGTTGCAGCCCACACTTAACCTGGACTGTTAATGCAGCACAGTATATCTGAAAATTATTTCCTGGTCCTGTAAATCACATTATAGCATGTATCTCAGAGTGGTGCTGCTGGGTATCCTCATTGCAAATTAAAAGCTGTTATTTACTCTGTGCAGCACGACCTCTTCTCAGAGGCATGTGAGTTAGGAATATATGTCACTGTCAAGTCTCTGGGATTTAAAAAATGCAGTTAACTTTTTTCCCTTTCTTCCATTTTCAATTAAACCTGGTAAATGAGGGGTGTATTGCTTTAATCTTTTACCTACTCTCTGACAGAGGCAAAGAGCTCTACTGAAGAATTTTTATCATAGGTAGAAATAATCCCTGAATCTGACTGTAGAAAATAATACCTTAATAAGGGGGTTTGCTTTCAGAAGTGGTCTTTGCAGATGAAAAAAAAATTGTAAGGAAGGTAACTGTTTCAAGGAGACCAAGGAGCAATTTGTCTTGTTTACTCACAGCTCTTGAATCAGCCAAAAACTAGGCATACCTGCTCTACAGTAGTTTTTTCATATGTAGATATTGCTGTGAGAGTTGCGTGACTTGAAGAAGATGCATACTGTTCAGTGAAACTTCCAAGTTCAGTTTCAAGTTCAGGATCTGTCAGTGTCTATGTCTTGTAGTGTCACATATTTGGAGCCTTTCTGACCTCCAAATCATATTATATGCACCTCCCTTTCTGTTAAACGTTAAGGATCAGCCTTTGCTTATTTATCAATGTTGTGAGTTCTTTTTGTTGGTCTACACGGGGAATTTGTGGAGTCTCTTGGTGAAATTTCGGCATGTAAACTTCTCCACTGGAGCACACTGTAAAGCCCATCCCAACATAAAAACAGAGATTTCTATTTATTATTTTTTTTTAAAGGGGATCAGAAATGCCAGACACCTGCATACCAACTTCCAGCTATATTGTTCAGAGGGGAAAGGTGATGCTGGATGCGTGCATCTGGAAATGCATTGTATGAATCATAGCGTAGCTATACTGAAGTCATTTTTCATAGTGGACAGCAATAGCTGATTTAGGTGATCCTCTAAAGTTTTTCTATACTACGTTTTGATCCAAGATTCCTGTGAAGTATAGGTATCTTTGGAAAATACTGGTTTTCTGTGACTGTGTAGGCCCTGATAATGATCAGTCCAAACTCAGGCTAATGAATCTGGAAATTCTTCTAGTATAATTAAAGAAAACTTCACTGATGAAGTTCCCAGCTCTGAGAAGACATTGTCTGTGGTTTTACTGTGTAGTTTTCTATATTATTTATGAGAAAAATAACTCTATTCACCTCTGGATTTCTCCTTGGAATTTACTCTAGAAAAATGGCCACAAGCATAAAACTAAAATGAATGGAATTATTGGTAGAAATCATCTCCTGATTTAGTTGCAAGGTTCAGGTGTCAGGGACTGAAATGGGTCCCATATGTGGGCCTGGAGAAACGTAAAGATACCATTTTCTTTTCTAGCTGTTTTTAAGTCTGCACTCCAGAATACCTTTCAGAATATTTCATTGGAATGCAATCTCTAAATGTGCCTTAAACCAGGATTTATAAACTAATAATCAAGATAAACTGGAGTCTAAAAACAGAACCTGAAAATACAAATCAACTGGATTTTCTTTTCCCTTTGAGCCAAAATAACACACCATGGTTCAAGTTTTTAAGAAGGATTTATAATATGGAGAACAAAAAACTGGGAAAAGAAGATTAAGTACTCTTTTGAGTTTACCTTAAATCGGAAAGAAGATTTCAAGCATTGCTAATGCCTATCCCCTCCTGAATTTGTTTCCACAGTGTTTTCACTGTCATATATCAAAAGGGGGAATATACTAAGTTTTGAGTATATCCATCCATATGCACATGGATGTGCTTTGTGTCTGTCCAGTGACATCTAGGAGAATTTGGAGACTGGGAAGTAAGCTGCCCATTTGTGTCATGCTTGGGAACCTTCCTAACTTCCTAATTCATACTGATAGCATAGTAATAGTTTTCCTGACCAAGGAAAACTGGGGCAGTGATTCCCATTCACAAATCTCCTGGCATGATCGAATGTTCCCTGTGTCTCTGCAGAGTGTGTCACACTGCATCAGCACCACAGGCCAATGTGATTAGGACCGGGGAACACAGCTGAAGGGCCCATTGCTGCTGGGACCTCAGCCTTGTTGAGGACCTGGGAAGGGCAAGCCAGTGCCTGTATGCAGAAACTACCATGTATAGTGGCTGGGTGTTACCTCAGCTGGCAAACTGCAAAATGCATGGGGAGAAGAAAATCACGCGTGATGCTTGTCTTCAGGTAGGCATCAGTGTATTTTACAACTCCCAGTGAAGTCTGTGGGACAGAAAGAGTTCAGAGAAGAGCTGAGAACATTAGGACGAACACCACTCTTGGTGGATATTAAACCTTTGCTCATTTTAGAAACAGCTCACGTGTTCGGACTGGGAGGGTAGCTCTGCCCTCTTGGGCTATCAGGCATCATTGAAGAGCCAGACCCTTTATGTGGTGGTCTCTGTAATGGGACCTGGTCCGTCTGACAGGCTAGCACCCACCCCAGCTGAAAGGCTGCAGGCTGAGCTGCTGTGGGATGGTCCTCGGGCGTGAGGTTAACCTTGGTGAGGGAGCACAGAAGGACTCTGTGCATGCCCCAGCGTGCCCCGACATAAAAGAAATACGCCAACAGTGCCAGGAGCACCTCACAAGGGAAGAAAAGGCCTCCAGGGTTGGGGAGAGGAGTTGGAGATGAAAAGACTTCAGAGGGAAGGGACCAGACCTTAGGGTTAGGCAATGCGATTAAATGCCTTTTCCCCAAAGGGTTGTTTGCTCATATCTCCCTTGTGCTTCACCAGAAGAATTTCCATTTTCAGAATGAAAAATGTGATTGGATTTACTTATGATCAAATTGGAGAAATAAAAATAAAACGCAGCCACAGTGCAACACCGCACAGAACTAGATGAGAGTGGTGCCCGTCCTTTTTGTCTACATGGAAGTGAAGCAATAATCTCTTTAATGACTAAATCAAAGATTATTATGCAAGTGATCCAACCTTATATTTCAGTTCCAATTTCAGCTCTATGGCAGTTTAATTATTTTTATGGCAATATGTACCAGCGTGAGAAATCCTAAGTGTCACTGGCTAGGTATTACCGGTAAGTGTGATACAAAACTGTCCGCGTGAATTTCAGTCTCCCTAAAGATCGATCAGCCCATGTATTATTTAGGATGCATGTAATCTATCAACACTAGTTTAGATGTTTTTAAAAGCATGATTCAAAGATTATCTCAGAAGACAAAATTTATATAAGCTTCCTTTCATACAGAAAGCAGACACCCCTCAGACCTTCCAAATTTGGAGGTTAAGTGTTAGATTATTATAGTAATGGCTGAGTACTGGAGTTGGAGGTATGTTACTGGACTGCTGATAAGGTACCTGGTAGCTCTGGATACCCAGACGTCTCAGGTGAATGGACATCTACATGCAGAAGAGTTTTGCGGTTCATACGCGCTGAGTTTGGTGAAAGTAGGGCCTTGAGATTTTCTGCATTTGTAATGAAAAGTCTCTGCATGGTCACAAAATCCCACACATCAAGAGAACTGTGAATTGTTATAGACATCTAGATGTCTTCTTGGCAGCCACTCAACAATACTGTTCACTTCCCCCATGGGGAAACTCACAAAGCTTATTATTTTTTCACCAGGAGGAACTCGTTTTCATTTTCCTCACGGCTGCAGGGTGGTGAGGATAAAGGGATGGAGTCTGGGACCTTTGAAGAAGGGAAAAGTAGAGAGGAGGCATTTATGTGGACTCAGGTAGCCTGGGCCTCAGTGCAAGTTATCATGAGCCATGAGGGGGTCTGGTCAGACGTGGTGAGGGAGAGCTTTTGGTGTGTGGTTGAGTTGCAACACTTGGAAAGCACAGTCAGTATGTGCTGGTTTATGTGATTTTGGGGGCAACACTTTATACAGTTTGCCATTTATCTAAGTAATTTATTTTATGGAATTTCAAGGATAAACTGCATGAATTATTTCGGAATACATTATCATGTTGTATGATTAACAGTATTTCTTAAATCGCAAGACATTAAATATGTTGCTATGCGGTTGTACATTGGAAAAGCTTATGAAATGCTGACCAAAAGTTTCAGACTCAGGATCCTAAAATTATTTTCCTACATTTCATAAAAGCAACTTGATTTTGAGTAATAAAAATTCACAATTATTTGTAACTTCAGAGGAATCTCAATATATTTGAGGAGGTGGCTTGTGCATAGATAAGGATCTAAAAACTGAATTTTAGAAACTTAGGATGTAAGTATGAATCTGCAGTTTTAGTTTGACTGCAAGTATATAAAGTGCATGACTACACCCTGTATGTGACTTGATGTACTGAAGAAGTTCTAGTAGTTGTGCTTTCAATAAAAGAGGAAAGAGTATTTACTTGGGAAACTGAGTGACTGTGAAATTAACTGTTTTTCATCCAGTCTTCTGTCTTCTTTAAAGTCTGGATTTAGCCTCTATCCTGTGATAACAAGCAAATTTTTGTACCTTCTTTTACACCACCTTCTTCAGGGTGAAATCTGAAATCAAAAGGACTCTGCTGATGTATGAAAGTTCCTGTACATATTTTGTTGGCGTATACAGACTTTGCTTGTCTATTTTTCATCTCTTTGAAGACATTTGATATACCGTATAGCAGTCTGGTAACCTGTATTTCAAAGTCATACAGATGGAGACAGCAAAGATGAAGGCAATGGAAAAACAAGTTTGTGAGAGTTTTCTTCTCAGCTGTAAGGGAGGGAAGATGATGGGGTTTTTCCAGTCATGAGGGAGCAGATGTGGGGAAGATGTGACATATACTTAAGAGGAGACCAGTGTTGGCGGAAAACCAAACAGCAATGAATAAACGTGGGCTGGAAGCTAGAAGGGTGTTTCCAACCATCACTGAGAAGGGGCTGCCATCCTTTGGCCAATGAAGTCACCCTGAGCCAGGTTTCCACAGTCTCCTTCAACTTCCACCAGTCCTGGCTTCAGGGTCTCCCTTCACTTCCTCCACCAATGCTAGTGCTTGCACATGTCTGCTGGCACCCTACTCGGGGAGCTGATCAGCTAGCAATTAGCCATATAAAAGAGAGGGTAGCATACATCTAGCTGATGAGATCCCTTCATTTACATGCTCTCAGGTCATGAGGGAAACTAGTATGCAAGAGGGCTATGGGCACAAGGGAAGATTGTGATAATCGCTCGATTTAGGTTAGTTCAACCTGATACACAACTTCAGCCTGCAAGTCTGGATTATCCAGACGAAAAAGAAAAAAAAAAAAAAAAAGATTTAATAAGGTGGTGCCTTCCTTTGAATCCTATGTCCACATCCTGTACTTGGAGACTTCCTTGAAATGTTTGCTATCATATTAAAAAGTATGTTGATCAAATAGTTATAAAACAGAAGGAATATTTAAATACTCTTCATCCCCCCCCTCCCCTCCCCCATGCATACACATCCCTCTCCTTTGGTTATTTGCATTATTTTTTTTTTTTTTTTTTTTTTTTTTTATTTTTTATATTGCTTTGTTCAGGCAAATTTGCTCGCTAAAGAANAGCATCATTGACATTAGAAAACTAGCAAGCACAAGTAAACCCTCTTACTCCACAAATAAAATGAACTGGTGTAAGCTGCCTGTTATGTCTTGAAAGAGCATAGATCAGATGTGCTCTTTCAAAATGATGAACAGACTTAAACACGTCAGAGTGTCTAAGAAAAAGCTTTTTTGCCTTTCCCCTCCTAGCAATTTTGAAAGACAATAATGTTCATCAGTTAAACACTATTGATTTTTGACTTCAAAGCATGATCTAAAGAGTACTTAGAGTACATCACTTCTTTCAAGAGCCATTCCTAAACATCGCCACGAAAACTTCGTTTAGTACATCCAAAATGGGGAGGGGGGGGGATATATGACATTCTTACAGACGATTTAGTTTTGGTAAATGATAATTGAATTCACAACAATGGAAAACTTTTGATGTTTTAGAGCTGCTGTTCAATCATGACAGCACCTCCAACAGAAATTACTTTTTCAGTCATTTATATCTGAATCATAAAATCTTGTCCTCAGCTAAATTGTGTCACGTTAGCTCTCATACTAGCACTTACTTCATGCTACTTGTTTTGAAACTTCATTATCTCATGCTAGCTGAATAATGAAACAAATTCATGATTGTATATATGTATTACACAGAGAAGTGGACAGCAGTAATTCAGAAACATCAAAAAGTTTTTCTCTTTTCTAAGATTTTTCCCTCAAAACCCATGGTTTTCACTACTGCGTTTCCTTGCATAAAGAAACTTAAATGAAGTAATGGGAAAAAAAGCGCAAAAACCAGTTTTGTTTACAGAGATGCTGATCACTCAGCAGAAGCTGCCAGAGATAAGGATTCTCAGCCTTCACCAAAAACAAGGTTTTGATATAACTAGGTGTATAGCTCTTCTTTCCTCCAGGCTCCTATGTCCTCTGAATATCAACTGTCTTTGCAACCTCTCTCTTTCCCTTCTGGCACGGGTACATGTACAGTTTCTGTTCTCAGGTAATTTGTGATGAGACTTTGCCAGTACAATTCCTGCTGTGTTTCCAAGCATAGGCATGACTATGGTGGTGCAAAAGGAGCAGCAAACTCTTATTCTTCACTGCCTCTCCCATGGAGGATGCTGGATAAGGACAGAAGACAGTGCTCACATTATGACCACGTTACTTCAGTTAAAGATTAAATTTGCACCAGCTGGATTTTGTGTGTTCTTTAAAAATGCATTTGCTCCTTTTCAAAAGTTTACAGAGAGAAAATCACAGGTTTACCACACTGCCCAAGATTGATGCCTCTGGCTCAGTAATTTAACCTGGCTATAGGTCCGTTGTACTGACAGTGGAAAAACAGACAAAAGGGATACTTAGCTCTGTAAACAGGATTAAAGGAAAAATGGTTTACTCCCTGCATTCAGTCTTATTGAGAGAAGAAATGGAAGACTGTATAATATTTGATATGGAAAAATTGGAGAAAATGAGAAAAAGCCACAAAATCATTCTGGAAACTAGAGAAAATGTTTTCAAAGGAGTTTGAAGGAATTTAGTCTGTTCAATAATGGAAAATCTGAGAGACAGCTTTCATACAATTTAAGTGTGTTACTAAATTTCTTCTCCAATGAAGGTAAAGAATCCTTAAAACTATTAGGGAAAGGTTCTGCAGGAATAGATGAGTGAAAGCCCATGTCAGACACATCCAAATAAAGACAATAGACAAGTTTTAAATTGATTATTTCAAAAAACATTCTTCAATTATATTTTTAATTCGTACTGATATGTTGGAAGTTTGTGTTCCATTGTCATACTTAGAGTAATCAGCGCTTACGCTGAGAAACAACAGATACTGCTCTGAATTTCTTTTATATCCTGAAAAGATACAGGGACAGCTTATTCTTCGCTCATTGCACTCATGGTTCCTTCTGGAAAGCTGTTGGGATTCCAAATATGCTGAATCTGGTTTAAAAAGTAACATTTTATACAGAATATAGCCTTTGGGGAATGCCCCTAGCTACATGCCTTTTGCAAATATAAGATTGTGTCTTCTTATACTTGCTTAAGAAGAACTGCTGCGCTGTGCTATATGTTGGGGTCTGTGTGATGGTAGTAACTGGAATATACTTAGCATCTTTCATATAATTCTTAAAGGCAGGAGTAATTCTACTGAAATTTAAGGAATTATGCCACTTTAAATGACAGGAGAATCTACTTTTGAGTCTTAGCTGTAATATCTATTTGGTAATCAATCATGGCAGTTCTCAACGGGTAATGCTTATTTAATAACAGATCTAGGCAGCTAGGAAAAGACTGATCTGAAGATGAGATCATGGAAAAGTCCTGACGTTGATGAAAGAGAGGAAAAATTGTGACACTGATGCAGTTTCCACTGCTGTAGGGTATTTCTAACTAGTTATTGTGGCTTCATACTGTTAGTAATTCTGATAAATCTTAAGAATTTGTCTGAAATCCTTATTTGTTATCCATTGGTCTGTGGCAGATCTAAATGAGCTGTTTTTATCCACCTGTTTGATTATCTATGGACTTGATATGGGTTCACACACTAGGAGAGAACAAGTTTTAAAGGAGCACTATCTGCTCTGGTGTCAAGAATGAATTAATTCAATAGTTTTCAGTTTGTGTGTAAAGTAATTTCAAAGATATCGTAAAACTTAGATTTGTAATACAAGTTTAATAAAAAAAGTGTGAATGCACACTTAAAATAATTTAAGGTTACAGAACACGGTGAAGGGTAAAGAGTTTATTAAAAATCTGGACTACAGTCAGTTTTCACATCTTCAATTTTTATTTTCTCCCCTGCTAGACTCTTTGGTTTCTGCTTTAAAAAAGTGACAGTCTTGAAATATGAGTAATATTCTTGATGTTGGTAGTCACTGTGGAAAAAAATGAAGAATGACTTTGTGCTTTGAATATTGTTTTTTCCCCTTTTTAAGTGGTAAATTTCTTGAACTTTTGAATGTTGAAGACCAGCAGAAGGGAAACAGGAGGAGAAATAAAGAAATAACCTCTCTTAGTTAATTCCTTCATGCTGTTGAATTGCATTTTGAAGGAGAAAGATCTTTAAAAGAAGAGGATTGTGGGAGTTGAAGAATGGAGTTGCAGTAGAGTTATGAAAGTAACTTCTCTAAAGTTGCTTGTGAAGCCTCCTGGTGCACTGTGTGAAAACAGAGACACTCCACAGTATACCACTGCAAAGACACAGGGTTTTTTTGTATTCTGAGAAAAAAAGCTACTTAGATAATATTGAAATTGAACTTAATTTCAACTTCTTTTTGTTTTAGGGGGAACATATACTGTCTCTACTTCCAACTTTTTTTAAAAACTAATTTGTTAATGCCCATTGAGGTGGAGATATTCAGCTATTCTCTGTTTAACATGGTCTTGTTTTACTCTTTCTACAGCAGCCTGACGTAAGTTATATTTCAAAATCCGGATTACTGGAATTTCGCTCCTTGAGCTGTTTTAAGAGCCTCTTTAGCATTACAGCTCTTGGGCACCAGTGACCACTAGTTTTATATCTGCATGTTAGTTATCATATCTCTCATCTTTTTCTTCGATCTTCAGGTTCAGCATACAGTTTCTTCTGCTTGTCAATTGTCTACTCATTTTTAAAAGACCTTTTACAAATGGTTATCTACAGAGGTTATTTGTAAGAGAGTTGTTAATTTATTTCAACCAGCTTTAACAGTTTTGTCACTGTATTTAAATAGAAAAATACTACTATTAAGAAATGTTACATTGAATTATTCTGAAAGAGAGAGAAAGAGATAGAGAGAGCGGTAGATGCAATATTGCAGACCATGAGGAACGTGTAGACACGTTTTTTTTTCCTGTTAACAATCTGCGTTTAATGTATATTCTTTGGAAAATATGGCTCAGCATCTTGAATAATTTCCTCTCTGGTGCCCTTTGATGGCATATTATTGCTCTTTAATCTGTAAAGAACACAGTAATTGGTAAGAGGTTTTGTACCCTTCAAATTATAAAGGATGCATTGTCTTTTTTATATGTTAAGGTGTTTATAACTACTTCATAAACTTCCTTGAAGCCTAGAGTAGACAAAAAAGCTTGCATGTGCTCTAAAAAAGTAGAGATCATGTAGAGAAAGTGAGATATGTTGAGAACACAGGATAATATAATGTATTATGCATGTAAAATTACTTGATCTGTATTGGTCTTTTCAATTCCCTTTTCAAACAATTAACATGATAATTTCATTTTACAGATAATGTAGTTTGAGGCCCTAAATCAGTTTAGCAGTACATATTTTTGATTCATGGCAAGGGCAGTTGCTAGCTTTAAATGTATCTGTTCATAATCTCTTCAGCAGAAATACAGCAGTGACTGATATGTTTCATGGCACTTACATTGTCTTTGCGTATTGGGAAAGATCACAGTATGATCTGTATGATTCATTGATCACCCGAAAAGCTGTAGACAGTTACTACGGGGTGAAATGTTGCTATGTGTTTAGAAAGAAAAATAATTTCAAGAATCTTTTACTGACATGCTGTGACCACCATCTTCCACAGATGTTGTGATTTGGGGTTAGGTTATTTTATTATCTTTATATTATTTTTCTTGTGGGCATGTGAAAGGGTATAACGTTATGCTGGATTCCAGTTTTACATTAGGATATAAACAGTGGCTGGAAGCAAAAACCTTCCTATGAACATTCCTGATTTATTCCTCTATTCTCCTGTGCATACAAGTTGTGCATAGAATGAAGACCAACACAAAGATTGGTCCCTTTTTCTGCTTAGTCCGCAGGACGAATTTGCATCAATACACACAACTGCTAATAAACAGCTTGTTATCCTTTAGTAAATTATCCTGTTAGTTTTCAAAAACCCTGTAGATACAGGCTTTTATAACAGTGTTAAAGGTGCAGCAAGAACTGTCAGTTAACTTGCTCAAAATGCAAAGGAGATGCCATTTGTATTGATTGCTATAGATTTTTGTCTTGTCTAATGGGATTTATATTTTTTCTATGAACTTGTATTGAAAAAAGTGAAAACAAATAATGGCCAGACAGAGCTAAGACATTCTAAGTTCAAAAATAACTCAAAACTTTAAATTTCTCATGCATGCCATTGCATCCCTTGTTTCTAAGGCATCCAATCATGTCTGTCTTTTTGCCAAGACAGCGACGCTAAAACGGGCTGAAAACGGCATCCTTTCACTTTGCATTAAAGCACAGAGACCAGCACTCAGCTTTGTGCATTTTGAACTCACTGCAATAAAAGTTTTAAGACATAAGAAGCTTTTTCTATTTCAGGGTTGCCATTAGCCTGAATAATACATAAACATGGGAAAAGGTCTGAAGTCCTTTTGAGGATCACAGTATAGCTTCAATTAAATTATACATCATTATCACAGCTGCCAAGCCTGGTGTGGGATTTTAGCCCCCTATCTCACTAAATGTTCTATGTAGCTGTCCTGTCCAATTCTTTCTTCTTCTTTTTCTTTTTCTTTTTTTTTTTTTTTCCTACACAACAATAGCACTCTTTGAAAATCCTAATTTAAGGAATAAAGTGGAGGATGAGGTTTGGTTAATCAAGAAAGAACATTGAGATGTCAACAGTCAAGCACCAAGGGAGGAAGGAGGTCAACTTTCTAGCCTTAAAAAACACTAGGGAGAAATCAAACACTATTAAGTCATGACACATTATGTTCCTTTTGAACTGGGGCTGTGTGCATTCCCTCTGTCTGCTGGGAGGTTTGCAGTGCAGCTCCGAGTTGATCATGAAACCCATTGTTAAAGCAGAATTGCTAGGGCTACCCACCGGGGATGCTTTCAGTAAATGTCCACACAGCTGGCAGTGAATTTGAAATGCAATCTGGACAGACAGCTTCTTTGTCTGTTTGTCTGTCCATAGGTCATTCAAGCTTTGCAACCCAAAATTTTCATCATGGCTTGTCATACTGCAGAAGAGTGTTTTCTTGGATCTCAATATGATACAGAATTATTCAGTCATCATAATAGATGTCAGCTAGTTATTACTTTTGTGGTGGCTTTGGCATAAATCTAGGATATACAGAACTATTACCGCACACTTAGGAAAATCATAATGGCTTGTCTTTTTTATTTATTCCTATAATATCCTCTAAAAGTGTTAGAAGTGTTTTGATTAATTAATTACACTATTCACACACCCAATGCTACTGCACTTGCCATTAATTTTATCAGTTTGCTTGTCTTCTTTGTACTAGTATTATATTAATAAATATTCTGTCTTGAGTAGCCACATATGAAAGACTGAAATCAAGGTGGCTTTGCAGAGTTTTATGAGTAGAATACTTATTTAGGATTGTACTCTATCATTGATTTTTATGCTGAACAGGCCATCGATTGCAGTGGACGCTAACATGCAGATCAATGACACATTATAGTGCTTAAATGGTAACATTTGATATTTAAACTGATAGGCCTGGAGTATCAACAAGTTTCAAGAAGGACTGAAAAAATCTGATAAAAATCCAAACTTCCTTAAAATTTCAGACAGATAAAAGGCTCAGGTCAGGAGAAACTGTTGCTAAGAAAGGTGTGAAGAACTGTGTTTAAAACACAAAATGAGAATTCGTAGGAAAATATCTGAGTTGAAAGTTGCTTGTAATATGTATTTATTATGCACAGTAACTATTACACTGACTTAGCAAAACTTTGCATGTTGACTCATAGCCTACCGCAGCCTGCGCTGGTGCTTTACCTCCCGCAAAACTACCTGCCAACATGCACCTCTTAAAGTTGTGCTGGCTTTTATGTATTCTGTGTTGGTGTTCTTTCCTGGTGCAGTAGCAGTTTGCAGAGTGGCAAAAGAGTATTTAGTGTATAGTGGGGAGAAATCAGACTATATAGTTCATTATCCTAGCATCCTGAATTTATGAAATGGAGTTGGAAATCTCTTAAGACTATTTACATTAAACTTTACATGAACTGTAAACTTTCTTGTCCTGTTTGAAGGACAAGGAGAAACGTTTGACTAGGAAACGTATGATGGACTTTTGTAAATCTGTTAAATAAAGAGACTAATTTCTTAATCCCCCACTCAGCCCAATTTTGTTTTGATGTGGGTTTCTTAACAACTGCTTGAAATCCACATATGTTCTCAACTTCACTGTATTAGCAGTTTTCAGACATTTTTCTTAAACCCATTTTGTGATTTCTGCATCATTTGTACTGCTAGAAGAGCATCGAGATGGAGGATGAAACGTTCATTTTTGGTGGTTTGCACTGTGTTTGAATGACCCTCAGACTGGAAAAGAAACTTTTTTTGGATATCAGCTATGCTTTAGCACAGACCTTTAAAGAGAATTGCTGAAGATTTAAGCCTGTGAAGACTGTCAGAACAAACATATAAAGAGTTAATTTTTTACTGTTCTGTTGCAAAACTATTTTATATGCATTTCTGCTGCTATTGAAAGAGAAGAAGTAAAAGCACCTTCCTCAATCACTTATTCAAAATGACTTGAAAAATCTGTTCTCCAGTATGTAACATATGCCCTTTAAAACTGCTACTCTGCTGCTGCCTTCTCTTATCAGTATGGGCCATAAATTTTGCATGGGTGTAGAGGGAACTGCAGCTTGAGCACTTGAAATAGTTAGCAAGATGCTGCTAAAGTATACAGACAAAGTACATTGGCAAATGGGTCTTTGTAGACAGGCATCATTACCAAGATCCATGTGTGCTGACTTGTATAAGCTTGAGGAGCACTAAAGGCCAGTACTCCCAGCCACCTAATTTTGGGTGAATAGAATCCTTAGATTCATTGTGATAGCACACGTAAATGAAAATACCAAATGTCATTGACTTGTCAGAGAAAAAGTAGCCAAGGCTTTGTAACAAATGGATCAGCAATGTATATTTGGAAGCTCCATGACATATTAAAGTAGTTTATGAGGCACAATTTGTTTTGGTGGTCTGCTCTGATTGATGGCGTGCTATCTGCCACCGCTTCAGCTGTTGTGGTATGTTTGTAATAAATGTTCATTGTGAGACAGTGCTAAATGTGTTCCATCTAAATCATTCGTTACTTATAACAAGTTTCAGTGTATATGAATCAAAGGTTGTTTATACTTGCCTTTGAAAGAATTTATCATGTTGAAGCAGCTCTATCACCTCAGATGGGGCAACTGCATGCCTAAGTGCTCAGACCCTTTCAGTAGTGCCTACTGGAAACAGTACAGAAAGTTAAGCAGCAAGCAGCATTACATTAAATACTACTTTTAAAAGTATATTGTCTTTACCAATCCACGAATCCTGTTTGGTTTTCTTTTCCTT
>VXBO01011408.1:0-73382 GCA_013400135.1 Rhinoptilus africanus | reverse complement strand
TTTTTTTTTGGTTTTGCGAACAGAATAGCAGAAAATATCAGAACTGATGGACAAGGAGGCAACCTTCGTGCAACAACTGTGACATGTCAGAGGAAGTACATCAGAGGGTGGGATTTTTGCTGATGTTTTGTACTAGTGTATCACTAGTTCATCAGAAAACTGTAAAATATGTATGTGCTACCCACAGGGGATTTTCTCTTTCTTGAAAGTGCAGAATGCACTGTCCTTAAGCAAATGGCATACTTTGTTGCCTTCTGATTGGTTGGAGATAGGGATGCTTTTTCCCCATGGGACTTGTATTTTTCCTTCCTACAAAATTCAAGTGAAAGAGGAGTAAACCTAAGGACCAGCATTTCAGGGTGAACAGTGTAGAACTTCACTTTTTATTGTATAAAAACTGTTTTTCATTTCTATGTGACACCTGACAGGAAGAGAGCTTATTTCTCTTTCAATAGCCACTAGGAAGTAAGAAGTATAGAAAGATGTAACCAAAGTAACACAGAGGTGTTTAAAGTAATCTTGAATTCTTAACAGAACAAAAATTTGAGTACTTCAAGTACCTATTAATTTAAATTCTGTGTGCTGTTGGATTTTGACTATTGTTTAAAAGCATGTTTTCTCATGTAAAATACTAATATACATTAGAACATAGATCAAGAAAATAAGATACGACTTTTTTAATTGCTTTGGCTGTTAGCAGTTACATTTGTAAACAGTGCATTCAAGAATATTTATCAAAACTTGAAAAGTTTTATAACTAGCCCTTGATGAAAAAAACCAAGATCAAATATAGAAACAAAAACCGGAAATTTGTAGCATGAGCAACTCATAAGGCAAAGAAGTTCAATATTCACTGCTTCCTAAAGTTAATGAACAAATATTATGTGGCAATAGATGGAAATTAAATCTTCTCTATGTTTAAGATCCATCTTATCCAGCTCTAACCACTGTCCTGCCTTTTTAATTGCAATCTTTGCCTCTGCATATTCACATTTCTTTCTCCTCTGTGGGAATATTTTTGGGTTTTTTATCACATCATAAGCAACTGGTTGTTGAATTCTATAAAGTCTCTAGTATATGGTTGGTGGAAGATGCGGTCTTCTTGGGTATGTTTCTTTATAAAACTGATTATCCGTCAGTTCATAGAATCT
Organism: Rhinoptilus africanus; assembly: GCA_013400135.1. Classification (NCBI taxonomy): domain Eukaryota; kingdom Metazoa; phylum Chordata; class Aves; order Charadriiformes; family Glareolidae; genus Rhinoptilus; species Rhinoptilus africanus. Next base: position 72,231 of record VXBO01011408.1, on the reverse strand, counting down.
ATACCCATCCGTGGGTAAAACATGGCTTTTACAGACTGCCTACTTGTTTCTCCCTTTAGTACGTGGAAATATAATGTATGCTTATGTATGACATATATATGGCATATATGTATGTCATATGTATGATATATATACAAGATCTGATGTTCTAAATGTTTTTATATGTATGTCCTGTAACTCAAAAAATGACACATGCTCACTTTGTGGACAAAAAAAAATATGGGGGGAGATATTTGCGTCATCTGATGAAATCATTGCTCAGACTTTAGCAATGTTAGCTGCTCTTCCTTGCTCCAGATGCCAGCAGCAGTGAAATCTGATGGTGAGAGGCTTCCATTTCTGTTTACTTGCTTTCAGAAAGTAGTAAAGGTCTAAAAGGAAGGCAAGATGCAGCCCCCAAATAGTCTTGTGGTTTTGCTTTTTACTTTGTGCTTAGAAGAGAGAAAGAAAAAGAAGGAAAAAGAAGGCATTGGGAATTGCTGTGATTTGGCTGTAAGCTTGTGGCCACTGAGTGTAAGAAGGAGCAAGTATGGTGGTCTGCCTTGCGCTGGTGGCTGCATGAGTGAGCAGTGCCTTAGTCATTGCACCTTGTCATCTTGCTGCTTCTTTACCTACTATTCCACTATTTCTCAGCTACAGAAAGTGTTGCGAAGTACAGCTGCTACCCCCATTGGCAAGCCTGGTTGATTTTCAAGATTGCTGGCAATAGCTGGTGTTGTTGCGTAACCAGCCATCTTTTTTTTTTTTTCTATAATAACTTTCCACACAAGTTTTGCACTCAAGAATTTTGTAAGAGTTGTACAGACACAGGGGATTTATGCTACTGAGACAAGGTCTTTTATTCAGGCTTTTTGACAATGATGCATAGTACTCACCATGCCTGGGAGGAAGCAACATGTTTGTCTTTTTATCCAGTTCAATAACCTCTACTGCCTGTGTTACTAGGACAAAGGAAAGTCTAAGCAGGGGATCAGGGCTTTAATTTTTAACTCCCACTTGCTGGTGGAATCTGTTCAACCATGCCTTTTAGCATGGCAGCAAAAAACACCCGTCTGCAAACTTTTCTACCAGCTTTGATGCAATCTACTGTCCAGACTATCTGCGATATTTTTCACTCGTCCTACTTACAGGGGGGTCTGCCCTTCCCAGCAATATAATATTTTTTTTTTTTCTCCTCCTCTGCAGAAGTAAATTTAACCTCACAGCCCTCTTGCCAGGGGAGTTTTATCTAGTAACCACTTAGAGATCTGAGAAATACAGATATTAGATGATCTGCCAAATTGTACTGCCTTCATCTCTTACAGCACAATAATAAAAAGATCTCTCCTATAGTGTCTCTTCATTGCCAATTCCCTAGTTTTTCTTCACCAAAGTACAATTGATTACTAAAGGGGCTTCGCGTACAGAAAACTTTTGATGGAGGGAGCATCTGGAAAAAAGCAGTAGAGCATAAATCCGTGGAAACACATTACATGGGGGAAAAATGTATTTCTCACCCCAGGCTATGCCCTTTGTTCCTGTCATTTGCATTCTGCAGGTTTTACTGTTTGGGCTGTTTGTTCCTTCCCCTCTTCCCAACTTGTCTCTCTCTTCCTTGATACTTTACCTACTGTCATTATCTGTTCTTCATTTATGAGCAGGTTAAAAATGGTGAAGGAGTTGTCTGCACATTGTACTATGTGGGTCTGCAGTATTAGCTCCAGGCTCCCACCGCACTCTCTTAAAATGATAGGTCTCCCTCCTCAGCTTACTCCAAAGGGGACTTAATTTGCTTGCATAATATAGATTTTTATTATTCCTGTGTTTAATTCAGAGATTAAGGAGAAAATAAAGAGCTGAGCTTCTGAATGCTTAGGGACTGCTGAAAATAGGACTGAAATGCTACTATCCCTAATGGTTTATTAGGGAAAAGACACAGTTTGCCACTATTTTCTTTAAATATATGTGAACTCAATCTTGCAGAACTTATAAAAATCAATTTCACTAGTAATTAGAATTATAGAATTTTCTGCCAGTAAATATGCTAAATATAAGGAGACATTGGACTCCACAAGGTCAATATGTTTGCCTTCAAAATTTATCCTAATATCTGTTAATGTAATCCACCAATTAAAAAGTCTATAAGTAAGTATTTACTCAATAGATTTTAATGTCTCCAAAGGGAGCAATTAGGCTTTTAAGGAGAACTCTTAAACATTCCCTTGAAGGTTTTAGTAGTTTCTTTAACATTTTGTCTTACACAAATGCACATTTCAGAAATCATGTATGAAAAACATGTGATTTATCATAAACTTGTACTTTGTGCCCTAATGATAAATGGTCTTAAAATGAGTGTTGATGTCTATATAATAATATTTATTTCAGTAAGTAAATTATAAAAATAAGGAGGCAGGTTTTCTTTCCAGCTATGGTGTTATATACTTTGCTACATATTGCAACCTTTGGTGTAATTAGTGATCATGTAAGAACAGTTTTTGTCCCACAAAGACCTTTTTATGTATTTATATACTAGAGATAAAGGGATTTAAAATACTGAGGCCAGTTCTCATCTTGATGTAAATATCAGTGAGCTGGGCTGATTTAAATTAGCTGAGCATCTGGCCCATTCTCTTTGAAAACAGATAATTGGCTTCAGTAATTGACTGAGATTTGTGGGTTTCATTTCTTTCATTTTATATGTCATTGTATAAAATAGTGGCACGCAAATGTAGCCAAGATTATTAAAATTATTGATCATCTATGATATCCAATCAGCTACAAACTATGCACAGTTATAAACCATTAGTTCTAGGTTATATTAGAAATTCATCCAATTAGAAAAAATAACAATAATTAAAAGGATCATGGATGTGTGTCAAAATATAATTACACATTCCAGAGCTAGAAAATTGTAATAGTAGGACTGGCAGTCATTCTTATAAGAGAGGGCAAGGGCAAATGGTGAATAATTCAAATATGAGTGAAATGCCAGTAAATGTCATACTAATAACAGTATACATTATAACCTGCTGTGATTTTTCTCTCCCATGGGTCAAATCTTTTTTCTTTTTTCTTCCAAGGTACTGTGACCATGGAAGAAATCTCTTTCTCAAATCTCTGCCTCTTTTCTCAGTATTTTCTTTTTTTTTCCCTTTTAACTTAATTGATCAAATTAATAGCTTCTATAATTAATCTGCAACCTTCTGTAATATGACACCTATGAATCAGACATGCAAAAACAAAATAAATCAGCTTACTTTGAAATCACATTGTTTGTGTTACATAATTGCCTTTATGAAATAGGGTTTTCCCATAACACAACAAGATTCACCAAGTTTTCTTTGCAAATTTTGAAAATAAAACTATACATGTTGTACAGTTAATATTATAGTAGATGGTAAATCTTATTAAGTTAGAGTAAGCAACAACAAAAGGGACAAAAAGTGGCTCACATCAGTGAATATTACGAATATAGGCCTGAGCTGATTAGCAAAGAGATTTCATCTCAAACCTTATCTCAAAGAAAGGCAATATCATCTCTGAGATGTCACTTAAAATGGCAATTTCTAGCAGTCACAAATTGTTTTTCAATAAAGAATCTTCTCATTCCAACCACAGGATTTTTTTCTAATCCTTGGGAAATGTCAGCATTTTGGGTATTTTAGGGAACCCCTCATGTTCTCAGAAGGATATGGAGTTCTCTCCATGAGCTTACACAGTGCTTCACACTCACCCACCACAAAGGCAACCTCTACCTCAAAAGAAGTTTCAGTGTTGTGTGGCTGACACACTGAGAACTGTCTAAATAATTTAGGACTGGTAGAAAACAATTCCTACGTTAACATTCTTAATTAAATAAAAAGAGTTGATTTTTTCATGGCTGTATAAATATACAAGTAAATATGGCTTGGAAAATGATGTTCCTAAGGTAACTGACCTGCAGCCTCTCTAGTTCTTCTCTGGACAAGGACCAAATTCACAACCAAAACCATTAGCAGAGCATTTGAAAGAATTATAACAGCCAAAGAATGCCTTTTAATGCTGAGTACTCTCAATGAGTGAAATTACTGGAAAGTGTCCATTTCTCTTAAGTTATTTAAGTGCCCAAAGTGGCAAATGGGTGCAATTTTCAAAAGTATATAGATGAATAATTCTCATTGATCTGAATCCTAGCGAAATGGTCAGGTTCACTGATGAAATCCTACTTTGCACTCATCTGCATCTTTAGGTGTCTGTATATTGCAAATATTTCCTTTGAGCACCAAATCAAGAAATCATCTTTTTGTTATTTAAACTCTGGCTTAACTGTGAGTATGGTCTTAAAATTAAGCATATACTTGTGTGCTTTTCTCAATAAATGCAAATCAAGCATGTGAGGGTCCTCCTGATCCAAAGTACGACAGGAGTAAGTATCATTGCTAGCTAGTGGTTGCATTGCTTCCTCCTAACTTCCAGTTTTAAAACTTTGACATTGTGAATTGAGATGATGCAGTATCTTTTTTTCTTGAACCCAAAAGGAATTTGAAATCTCATCTGTTAATGTGAAATAGAAAATACATGGCGTAGGGGCTGAGGGTGCTCATTGAAAGAAGAAAATGAAGACTTACAAAAATAATCCTTATTTAAATCCCTTAGGCAGCATTTTGAAAATCTCTGCCTCGAGTATCAATTGTGCCAGGGATTGATATCAAACAATGGGTGGAAAAAAAGTAGTTTGGATAGTCAGAAAGTATTTCGTTCTCAAATAAATAAAAAGGGCCATGGACTGCTTCTTCAGTAGCTGTGCTGTTCTTTATTTTTGAAAAGATAAATACATTCAATAACAAAGATAAAAGATTCCAGATCCTCAAAAGCTTTTCAGTGACAATGTACATTACTGAAGTCTTAATTCATGTAATTAAAAAAGAATAAGAAATATGTAATTCATAGCCTTTCAAAAGAATTCAAAAAAAATTAGTGGACTGAGTTTTTTCCCCAGTCTGTCATTTATAAGAAGGCTCTTCAGTCTTAATTAAAATAAGAAAAATTGAAACTAGCAATCTATAGAATATATAAGCACATAAGAGGGTAGAATTACTTAATAAATTAAATGCTTATTTGAAAGATGTGTTTTTCTTTTGTGGGAGAGGGGAAAAATGCTGCTTTTGCACCATCCCATTTGGCTTGGAATTATAAATTTCCTAGTGTGTTTTGGCCACAAGAGAAACGGCAAATTGAATTACACGAAGTATGGTGGTGAGAAAGCAGGAGTGGCCTCCAGGCACTGTCTTGCTTCGTTTCTGCTCTTGCCTCCACAGCTGGGAAACATCGAGCTGGATCTCAAAGATGCTGCCCGCTGGGTTGGTGGACTTGCTGTTAGGTCATCTTGGATAGTCCAAATCAGGAGTATTTAACCAAAATGTTTGTGAGGGCAGGAAAGTGATACAGACTGGGGTTTCAGCCTGACTGGATTTTGGAGGAGGGAAGGAGCAGGGGGCTGAGGGAGAAAGGGAGACAAGTAAGAGAGCAGAGCTACTCTTGGGCAGGCTTTGTTGGACAAATTAGTGAGGAGCTGTGATTTCTAATGGCCAGTTCTACTGAGCTGGTCCAATCTGCCTCTAATGTAGCCCTGGATCCAGAGGGTTTTCTATCTTTCCAGAAACATTGCCCATATGAAAGAGAAAAAAGCAGAAGTACGTTATGGAGAGCAGGCTCTCCTCCAGTGATGAGGTGGAGGAGGATGGACACCCAAGGTTCTTACATGCTGAGATGGTCTGTGGCCTTCTTTCCCATGGCAGGGCATATCAATCATATTCAGAAATGAGCCCTGCAGTTAAGCCAAATACTATTTATTTTGAAATATTCATTGTGAACTGGGAAGCTGTTAGCATTTAAGCGGGTCCAGTTTGGTATCTGATAACTGGACAAACTAGACCCACTGTGGGTTTTAAATTCATCTCCACGTCTTCCCTTGATCTATGTGTCCTAACCTGCAGCCTTTTATTTCTTTCTGGTAGTTACTGTACAACATTTTAAACTATTTTTGGCATAGCTTCAAAACTGCAAGAGTCCAGAGACTTATATTTTGGCATGGTTCCTGAAGAGATAATAGGTCTTAATATACTTTTACACTGTAAAGGAATGTTTATACACAGCAGTTACCTCGTACAGCAAGGAAGGAAACATAATTATTGGAAATTCAAGCTGTAGGATAAACTCAATGTATTTCTAATGAAAGAAGAAATAGGATTGTACTTTTATTATAGACTGGATGACCTTATCTTGAAGTACAACAGTTTTGTGTTCACTTTACTTAAGTAGAAGATTTCCAGCCTGAAAACGAGCTATAATATCAGCTCTATATTTCTTTGTTACTTTAGGCAAAAATTAAACTATAAAACCACACCATTTCAGAATAATGTTCTTGTAAATATTTATCGCTGCTTACAAATTATGTATTATTTTTTTTGTGAAATGCCAGGTACTTCAGTCTATGTTTACAGATATCATAGAATAGATTAGAAGCTCTACATGACGCAGCAGTGTGCAGTTGCAGCCCAGAAAGCCAAACGTATCCTGGGCTACATGAAAAGAAGTGTGGCCAGAAGGATGAGGGAGGGGATTCTGCTCCTCTACTCTGCTCTCGTGAGACCTCATCTGGAGTACTGCGTCCAGCTTTGGGGCCCCCACATAAATAGAACATGGACCTGTTGTATTGAGTCCAGAGGAGGGTCACAAAGATGATCAGAGGGCTGGAGCACCTCTCCTATGAAGACAACCTCAGAGAGTTGAGGTTGTTTAGCCTGGGGAAGAGAAGGCTCCAGGGAGACCTTATAGCAGCCTTCCAGTATCTAAAGGGGGCCTACAGGAGAGATGGGGAGGAACTCTTTAGCGGGGAGTGGAGCCATAGGATGAGGGGTAACTATTTAAACTGAAAGTGGGTAGATTTAGATTAGATATTAGGAAGAAATTCTTTCCTGTGAGAGTGGTGAGGCACTGGAACAGGTTGCCCAGAGAAGTTGTGGGGGCAACTCAGGGGGCCTGAAACTAGATGATCTTTAAGATCCCTTCCAATTCTAACCATTCTATAATACTAAGATTCTATGAATATGGTGAACAAATGGTTAACGGTCTTTACATACTTATGCTACTAGATTCATTTTTATATAGGTTTTCCCTATAGTTTAGTGAAGGCTTGTGTCATTTCTTAACTTTTAAAAGTGCAGCTATACTCCTCAAGTTAATAGGAGAGTAAAAAATTCAATATATCCAATATATTATTTGGAATTTGTCCAACTTACCTAGCTTCTCATGCTAAGGCATATCGATCCAAATTAGCTAGCCATGTTGCAGTTTCTGCAAAGCATATGCTATATTTTTTTGCATATACACCATCAATATTAAAGAACTTGATCCTAATAGCCTCGTATTTTGAAGCTTTTTTCAGGCTAGTTAAACCAGCAGTTAGTGAGTCTAGTAATGATGCTTATTTTTAACCAAAGTTTGAATAATGTAAGAATGCTCAATATAAATAAAATAATATCATTTACAAATGTTATACTTTAAACAATAATAAAACTCTATCTTGCCTTCTATTTAGTCCTCTAAAAAGAGATGGCAGTCTGACCATTTTTTTATTGTGCTACCTACACATCACTGTACTGGAGAAGTTATGTCAATTTAATCATGAGGTTTCAGAGCAAGAAACCAGCCTTTAGTTAATCAGTCTTCAAAACTGGACAATAGTTTGTTTTCTCTAAGTAGCACATCTTGCTTTTAGATTGTTTTCCTATGAGATACCACATTTCTTCACAAAATGTCTTATTTATGTATTATGTACTTTACTTGGTTCCACCACACACGCTACAGTCAAGGGCATTATCCAGATCTGGAACAAGCCCCAAAGGATTTTCATGCCTTAAATAACAAGATATTGTCAGTCTGATCCATATATAGTCTCATCTTCTAAAATTAAGAAGTATTCAACTGGAAACTTTCAGATTTCTACATCATTCTGAGCATTAAAAGTCCATATATCGGTCTAAGTAAGTACAGAAATTTGAGATATCTTTTCATATTGATAGTCTAGTGTAAAATTTGATTATTTTCAATCTATGTATTATTGTAGTTAATATAGGGTGTATTTGTTTTCACAGTTGATGTTTGTGTTTCAATAATGGAAAAGCAATCCATCTGAGCATTTTTCTTAAAAGTCCTCTCACTAAGTAAATGGCAAGTCTATTATAAATTCCATCATTTTAAAGTAGATTGTAAATTTATGATATGTCTGGGTCTCTCTTTTTAAGTTTTTCCTGCCGGGGGATTGACTTAGTCCGTAGTATCAGAGTTTTTTATTAGTAAATCAATGCAGTTATTGTACAGCTCTGCAAATGGGTGTCGCTTACTGTGTTCTGTCTTGCTGCTACAAAATTAGAAGGTTGGCATCAAAGAGGAAGAAGTGAAAGCTTTATTTATTGGTTTTAGCTTCAGTTTTGAAAAGCACAGTAGCAATGGGAATTACATGAAAAATGGTGGGGCTAAAAGTAATATGAAACTCAATGAAATTAAAAGGAAAATATTAATCTGAGAAGAAATAGAGTAAGAAAAAGTTACAGTTCTCTCTATTACTGGCCCTTTTCTAGTGTATATTTCTGAGGTAGAAGTGTTAGATGACAAAACTGTAAAATCTCAGTGATATTGTGTATAAACTTTGCCTCCTCTGATGTTCCTGGAGGAGGCTAGAATCAGAGCCACCAACTCTGTGTGCACATGGGATGCAACCTTCCTTTGCTCATAACGCCTGGTAAATAGGGTAGATGCTGGTACTTGCTGTTCAGTCTGCCTTTCAGCATGCATGTGTATGGGGCAGAGGCAACACTTCTCTCCCTCCTGGAAGAGTGTGGAAGTTGTGCACGTTGGGAAGGGATTTTTTTTTCCTTTCAGAACATTGAACATTGTAATGAGTTTTAAATAATGTATATCAAAAATATGTTTGCTTTGAGAGGCTCCTCAAGTGAAAGGTTAAAATACCAATATACTTATAACTTTTGTGATCTGTGCATGATACTTGTAACTTCATAATAATCTGTAACAGTCCTACCTCCAAAATGCTGAGTGACAGCAAAAGCAAATATAATTTCCAAAGAGTTTACTGGGGACTGCTCTTGAGTCTTTCATTCCCAGTTTTGCTGTGGCATCACCCCAGGACCTTTATATGAGCACCTTCTCTTGTCCTAAGTTTCCCACTCATCAGAGTCCTTCAGTTTTCTGAAAAGAATGGATTGATTTTTATATTTTCACAGTTAGAAGGTAGGTATGTACTGCTGGCAGTAAGGGTCTCTGTCCTGTGGGTTGAGCTCCCAAGGAGAATGATAGACTCTCTGTCACCTCGACAGAGCAGAAAAAAATGAAACATTGGTACACTCCCCACGGGATGGTCAGGTCATGTTTTGCATTCTTTCAGTTGTATGAAGAGGTCCATATAATATGGAACCAATTTCTTCTGAATAACATGAAATAATAAAACTGTTGCCTGCTTAGTCTCACTCATGTACAGAAATGATTTAGTAGATCTTGTGCTGCATGATTGATGATGATGATGTGTTTTAAATTTCTAGTTTCATAATTAAGTTTGTGGCTTGTGTAAAATAAGATTAATTCCTTCAACATACGGTATCAATAATAAGAACAAGGTGGGTTTTTTCTATCCACAGCATCTTGAAAAATTCAGCTGCACATATTTTAAAAATCTTTTAAAAATACACATTTTTAGAGGATCCATACTTTATTACCTTTTTAAAATCATAGTTTAAAAGGAAATAAAGTCTTCTAGAGACATAGATAACATCTGATAGGCTGTGATTTTGACATATCTGAGGGGGGGTTTGTAGAGCTATCCTGTTTATTTCTCGTGGGCGAGCAGTGCACTCCTGCATTTCTACCGGCTTATCAAGAGCTCAATTGCATGTTGCTGCAGAGCAAACTGCAAAAATAGTGCATAGATGAAACTGTGACAGCACAGAAAACTGAAAGTAGGGATTATCTGGTGTAATTATCTGTGTAAAACTCCAAGGTTTTCTACTGGCAGAGCGAGAGTGGTTCTCTAATGGTGTTCAGCCTGTGCAAAAACCCACTGAAGCAAGAGCAGGGATTTGAGCGTTGAGGCAGGTGTGGGCCTCTGGCCATTTGCAGGCAGAGTGATGGTCAGCCCTGCAGGTCAGGCTACTGAGCCATGTCCCATGGACCATATTCAGTTCTGAAATCAGCAGCTCAATTCTATCTAACTTAAAAGGCAGCAACAGCAGAGTTTCATCTAGGCTCAAGGAAATGTTTAGGTCTCAGCACTTGCCATCTTGCATTGATTTACCTTTCAATGAAAAATACTCTAGCTGAACAAAAATCAGTGGTATCTTTTTAGCATTAATGAGCTCTAGGAAATGTAAAGGCAAGATATAAGATAAATGTGTAGCTACCAAGTTATGGTAATATGAATTAGGTACATTTTTTCTACTATTTATAAAGAATGTACTTTTATTATACCTTAGATGGACACACATGATCTGAATGCTCAAATATTTCTATGCTGTCTTCAGGGTCCAGGTGTCGTAATACTGTATTAGTCACTGGATTAGATTCTGCTTCCCTTCTTCACGTTAAGCACAGCTCTGAATCCCACTGGGGTTGATAGGAATATTTCCTTCATAAAGGTGTTACTCAGCGTCAAAGGAGGCTATGGAATCTCTTCTTCATGAGTTAAGATGTTCCAACCTGATATTGCAACAACTTTTTCTTTTAGCATTGCACTGTGTGCTCTGTAATCTTTACTATCTAATTTGCAAAGCTCTATAGTTTAATTTTGGCAATCAGTACTATTTACTTTTGATCAAGACTGGCCAGAAGGAAGGCTTACATATTGGAAAAAGCATGAAACAATTTGAGAATTATGTTTCACTGTAGAAAACCTTTATGTTTGTGCAATTTAGAATCTGTAGAAGGCTTCTCTGAGAATAATGATGACAGATATTCTGAGGTGATAAATAGAACACCAGGTTGAATGCATTTGTAAAAATTTTTTGTAACTTCATCTCTCCTCTTACCAACTTGTATTTCCCTCCTTTCCTGCTATTTTTAACTTTTTCTATCCTCTAAAGTACTGTACTTTTTGTTTGAGTCCCTTTGAGCAGCTTTTTTTGCTTTATTTTTTACATTTTCTCTCACCACATTTTTTCCCCTTTATTAATTTTAAGAATGTGTTTATAATCATCATTTATGGTGACCATTCCTCTTCAGTCTAATCCTCTGCATTATTGTTTAGTATTGTTTTTAGTTTTAGTACACATTGTTAAAATGTCTTAGTAGAGATGGTGCAGAGAGACTGAGAAGACAAGTTGAAAAAAATCAGTGTACTTGAGAAAGAAATGACGCATCAATGCTTGGAGAATCTTTTCACTTGCATAGCTGTTTGTGAATTTTTGTGCTTGCTCCTACGTTTCATGCAAGTGGTTCAGAACACAGAATATTTTGATTCTTTTTAACCACCCTGCATCACCCTACCCTTCCCCAAAAGAAAAACTGCACCTAAAAATTTGCCTGGGAGAAATTGAAGTCAAGTTTGTATCTCGTAAGCCATATACTTGCAAATTTCAAAGAATTTTCATGTTAATAGGGTGTGCCTTCATAGGCATGTGGCTGGTCTAATTCTTTTCCAGTTTTCCATAATTTGCAGCACAAGAATGTAATGGTTTAGGTTTTGCCTGATAAATCAATTTGTTCTGAGCAGCAGGCTTTGTTTTTCAGGTATAAAGGCAGCTAGTTTGCAGGCAGTTTTATTACTTACTATAAGTTGCAAGTAGTTTGCTTTTATGAGTGTTGTCTGTAAGAGCAACTCCAGAGATGGGAACTTTCAAGTTTATGGGTCAAATTCATTCCCTAATTCCAATGAGGAGACAGGTTGTTTAATAAGGATTATCTTAAAACAGTAACTTTATGATTCATATTTCTACAATGTGCTTCTGCAACAAACACATAGAGGTCCAAACAAGGACATTTCAAAAGACACTGCAAGGTGAATCTCTATATAAGGGGATTTTGCTAGTTTCAAAATTTGGCAAACATTACCCTTTCCAGCATGGTCTATGATTATCTTCTACATTTCTCCTATTAATTTCTAATTTAAGAACTGTTATTTTTCTTATTCTAAACCATGTGTAGACAATGATTGCATAAAATTCCTCAAAATGTTAATATTTGTCTAAACAGTTTTTACAATGCCATTACATGTGTATCTAATACTTGACTGGTCTAGACACTTTAGGATGTTGCATAACTTGAAAAGTTTCTAAAAGCTTTGAGAATTTTTTTCCGGCCAGGCTTAATAATTTTATAGTGTACCATATTAATTTACTGATAAAATCTTCATTCTGTGGCCAAAGGTATTGGTTGTTTCCATCTGCATGGATTTTTCAGATGCATTGTTTTCTGGTATACATGGTGTCAAGTATGTTAGGTACAAATATTGGTGAAATAAAAGTGGTTTTGAGTTCATATTTATTCAGAAGTTTATAATTGCTGAATGCAATCTAGAAGTGTTAATAAAAGAAATAATCTTTTGATTCTGCTCTAATAGAGAAAAATGTAGCTATTACTACATGGCACATTACTTAACCTGTTTTATACTGCAATCCATCCTCTTTATTGTATTTGTAAATAAAAATTTATAGAATCATAGAATTGTTTTGGTTGTAAGATACCTCTAACACCATCAAGTCCAACCGTTAACCTAGCACTGCCAAGTTACCACTAAAGCATATCCCTCAGCACTACATCTACGTGTCTGTTGTATACCTCTAGGGATGATGACTCAACTGCTTCCCTGGACAGCCTGTTCCAATGCTTAACAACCTTTCCAGTGAAAAAAATTTTCCTAATATCCNATGCTTTCCAGTGAAAAAATTTTTCCTAATATCCAACCTAAACCTCCCCTCCTTTCAGGTAGTTGTGGAAAGCAATGTCTCCCCTCAGCCTCCTTTTTTCCAAGCTAACCCCAGGTCCCCCAGCTGCTCCTCATAAGACTTGTGCTCTAGATCCCTCACCAGCTTTGTTGCCCTTCTTTGGACACACTCCAGCATGTTAATGTCTTTCTTGTAATGAGGGGTCTAAAACTGAACACAGTATTCGAGGTGTCCTCATCAGTGCTTGAGTACACAGATTCAATCACTTTCCTAGTCCTGCTGGCCACACTATTTCTGATACAGGCCAGGATGCTGTTGGCCGCCTTGCCCACCTGGGCACACTGCTGGCTCATATTCAGCTGGCTGTTGACCAACACCCTCAGGTCCTTTTCCACCGGGCAGCTTCCCAGCTACACTTCCCCAAGCCTGTGGCGTTGCAAAGGGTTGTTGTGACCCAAGTGCAGGACCTGGCACTTGGCCTTGCTGAACTTCATACCATTGGCCCATTGATCCAGCCTGTCCAGGTCCCTCTATAGAGCCATCCTACCCTCAAACAGATCAACACTCCTAACCAACTTAGTGTCACCTGCAAACTTACTGAGGGTGCACTCAATCCCCTCATCCAGATGATTGGTAAAGATATTAAAGAGAACAGGCCCTGGGGAACACCACTTGTGACTGGCCACCAACTGGATTCAACTCCATTCATGACAACTCTTTGGTCCTGGCCATCCAGCCAGGTTTTTACCCAGCAAAGCATATGCCCATTTAAGCCATGAGCAGACAGTTTCTATAGGAGAATGCTGTGGGATATGGTGTCAAAAGCTTTACTAAAGTCTAGGTAGACAACATCCACAGCCTTTCCATTGTCTGCTACATACGTCATCTTGTTGTAGAAGGAGATCAGGTTAGTCAAGCAGGAGCTGCCTTTCATAAACCCATGCTGACAGGGCCTGATGATCTGATTATCCTAGACATGCCACTTGATAGCACTCAGCATGGTCTGTTCCGTAACCTTGCCTGGCATCGAGGCCAGACTGGCAGGCCCTTAATTCCCTGGATCCTCCTTGCAGACCTTCTTGTAGATGGACATCGTGTTTGCTAGCCTCCAGTCAACTGGGACCTTCCTGGTTAGCCAGGACTGATGATAAATGATGGAAAGTGGCTTGGTCAGCATTTCTGCCAGCTCCCTCAGTACCCTCAGGGGGATCTGATCTGTCTCCATAGACTTCTGTGTGTCTAAGTGGTCTAGTAGCTCACTAACCATTTCCTCTTTAATTATGGGATGTTCATTCTGCTCCCCATGAAACACCTAACTTTAGATATCTGGCATAGTATTTATCTTTTCTGCTTTTAAAATCTACAACAGGGATACCTACATTTGAACTCATAACCCTGTATTCTTTTTTGAGTCGGGGGAAGCACTAAGCATTTTTTACACAGTTGACAAAATAGATGTATGTGTGGCACCCAAAAAATATTGGTTCCCCTCTGATGACTGTATTCGGAAGCTAGGTGAGATAAATCTCTACTACAATTTTTTAAATCCTTAATATAATCGTTAGTATGGGCAGACATTTCAATTATTATCTACCCAAGTACTCAGGTTGATCATGAAACTGAGAATGAGAATTTAGAACTTCAGGAACTTCAGGAGCAACATGATGACATTCTCATAAAGTGTAAAACAGAGAATAAATCTCTTTTCAAGTTTTGTTTACCCAGTATTTTGTGGCTGTCAGTTTGTTCCTTTGTGTCTTGGGTCTGGGTCCACTTTGCAGTGCTCAAAATCTATGTAATAAGTGTCCCTAATATGTTTTTGTTACCTTTCTAATACTATCAAGACCTTTTATTTTAGGTGAAAAGGTTCCCCTTTATTTTCCTTGTAATGCTGCTTGGGATACAGAAAAGAATGAATGGAAAGAAAAATTGGCATAGTATCTTGTAATTCTTTGTTACACCTGCTCACACTTCCTAATCCACTGTCATCTTGACCTTTTGTGTGAAGATGATTCCAGCATTGATAATGAAGGCTTTCTCTTAAAGTTGACGGAATCTTCTATGTAAGCACATGTCCATACTACAGGCCTCCCTTTGTCTGAGTGACATTTTATCTGATCCCAGGATGGATGAACTTTACCGAGCCTGGTTGTGTTTTGCACTAACCAGGCTGACAGCGTTTGTGGCTGCTGGCTAACTCCTGTCTGCCACTTTCTACAAGGTGCAGGTGACAAGAAAAAATGCAAAACAAGGCAGCAGGAGGGCATATGTTTTAGGTCTCCCTGCTGCTTTGGGGAATGGGCAGGGACCTCTCCATAGGGAAAACACCCAGCCAATGCCTACCCATCCTCTCAAATACAGGCATTAACACATGCATCAGCAAAGCTATGCAGATATCTGAAAAAGAGTATTGGTACAGTACCTGTATGCCTCTTGGCCTATGCAGCAGACGGTGTTATTACCAGAATGCCTTACAATTATTCTCATCTTTGAAATGCANCAGTCTTCTCTTTACGGGGGTTTGAAAAGGGAATCCTGAATCTGTTCTTTAACATATAATTTTGGTATCTAAAAACAGCACTTGGGATTAGCAGGCTTGACAGAAAAACAAGAATTTAGATGTTCAAAAAAACTCAACCATCCACCCCCAGCTTTTCAACTGTGTCAGGCATTATTTGGCTGTACACAGCTGCTATAAGATGAAGAGAGAGGAAATGCAATGAAGGGAGAAGGTGTTATTTTAAGGACATGATATGAAGATAATGGAATTACCCAAGCAGCTTCATATAAAGTGGTTTACATGCTTGACAAAGAGATGAAAATGCACGCTGATCTCACATTTGGGCAAGTGTTAATTATAAACTCACTGACAACAAGACCAAGTCTCTTAAAACTTGTTTCTTTCTTTTGGTTTTCTCTCAAACACAAAGCAACTATGACTTGTGCTCATCCTCCTCTTCCTCTTCTCTCTGCACACAATACTAGTGTGCTTTGTAAGGAATAAAATGAGATACAACCATTTGACACTAATAAATGATTTTATGGAGGCATGGAGACTGCCATCATTATTCCTGACAATAGATAAAAAGTTGTCTTCTCCCCGTTTCTATTCTTCCAAAAGTATTTCTGGCTGCCCATATTTGCTAGTCATGTCAGATATAGCTCAGGTCAGATTTTTTGCTGTTTTCCTAGTCTCTTTCCTGTTCAATTTATGGCAATATTTTACTTGTATGAAGGTACAAAAGAAAGACTACATTTTTGAAATTTGAAATGTTTTCTTGTCGCTGAGGCTTCATTTTAAAATAGCTTAAGAAAAATAACATACATAATAACAAATTGCAAAACTGACCTCTAGATTTTGACAAAGTTTGAAGCACTACTTTCATTTTCCAAAAAAAAAATTGCTTTTTGTCCTGCTTCTCCTCCTAGTTCTCTGCTCACTCTTTTAGTGTTACCTGTAGAAGACTTTTTTTGTTTTCCATTGCACTTTCATTGTGGATTCCACAGGAGACTCTCATTCATCTTCTTCAGACATAGTCATCTTGGATGCCCTCATCCTCTAGCTTAGATCTAACCACCAATCGTAGGGTATCTCCATACTTCATGGCATCTTCTGGAATCTCTTCAATGATGAACTATCTTTATTTACGTGCAGCCACCAGCTTAGACTCTAGATGGATAAAGGACTCTGTTATATCTCCCAAACTGTGTTCTCGTTTCTTCTGTGGGAACTAATTTTATAACTTCCTACCCTATCTGTTATTCTGATATGGAGTAGTATGATAACATTGTTTCCTTCTTGTCTTCATTTCTAGATGTACAGCTAAACTAGATATGAATGCACATAAATACATACAGACATCAACTGGAGTGTTGTGGAGAATTATGAGAATACAAACAAAAAGAATTAGCCTCTGAAGTGTATTTCAAAACCAAACAATCAGGAGCTGGGTTAAAATTCAGTGCTCGGACATATATCATCATTAAAGACTGCATTTTCCTACATCACGCATGGGTTTGACTGCATTTTCAACATGAAACCTGCTCAGAAACCTAAGGCAGGTATCATCCTTTCTTCTTCTCTTTTCTCCTCCCAAAAGAAATAATATTATAAACATGGTAAGGGAACAAATTAATCCTTCTGTGATCACTACACTCAAAAATTTCTGGCACTTCATGCATAAAAGCAAAATATTTTGCTAAAAGAGTGTCAGGGCTTCAACTGTGCATGCTCACCAAGCACCTAGAGGAGTTTGCCAGAGAATCTGGCTCTCCCTCATTGTAAATGTGCTATGATACAACCTGCAGCTGACCCATCGCTGTATCCTTAATCAGAGGCCACCATATTCATTGAATGGTTCAATTAATGAATGATAGATTGCCGGAAGGGTAAAGAATATTCTGTGCATTGGAATAGCCAAGAAGGGGGAGATGCCTACAGGAAAGGTAAAGAATATTTTGTGCGTTGGAATAGCCAAGAGGGGGGAGATTCCCAGTGCAGGCTTGTGCTGGGTGAGGTAATCCTAACTGAGCAAATTAAATCTCTACAGGCCACACTAATTATATCATCTCTTTAGTTTCTCTGGAATCCCTAACGCCTTTCTATTGCTATGTGTATCAAGTGGGAATTCACAAGGACATCTCATGCTTGTCTAAGACACCATGTCATGCAGTAATAAAGCAGTGGTTCCTTTCATCTCTCTTTGCTAGCATACTCTATGAGAATTAGAAGAAAAATATGGGAAAATGTGGCTTGCTGAGAAGAGGAGGACTTTGTAGCCCTTCAAGGAATAATTTCCTTTTGTAAAATGTGCTCCTTGTGCTGTGGTGGCGACTAGGGAGAGGCAGGAGCCTCTCAAGTTAGTACCACACACTTCAGCCCTCTAAGCAGTGCCCAGTGGTGTCACTGTGGAATACATTCTTAATCTTTCTTTTGTCATATTGAATAATATAATCCAAGCTTTAAGAGACTGAAGTGAAGAGTGTTGGTGAAAATTTCACTGCTTTTTCTTTTTCTGAATGGATCCAGTAGTTCTAGGCATAATAATACTCAAATATTTACACAGAATCTCCACATGTGATATAATTGATATAATAACATCGTTTATATGAATAAAAAAATTATAGTACATATACAGTAACAAGATTTAATATTTGAATCTCAGAATTTCAAATTTGAGATTTGTCACTGAAACTATTGGTTAAAATTTGAAAGAAAGGCTGACATTTATTCCCTAACATTTTACATATAAATATCCTTTTCATGACAATAATCCTTTTCCTCAGATACTTTACTACTTACGTTTCTGTGAGTTTCATGCACTGTGACAATTCTATGACACTGAAAATGTTCACATATTGTTCGTCAGTAACAGACCACAGTTAGTTTCTTCAAGAAAAGAATCGGTGTATCAGTATTCAAAAAACAAAGTAATTCACTCCAAAATTGAAAATTCTTTCCACTCCCTTTCCAATTACCACAAAAAAATGGATGCTGTGTTTTGTTTATGAAAATGAAAAATATGCAAAATATGGAAGCAACAAAATGAAATAATTTCAGTTTTCTGTGAAAATACCTACCACATCTGCCTTTACCGCTTAGATTATTTCTTTCATCTGTTGCAAAGGTTGTCAAATACAAAAGAGAAGTACTCAAGTTTCTGATAATGTTCACGTTTTGATTACTTCTTGACCTTTTAGAATTCGTGTGGGTCTAATCTTCCGAGAGTATTATATTGGTGTCAAAATGCTACCTCAAACATTACATATTTCAGAACTGCACTTATGTAGGAAGTAATAGCTGGTAAATTGCAGGCCTCTCTACCGCTTAGAAACATCATAGGTTTTGCTCCTTGAATTTTAAAGCCTCTCCTTGTATCTGCAACGTTGTTGAGCTAAGCATGTGTTATAAGAACACCACGTGTTAGATTGCTGAGGTGTATTTATATAAACTGCAATTTTACAGATAAACATATAAATTGCAGAATCATAGATGCCCATACTCATCTACAGAATATGGAGGTGGGAAGGCAGAAATATCATAAAATTTATAATTTTAAAAATATGAGTTGGTATTGTATCTTTGGAGACTGTCAAGCGCCGTTCCTTAATTTCTGTAAAGGGGAAAAATTGAAACATCTACCAACTAACTTTGTATTTTGACTTCAAATTTTTCAATTGAATAACTGGGGGAACTAAGCAAAGGCATAGAGTAATATGAAAAAAATGCAATAAGGAGTTACAAAATAAGTCAGATAAAGGAAGTTAAAAAAAAAATTTAGAAAATAAATCATGATAAAGGAGTTTTTTCTTTAAAAAAGAAGGAAGCTTATGGCTTGGATATTAAAAGATGCTATATGTTCTTATTTCTGTTTCTTTCTTGTCAGAGAAGCTGTGCACTTTATTATGCTTTAACATGTTGGGTATGATGGGTATGCTGTAGCTGTGGTCTGACAGGTTTGTTCATCACTGTTCATTTCACGGTTTGTGAGTGCCATTTGTTTACCTTGCTATCCTTAGATGAAGCTGCTGACACATAATGCAGGTATTATTTCAAGGCAACGACAAATGAAACCATCCCGAGCACTATCTGTTGCGAAAACTAATACCAAAGCAGGTTTATGCGAAAACTAATACCAAAGGTCCTGCTTGCTTTTATGTGGTTTTGGTTTATTTGAAAGCTGCCAGTGCTGGTGCAGGCTGGCTCGGAGAAATCCAGAGTACTCAAGACAGCTTACAGGAGTGCTGCGGGAGGGTGTCACTGGTAGTGCATGCAAGGCAGCAGCAGAGGCGCGTTCAGCTGGGGCTGAGCCGCCCGAGTTCGCCCTTACTTAGTTATGGACCAACCCTCACCTGGGGAGCGTGCAGGGGGGCAGATTTCATTTCCAGTCATGAATTTTATTAATTAATTAGTATCATAGACCCTACAGGAACTCAGCGGTATGGAAAAGGTGGTGCGTGACTCTAGGCAAAGGCTTGTTCTCACTCTGGAAATGTTTCTTACAGCTTGGAAATATGTCATCTTATGATTGTTCTGAAAATTTTTGTAATGTAAGCTATTCCAAATCCTATCAGATTTGAAAGTAATAAGTATATTTGTTCCTTCCATTTTCATCCTTTCTTTTATTTTTCTTTACGATATTTTAGTCTACCATCTACAATGTGTATAACAATAAGGGAGGTGATTGGTTATCTCTATGAATATATAAATCCCAAATACAGGCAAGGCTGTAAAAGAGGAAGGGAAATGCAGGTGATAAAATTTAAATTATCTTATGAAGAATGTGTTCATATTTGAGTGATTAGAGATAATGTACTACCTGGCAAAAAAAAAAAAAGGAATATGTAACAGTTGTTTGTGAAGTTATTTAAATTTAATTTAAATGCAGCTGTACTTCTGCATTCAGAACAGTTGAATTTTCTAAAATGCAACATCTCTTATGAGTATTTGTGGGTGTAGCACTGCAGATAAAGGAATCCACTCTTGAAATAAAAGTATTATAGGGATATTTGGAGTGTTTACATATGTGTACATGTTTTCAAATTGGGAATTACTGTGGAAAGTCTTTGTGAGCTCTCTAGAGCAGTTTCCGGAGATAGATGTTTGCAGTAGCAAGCATGGCATAGTGTGGCATAAAACGGATAATTCAAGGCAGGGGCACAGCGATTTCTAATGCGGTTTTGGGCATTCAGTATACCGTGCAGTTGTGCATACCAAGTTGCTGTCTTTCCATTTCTTGCAAGACAGCAGGCAATGCTTATCACTGTTCAAAAGCTTCTCTGTAGAAGACAAAAATCTTTAAGGCGTGTTGCTATGCATTTCTGTATTTCAGCAAATGCTTCTTGAAATATGTAAGAAACATACACAAGAGAATATCTTTGCAGTGATGCTCAGTAACTTCCTGTTGTTAGTCAAAGAGCCGCATGAGTGGTTTCAAGTGCATAAGTTTCCTTGCTTGAAGCATTTTTTCCTTTTACTCTTAATATTGGTGCTGTGACAATTTGGTTTTTTTTCAGATGAGTGTCACTTTCAGAGCTGGAGTGCTGCAGACAGAAGGAGAGCATAAAGCATCAAATGGATCAAATAACTATTGAACGCTATCTTGGGAAATTTAGCACAATCTAAGAGGGATAATGAACTGAAGGGATGTTAACTCTAGTTATTTTTGTTCATAATCCCCTCTCTTCTCATCCTGTTGCCTCCCTAGCATTTTCGAATTTCTTTCTATTTTATTTTTACGCTAGACCATAACAGGGATCAGATGAGCTAAGTCAAATATTTCTGTTGATTTTAGTGGCATTTGGGTCAAGATCTCTGTTTATTGTTATTCAAGAATCCCACCAGGATGCACAAATGTATATCAAAGCTTAAATGCTGAAACTCAGCGTGTCTGCACTTTACTAATATATCAACTTTGGGCGTGATTTTTGTGCATTACAACAGGTAACGGCTTCAAACTGGAAGAGGGTAGACCAGTAGATATTAGGAAGAAAGTTTTCACTATGAGGGGGGTGAGGCACTGGAAGAGGTTGACCAGAGAAGCTGTGGATGCCCCATCCCTGGAAGTGCTCAAGGCCAGGCTGGATGGGGCTTTGAGCAGACTGGTCTAGCAGGAGATGTCCCTGCCCATGGCAGGGGGGTTGGAACTAGATGATCTTTAAGGTTCCTTCCAACGTAAACCATTCTATGATTCTGAAATGTAAACACATTTCTGAAGATATTGAAATGTACTGATACACCGCTGGCAATTGTTAGCCGGTAATTGTTAGCTGCAAATGGTTTAGGATCTGCCAGCTGATGGGTTTCCGCAAGCCTCTACATCTGAATTGAGTAGATGTTATTTGAAAGCTGCTTTTGAATTTATTTATGTTACAACTAGAAAAAAAGGCAGAGTTGGAACAATAAGCCTGGCATAAGTGACACTCAAGAAATGGGAGAGGAACCAAAATCATTCATGGAAGACAAAAGGAACACACAGTAGATGTTGATATAGATATATAAACTAAATTCCCCATATGGATAGCTTAATATGCCTACTTCATTTCTTATTTAATGAATTCAGAGTCCCAAATATATATTTAAAAAATATATTGTATTACCATGTTGAGAAATTTTTTATAATTTTTCACACAACGTTGCGCATAAGCCTAATTTAAAGAAAAGTTGAGCCTCCATGCTTAGGAATAGTACACAGCTGACATATATGGGAGCCACACAGCCACCATTTTATGGCACTTTGACAGCACTCAGTTGCAATGTGGTTTCTAGAATGTTGCCTATAGTGGTGTTTAGGGTGTGTATCCTTCTCTTTTGCCTTTCAGTGTTACATTTTGCAAATGAGTCGCATATTAAAAATTGATGGACTGTCAAATGGCTTTCTAATGGAATTTTGTGAAAATCACAAACTGAAAGTATTTATTTGAATATTAAAGCAAATGGGTGAAATGTTAAATGCAAAAGTACACATTAAGCACATGTAATTCACAACAGTCTTCTAAACAAAAGAAAAAATATTGGACTGATATTTACATCTGCAGCAGAAAGCTGAGCATGTAGATGAAACTATCTTGTAATTACTACCTTTTATTTTTAGATATTTTTTAATGCTTCAAGATTTTGAAAAATGGGAAAATTTTGGTGTAATATTCAACTTCAGATTTAAAGGCTTTTTTTCACTTATGCCAATAACTGAGAAACATAAAAACATAGATCCTTCTAGAAGTTAAGAGAGTATGTAATGTTAAGTGAGAGTTATATTCTATGAACCCTGCACTAAAGTCACTCAAATAAAAGAGAATAATACAAAATGAAAAAAAAAATCTTTATGAAAAAAGTCATTATATGGAGGTTTTTTCCTCCAATATTCGCAAGTACTTTATCTATACCAATTCAGAAAGTTCTAGTTTTTATTGAAGATGCCTAAAACTTTTCATGGAAAATGTAGTGGATAGGAGTATGTTCCCCAAAATTCATTATTTAATGAAACCAGTATTTGGGGGAAATCCTGATATTTCACAGAACAAATCTTATTTATTTTGAAAAACAGAGCTGCATATCAGTGACAGACATCTTTTCTTTCTTAACCGTGATTGTGGAAAATTTTAGGAGACACAAATATGGCTATTTATCAGTCTATAATATATGAGGAACCACATTAAAAATTCCCAAGCTAAATCATTCTACCTTAGTCCATCTTTGTGGCTTTTACAATAGCACATATTATTGGTTACTGCTCCTTAAAAGAGTAATTGTTTCATTCTGGGAACAGTTCTTGAGGAGTCTTGGTCATTAGTTACTCTCTGAAGAATCACGTCCAAAAGCTCTGTTTATATAAGAAGTTTACTCATGTTTATTTTGGCATTTTCCATTAAAGATGAATAAGAAGTATACTTGTATATCTCCAGTAATCCTACATTAATAGCCCATGGGGAGTTGAATAACATTTCTGCCTGTATTTGATTTGTGCTAATTTTTGAAGGCTTATCAGTGTAGTACAGCATCATGTAACTTCAAATCTCAATACATTTTCTTTTTAGCTTTTAAACTATAAGATATTATTTTTTACCTCAGTTCAACCTAGTGGTCCCAGTAGAAAAGTCTGCTACTCGTTTTAATTTTAATTTTATAAACTTATCAGCTTGCCAAGTGCCTTCTGTCAATTATTTAGTTGTTCTGTACCCAGTAAAGTTAAAGCAAAGCATTCGTGCAGAACAGTTCATAGGGTGAGACTTTAAAATACCTGTGCTCAACCAATATTTCTGTTTGGAGCTCTGCTTTGATCAGTAAATGAGTCTTCCAGGTGAGACGTGAGTGCTTTCTATATATATACTTCTTCATCTTTACCTGTGTTATTTTTGTTTTATTTCTTTTCAATTTGAACATTTTAAATTTTGGGGTGTTTGAAGTTAGGCACTTAAACCCTTATTTAGGCACATATAAGTGGATTATATTTCTGAGTACCTAAGCAATTACAGCTACTGTTGACTGCAGTTGAAAGTGATTTTTCAGTCTGAAAATCATCTTGCTTGAATTTTGATGGCTAAAAATATATATAACTGCCTAACTTTAGGCAGCTGAGTTTGCATATATAGATTTTTGACTGAGAGTAATCTCCTTACGATGTATGCAAAGCCCCAAAACTTCTGTAGTTTTTATATACC
Source organism: Rhinoptilus africanus (assembly GCA_013400135.1). Lineage (NCBI taxonomy): Eukaryota > Metazoa > Chordata > Aves > Charadriiformes > Glareolidae > Rhinoptilus > Rhinoptilus africanus. Next base: position 48,163 of record VXBO01011408.1, on the reverse strand, counting down.
TTATGCATAGAAATAACAATGATCATTTATCCTTGTGATAAAAACTGTACATATCGTTCCTTGGTGAACCAACCTGAGTTCTCAGGATCTGGCCCTGCACTTTCATGGGGGGCTGACCTCTTCTCCCTGGTGACAAGTGATAGGACAAGAGGAAACGGGTTCAAGTTATGTCAGGGCAGGTTTAGGTTGGATATCAGGAAATATTTTTACACTGAAAGGGTTATTAAGCATTGGAATAGGCTGCCCAGGGAGGTGGTAGATTCACCATCCCTGGAGGGGTTTAAGAAAACGGTAGATGAGGTGCTTAAGGGACATGGTTTAGAAGGGGTTTTTGTCGGGGTAGGTTAATAGTTGGACTTGATGATCTTAAAGGTCCCTTCCAACCTCACCGATTCTATGATTCTATGATTCAAAATTCAGTAAGCAAATCTTGCCTACTGACTGCAAAAAGCAGATCATGAGAGCCTCTCAAGGCAGCATTTTGATCATTTGTTCTGAGAAACTTGTACAGCATCAGACACAAGTCTATCAGTGAGTAATAGCAATAATGTGAACTGTTTTGTATCAGGATTCCCTGTGTTGAAGTTCAACAGCTTTCCATATTGAGGTCTACATAGGGGTGAATGTGTGTGTATATATACGTATGTAGGTATTATGTACTTCCTCATCAGGACAAAGATCTTATGATGACTCTGTGATTGTATTTTGCTCAGAACTGGGATTAAGTTCTTGCACCCTCAAATGCAAGGTCCTTCAGCAGCTAGTGCTCAACATGTGCATGCTGCGCACCTCAGCTCAGCCACTGGTGCACACTTCACCACTGGTTGAGACACGATGTGGACATACTGTCCCAGGACCAGAGCTCCAAGCAGTGAAATTGAGCCCCAGGCCAATACTGTATATTCACCTGAACTGGACTCCTTTTTGATGAAACTAAACAAGAATATGTATTACAGGAGCACAGGTGATCTTCACTAGTCTTCTAATAGACCAGAACCACTTGGGTAAAAAACCCCAAATGGGTATAATGTGGACATAGAGCCTTAACACAAATCATGTTGATCTGCAGGTCAGTTCCTACTAATGTCTGCAATTTACTGATACAAATGTAGCCTAAGTACTGTTTTACAGATGAGGATTTGAGGAATGTGGGGCTGTGGTTCTAATTTTGACAGGTCTCTGTTCTCCCTGCAAGCAAAAAAATAACTAAGCTTGATAATTTGCCCCTAAGTGATTTGGTCAAATCTACATGGGAATACTCTGTGGGAATACATGGGAATACACCAACCCCTGAAAGCATGGGTTCAAATCTGATTAACCACCANAAATCTACATGGGAATACTCTGTGCAGACTCCCAAATCCATGCTGGACCCAATCAGAGCTTCCTCCTCTTCCTCACCCACCAACCCCTGAAAGCATGGATTCAAATCTGATTAACCACCGCAAATAATTCCTTTGGGTATACCCCTCCTTCTGTGTGTACATCCGCAGCAGAAAATGTCCCACAACTTTAAACTCCATTACTTGTAGTAACTAAGTTTTTTGTATTGACCTGAGAGAGATGGTTTATGTAGCCTCGGCTGCCCTCCAGCACTGCCAAAGAAGCTGGAGCACATACCGAAGGGCTGTTTCCAGCATCTTTATTGAACCCCAGAGGCAGACAGTGGATGAAGCGTACTTCAGTAACCTGATGGCTAGGGCAAGTCACAGGCTCTTGTGGACCTGTTGTTGGAGCCATGCAACGGCAACTGTTGCTGCCACATCTTTCCTTCTGGGAGAGAAATACAGTCCATGTTGAATGCAGCAGGCAGTTAAATCCTGCACCAAAACCATGTGGTTTTCTACCTGTGATGGTGTTATTCCGATTTCATAAGCCATCCTCATCTAAAAAAGAATAATTGCTTTTCCTTTATAAGAACATGGAAATGGTAAACGTTTTGTTTTTGAAGTGAACTAAACTCCAATGCCTAATGTAAGAGATACTGAAAAGAGACTTTTGAGGACTATTTTTTTCCAAGGCCTTTTAATCTTAGTCATTCTCACTTAATTTTAAATATACAAATTCATTATGTCTGTGAGATATTTTGTTAACAGCTGATGTTTTGTCAGTCTTTCCTTAACTTTCTGATATTCAGTTTAGTAGTCAGACACCATTCCTTTTTTCACTTTTGACAAAGAAAATCTTTTTTTTAGGATGGAATAGTTGTTCTCCAAACCTTCCTTCCTCTGTGCTGTGGTTCACACCCCTTCATGCTCTGCAACTTATCATGGTTAGGACACCACTTCTATGGAGAAGATATAGGAAAACACTGGTAACATGTTGCTTTTCTGATTTTGTACGTCTCACAGCACCTAAAGTATATAATATCATTTAAAATACAAATCACTGTGTGTAAATTACTTTTGCATACTCACTTATTGGAATTTAAATTGAATTATGATGTCATTAAATTAGTATTTTAGTTTTGTTTTTAGTTTCATGTTTGTCTACGAGCCCAGGCATTTACTGGCAAATTGACGTTTAGGTCATTTGCCAGTATGTTCACTCCAGAAAAGTGCTGTAATTCAAATCTGAGTTGTTGGTGGAGGAAATGAAGGGTTAGACTTAAGTGACTACATTTATTATAGCCTAAATTAGCTACATTGAAAGTATGATACAGGACAGACATCACCAAGAAAGCAAGTTACACAGCTTATAGAAATATTACTAAAATATAATAGAGACTTATGCCATAAATGAGAATAATTTACCCCCAAACTATGTTTTGCGTACTCTTTGCATACATTTTTACTGGAGAATATGAATTTTCAGAGCATGAAGGATTTTTTCCTATGGGCTGTTCCCAGAAGAGACAGAGATTTAAACTTGGGCTTCATGTTGGTATTGACCATAACAGACCGTTCAGATCCAAACATTTGATAAGACAGGCCAGGCTGAACGGTGGATAAGCATCAATTTTAAGACACAGAACAATACTAATTTGTCTGTAAACTGGTTAGAAACAGATCTTTCATTAATGTAATACATCTACATGCTTTCTCTATTTTGTTCATGCTACCTTACATTCATCTGCATTCAAGAGGAACGCATTCAAAGTAAAATATGCTCTCAGTTTTCCCAACCAAGATTGTTAAAATCTGGTGAAATGCAGTACAGGGTTAAAAAAAATATCTAAAGATTAGGGCAAAATAAACGCCACCCCCAGTTCACCAGATACCTCTTTATTTTGCTTTCTGGAAAGCTACCTGATCTGTGCACAGCGCTTTGCTACTCAGGCAAATCGTATCTGCTCACTGGTTTACACAGAGCATGTTGGATCCTGCTCAGCCCAGGGAAACCGCATGCGCAAATCCTCAGGGAGCATCATGATGGCAGAACATGCTTCCAGATGGAAAGGACTGAAAAGGCAAGCAAATATGAAGTGTCCGATATATAATTGATGAAGAAGAAATCTCTAAATGTAACAGTTTCAGTCAATCATAATAAAGTAGTCGAGGGTGTGCAGGCATTGGAATTAAAGATACATGCACTCCATTCGGCAGACCAATATTTATTCCTCAGTCTAAGTCAGTAAGCATAAATATGTATTTTTGCCTAAAATCAAGAAATTGATTTAAATCTCACAAATGTTAAAAAAAAAGACCAGACCACTTTTCAGCATCAGATATTTTTCTTTATCTTTGTAACAGAAGCAGGTTTCTAAAAGATTAAGAATAATTGATTAAGAATAATTTTAAATAGATTACATCAATCACTTGGAAAATCTTAAAAGACAAGAAGGTTGCAAGATGCAGAACAGAGAAGGATGTTAGTTGCAGAATATGTGCAAATCTTGTAAAACTTCACAACGTAAAGAAGGATAATTGTTTTTCCCCGAGGTATTCTGGAATTTGTTGGGAGTAGGTTGTGACAACAATTACAATGTACCATCATCCCTCCTGAATCCATAAATCCTAGTGTCCAGAAGAGTTATGGATTTGTAAACTTTCCTTTGGGATCAGAGCTGAAACGTTAGAGAGTGCTGCCGTAAATGGGCGTGAGGCTGAACAAAGGCTGCAATGTACAAGATCTCCAAATGGCACTAGATCCTATGTTTACCCAACTAAATCACACTTTGGATTTTTAGCTCATTATAGTATGGAGAGGTGGGAGGGGGTTTTAATATCACCGGTGCATAACAGCCTTTGAAATGCTCGATGGTGCTCCTGCAGCCCAGCAGTACATCTCTGCAGGATCCCTGATTTCGTGGCTCGGCGTGGTGGGGAGGGGAGGAGGAGGAGTCATCAAGCTAGTTGAAAAAGAAAAAATTGTATTTCTTACTCTAGTATGGTTTCCTGCAGTTTGGGAAGTTGTTGAAAGTCTGGAATATTTCTCGTAAAGTGTGATCTTTTTAGAGAGACAGTATTTATTTAGCGACTTTCTCCGTAGGTTTCATTACGTGTGTGGTGACCATCACTGGCATATGGCCAGCAAAACCCTACTTTTTATATTGTGCTGTGTTTGTTCATGACATTGAGGTCATTCTGCCTAAGATGAAACTTTCTTCAGTGGGTATCCTAACTAGATAAAAGTCTTCAGACTTTGCTTTCTGTTGAAGAAAGTGTTTAACCCTCCTTCTAAAAATAAAAGTGGTGATATCTGGGGCTGTTTTGTAATAAAAACTCTTTGTGTATTTGGAGGAAGTTGCTGGAGGTAAACGTGTTGCATAATGGTACTCAGTAACGCGCAAATTTTACAATAACCATGGGGATTGTGTGAACTGATATTCATGCAGTGCTTTTTCAAAGACTGTTTAGTGAAGGAGGGTGGTTATTAAGTTTTTTGTGAAAACAGTGAGGAATTCCAAGTTTTGAACCCGGAAAGACAGCGTGCAATGTGTGTGATTTCAGCATCCTATGGGTCTGGGTGGAGTTTCTTACTATTTCTTCTCTAATTTACCTCATGATATTGCTGGCATATTGCAGGACTAACTTGATACCTACACCTGTGCCCATGATATGGAAAGGTAGTGTTCAATGGAAGTGTTCAGATTGCTTCTCTATCAAATTGATTACCAAAACAATAAATCCCAATCATTATTTAACTTCAAGTTTGCTATATTTGTTTCTTGTTGGAAGAAGGTCTATGTAAACACAAAAGCTTCTCTGTTTTTTCCCATTGTAACATAAACCATGTTATTCTATTACAAATAATATGATATTTTATATACTAAAATATATTATTTCTTTCTAGAAACTTTTATTTTTAACCAAAAAACAAAAAGACCCTTACTTCTGCAAAAACACCTCAGTGGGCAAGATGAAGTCAGTTAATTCAACTTGAGTATTCCTGTGGATACTAAGTACACCAGTGGACACAAAGACTTCGTTCATTACTTGTGCAGGGCAATACCCTGGGCAATAGTTGAGGCTGGAATTTCCATGCTAGAGATCATGATCCTTTGGGACTTTGATTAATTACGTTGCTGAGGACTAAGTTTTGCTGCCTTTTGTAGAAAGTAGCAGCAGTGAGACCTGATATAGGCTCTATAATAAAGCATGCAAATGCTTACTAGCATTGAGATAAAGATGTTTGTTCTGGTGGGAAGCAAAAGGTTGGTTTTTTCAAGCATGGTATTTTCACTGTCTTTTTCCAAGTTTCGTTCAGCTAGCAAACACAATGATTAACTGGGCACGTATCAAATGGTGTAGCTTCCCAATGACATTTTCTTCCAACAGTAATAAAATGGGATTTTATTTTTTTTTTTTTGTGCTTAGAAGTGGATATTAATATAACTGCAGAAAGATTTTATCATGGGCAATACTTACTCATTTATTAAGATTTTTTTTTACTGTGACGTTTCTTACTATCTGTGCCATACATCTAATGTAGTTCCTTTTGAATCTTCATTTTATTTTACTGTAGATAAAATTTAAACCAATATCACTTTGCTTCTCTTTGTATTCATCTTATTTACCAAAGTAATATGTTATTTTTTAAGTCAGGGGTAGTTTCTGTTTTGAAGGCTCTGAAGACATGTACAAATAGAAACATTAGAGCATTCTTTCAAAGAGAAGACTGGTCATTAATCTCTTTCCTTTCATCTGTGTCACTATATCTTTGTATTAAAATAGATGTACTTAGACTGTATCAGGAGAATAAGAAACTGCATGCAAGATCTACTTTCATTTTGCATGGGTTTAAGGTTAAAGGAAAATGTCCCCTTTGCTTCAAAATGTTCTTTATCTTTTAAGGACACCTGCAGAGGCTTGAATTTTTGCAAAACTTCTCTTAGTTCATAGAAAATATTTCATTGCACAAGTTGCTGTTGCCTGGAAATGGCATCTGTTTATTTTTGATCCTTCCACCACAGGAGAAAGTTCATCTCTCTGGAGGAAGGACTGTTCAGGAGCCCTGACTGTAGTGTGCTGGACCACTTTGCAAAATAGTCATACCCTATCTCTCCTTATGGCCCAAGTTGTTTTGGATATTATTCTATATTGTGGCACAACATTAGGAAGGTCGGGCAGTGGCTTTTCAGTGCTGCCCAGAGCCTGGGCAGTGTCTTACCAGGCTGGAGATGTGGCTATGAGCCTGCGGAGAAGGGAGAAGAATATAAACCCGTCTCTCTCATCTTCTGCTCTAGTCTCTAATGATGACCATGAAGATAAAGAAAGGCTAAGTATCATCACTTTCTGGATACCTACTTCAACTGCTCTGTGGTTCAGTCTGGAAAGTAGCTAAAATGGGTCACCATGTTCTGATTGGCTACTAAACAAACAAATAAATTACCCATACACATCTGTGGATACATGAATATAGTGTATTTATGTATACATGACCACGTTAAGTTGCCTTGTGATTCTTTTCTCAAGCTCCGTAAACAGTTAACTAAGCCTGATCTTTAGACAGGCAAAGAACAGGCTACATTCTTTAAGTAGGCTTTCCAGGGGTTTTATTCTATAAATTGAATACCAAAAAAAGTGTAAACTTTAGATCCCTTGTATGATAAAATATTTACCCACAAACTTGCCCTTCTTTGCTTGTTTTTTTCTTACTCTGTTTTGGGGGATGGAGCATAAGAGATGCTTTGTTAACATTCTGCTCATTTAGGCTGCATTCATTTAACCTTTCTTTGGACAGCAAATGACCTTCTTCCTCTGTGTGTGCCTGTGCACATCCTTTGAAAAAGTTGGAGAGGCATGGTATATCTGGGGGAGAGGGATGTGGAGGGAAATACCTACCATTTCCAAGCATGCAAAAGCTTTTACCAAAAACAAGGATAAAGTTTCTTGTGTTTCAAATCCTTTCAATACCACTGAAACAGTGATGCACTGCTAAATTTAAAGTCTTGTTTTCGAACTCAGCAATTTGGTATTTAGCAGAGTGAGTAAACGCTAGACTAAGTCAAAGGTGGTGAAATTCTATTTGCTTTCATTCAGCCTCAGCTCAGAATGATGTGAACCATTCCTAATTTGCTTATACCAATAACATGATGAAGCAGATTGTGTTCCAGAAGAGATTTCAACACACTTGCTTTTTTAATGGACTACATTTTACCTCATTTGAAAGATACGTTGTTTTGAGTATAGGGTGGAAATTAAGCTCCCTATAAGCTCCCTAGTTTTACATAACAGTCTGCAGCTGCATTCAGAAATCTGCTCAGTTTATAAGTACTAATGATTAAAATTTGTTGTCTGAGACAGTCAGCTCAGCATTGCTCTTATCTATAGCTTTATTAGAAAGACTTAAAAATGACAGCATTGTCATTAAACGTTGCTGGGTCTTTTTTTAAAAAAATCTGCATATATTTAGACATAATTTACAAGAATATCCATTGCATTAATAATGCAAATCTTAATTACTTGTTAGAAAATTAATGTTACCCCTCCAAGCTACATTATTATACAGGTTTTCTCCAGAGTAAGATTATTTGGATAACAGCCTCCTGAGGATCTCAGGTTTTGTGTTGTGTCAAATTTTTTGCAGCTATGTATCTTACAAACTCATTGTTTTGCACAGCAAGGGTGAATAATAATCTTGACTGGTTTATTAGTAATCCTGGTTAGACACCTGTACAAATCTTATTGTTTGGAAGAGTGATTGGGCTTATGTGTATTAATAAGACTGGAAATACATTTCTTAAATATTACACATTGATGAACATTTCAGTCTCCCTCTCCTTTTCTCATTAAATATATAAGAAACATGTCTGCGTATAAATTAACTGAGCATGAGAACTGTGAAAACTTTGCTGGTATTTTTAGAATTTTTCACTCTGATTTTTCATATGGCATTCTCAAGTCAAAAGTATAAAAATCTCTGAGAAATATTAGAAATAAACTATATTCTGACATTATTAATGGTATATTTAAGGTGTCTAACACAGTAGTACCTTGGAGCTTCTGTTATTAGTCTACCAATACTTACATGAAAATGTAAGGATAAAATTTCTTGAAAATAAAGCTTATACATGCTTTTGAGTCACTGGGCCTGCCAACATTCAATCTTCTGTTTTTAAAGCCTGAAGTATTCTCCAACTTTCATTATTCCAAAACCAATCTGACATTATGAATTTGTATTAGATGTTTGAAACCAACAGCAATATTGTTTCACCCAGGTCTTGTTTGGCAAAGTGACATTTAATGATGACATGAGTATACAGTTGGGAATATTACACTGCAGACTATAAATGCACCTCCTTGGGTTGCTGAATGTATGTCAGCTCGTTGAAAAATTTCTGATTAACTCTGAAAAATGCTTTCTGTCAGGAAATACCCCATAGTATCTCCAAAAACTGGAACGCAAACCTGAATTTCCTGCAGAACATACAGACCACATCTCTACTAGCTCCATGGACTTACTCTTCAGAAATTGATTACATAGTCCATGATTCACTCCAGTCTTTTCTGTTTGCAAAAAACCAAAACCAGCTTAACATTTATCTCCTTTGTGATTGAAAATGTCATGGCAAAAATAATTGTAAATAAAAACTTCATTGTAGTATATTTCTGCAGCCCAATTATTCATGATTTTGAGATTTACATTTTAGAATATCATTAATTTCTGATGGAATGTAGGGTATTCATTATGTCCTGATTGCATGTAAATAATTCTAAGAATGTTGGTTTTTCCATGGAAACAGATTTTTTGAAGTTAAGAGTTTATTTTCTTTTAATATCTACAAATCCGTGCAATGTTAATTTTCGTGTGAAGACTCTCACCAAATACGTTTTCTGATAATCATCTGTTAGTGTTTATTTCACAACTACCTCCAAAGGAACACACAGATGTTATCCGTTCATTACAAGAATGCAGAATAATACAGTAATTTGCTATACTTTTAGAAGGATCATGCAGTGTTGTGTTCAATAGTCTATTTATCTTATTTATCTTCTTTATATATGCGCAGAGGAACGGCAGCTAGCTTTATCTAAATTTATTGTGCCTCGTATATTCTCACTGTATTTATCCTCACAAAAACTCTTACAAGTTGCCAGTGGTTGTAATGTTTTAGTGCACTGGGTCAGGGAGGCAGAACAATTGGCCTGGGGTTCACAAGGAAGGACACCTGCTTCAGCCTTCCACCTCCTCAGCTGCCATCTCCACCACTGCAAATGCTCTTGTGATTAACACGGCAGCAACTTGCTTGGAGGAAAGTAACAGTCTTTGAAGAGACACTTGTGCATCGAAATTTTGGAGCTCAAAGACAAGATGGTTTTCTGTACATTGCCCTGTATCTCTAGTAGCAAAAACAAGGGAAAGGTGATGANGGCCAGGCTGGATGGGGCTTTGAGCAGCCTGGTCTAGTGGGAGGTGTCCCTGCCCATGGCAGGGGGGTTGGAACTAGATGATCTCCAAGGTTGCTTCCAACCCAAGCCATTCTATGGTTCTATGAGCTTTAGGTGACAGAATTAGATTTTTCTAATAATTTAAATGAAGACTTTTGAAAAAAGGTCTCTGTGTTGGCCTTCAAAGTTTGCTTCACGAGCAACATTATTAGTACAATACTGATCTGGGTCAAAAAATTCAATGCAAATACAAAAACTATGGTAGTGATGTACTAATCAAGGAGAATAAAGTAGAAACAAATAATTTGTATTGGGAAATTACATTTTAAGGAAGCCATAAATATCTGCAGTTTACTTTTGATGTGATGGAAACCTTTCTCCCGTTTGTCTGTCTCATCTTTAAAAGCGCCAGACATATTATATCATTGCACTGAGGTAATATGAGATAATCATGATTTTCCTACTAGTGATTTAATGAAACTTTTGCTGGCAAAATGTCAAATCTCCATTTAACATGAACTACTGAGATATGTAAAGCTTAGAAATTTAAAACTACAAAGGATTCTTATTAGGAGGATATTGATTTAACCTAATTCAGTTTAATTCCTTTGTAATATTTTAAAACGTAAAAGTGATGAGTTTAGAAGCGTAGAAAGTATTGCTCAGCCGTAAAAATACCAATTTTTTTAAGGTAGACCTACTGATGTCGCTCACTATTCATGACCTTAAGCTTCTGCTTCACTGTGCTATGTTTATAGGGCTTTTATTTTTTCTTTTAATGCTATAGATTTTCAGAGCACAAGAGTATATTATGACAGACTTTATTTTTATCAAGGCAATAAAAGAAAATTATGTGATAAAAAGCTGTTAGTCAGGGAGCTAATAGTGAGAGAAATTATGTGACTGGATGACTAAACTGTTCTAAATAAAATTATGCCCCAACGTCTCTACAGTCAATGTGGAAAGACACAGCTTTTGAAGTCTTGAATTTTGATATATGCAAGCATGGTATGTTTCAATGTCATTGGTTGAGTTTTCCTGAGTTTTAGTCAGATCACAATCAGACCTCAGAACTTCCCTATGTCTTACATAGGGGAAGGATGTTAACTTACAAAGGTCAGCAACTAATGCATTAATAAATAACTGCTGACAAATATGCAGAGTTCTATAAATAGCTGATTAGAAATGGGAGGAGAGATCCAACCTATATTGTTCAAATTTAAAGTTTTTTAAATTTTTGAATTTTCTACATTAGAAAATGAACAAATTGAATTAAGTTAAAAGATGTGATGATAAACTGGAAATCACTACACAGCTAGAGACATCTAACAGTTTTAGAGCGCAGAAATATCTTAAACCTTCACAGTTTGGTAGATTAGGATGTTTTGGTATGTTAGATATATTGTGCATAGAAAGATGAGATTTGACAATCTCATTTGACAATTCAGTGCCCAATAGTGGAAATTTACATCTGACTCTATTAGATGGCTTTAGAAAATGTTAACTATCCAACAAGAAAGTATGCCATGAAATGGGGCTTTAAGCCCCATTTGTGGGGGCTTAGTGGGGGTGAAGTTTTAAGAACTTTGGTAAAATTCCTTCCATGTCTTTTTGAGCAGAGCCTCGAAGCTGGCTCTACCAAGGATGCTGGCTGCATAGCTAACCTGTTTATCTCAGCCCCCTGCTTTGATTCCTCTCTGCAAATAAGCAGACTCTCCTTTTCAACCCCTCCAGGAACTGCAGAATGAACTGCCAGTGTTTCCCAAACATGGTACCCAAATAAACTCAACAACCTACGGTGCTGAGGGAGATTTGAAAACGTGCTTAAACAAATTCTATGGAGATTTTTTTGCTTTGTGGAAAGATCTCTGTAACAGATGTGTCAGGGCCTCGGCAGCTCAGAACTGCCATTTGCAGTTTGACACAGTGCATTTTCAGCTGAGATTCTCTTGAGGGAGGACTTTGGTTTTAAATCAGTGTCTTTAGATCATCTAGAAGAAAATGGCAAAGTTCTATAGGTGTTTTTTTTCTTCTTTTAGGAAAATAGATTTCATCCAAACAATATAGTTCAACTTTCATATAGATGAACCTCCCTCTCTGGAGAAGACCTAAAGGCAGAGAATTACCTACAGAAATCACTTTGAGGTCAAAGTCCTGGAACTATGGTTACCTTTTCCATAATAAGTGAAAATATATAACATCCCATTGGGCATCCTGATAGCCTGAGGAGGTATAGATAAATTAATTGCTCAATAGCAATATGCACAGAGCTTCGCTCCTTGCATTATGCCTCTGGTAGTCATATACACCTACATTTGCAATTTGGAAGAACTGGGAAGAGCCAGAGTTTGAATTTTTTTAGTGCTTGCCAGATGGCCATGCTAGCAATAGCTTTTTCATGTTACATAGGCCAATAGCTACCTCAGCTCCACATCAGATTTTGTTCTTTTACTTAGATATAGATAAATGAAATATTGTGTGATAATTCCTCTAGAGTAACTTCTCTTTTGTAGGCTAATCTCTGCTACACCAGAAAAATAATTTGGCCAGTAGTCTGGGGTTAGAGACAAGAAGGAATATCAAACAATACCTGTATACAAAATCTTCTACAATCTCTGCCCAGCTAAAACTGCATCAGTCCATTCACTACACCAGTAGTGTTGAAGGATCACATCATTTATACATAAAGCTTTGTTAGTGTGCATGCAAGGTAGTAGATAAAAATGCATTAAAAATGGATCCACCCTGAAAAGTATTACCGTCTTTTACTTACAGTTGCATCCATAAAATGTATTCCAACTAAAAACTGTGAAGACTCTCCCCCCAAAATCTGAATTTATTGCATTAGGCTACACCTTAAACATCAGAACAATTAAAATGTTGTCTGCAAGTAAAATGTACTGTGGCCAATAAAAATCCCTATATATAGCCCTCACTTGGAAGTGGTGAGTTCTCTCTTAAGAATCCTGTGGTTAATTTATTACATTTTCTTCTCCATGGGCTTGAAAAATGGATAGTCTAGTGATTTCAATCAGTTTTGTACCTGCCTCTTGCAAAGCTAAATTTGGGCAGAGTATGGTTGCCATCTATTTTTCCTTTATCTTACAGTAAACAACTGTGTTCCAAGACTGAAAAAGCAATTGTATTTCATTTTATCTTTGCTACAGGGAAGGAGTGAGGAAGTTGACAGAAATCATAGATCTATTGTGGTAGACGGCTTCCAGCTTTGAGATTTCTGGACTCTGTTCTGAATGTAGTTAAGTAGGGAGACCAGAAAGCAAGTGATGCTGTGCCTTGGAGAAAACCAAACCAAACCAAACCGAGCCCCTCACTCAGTTTAGCATGTCTCAGGTGATTATCTTTGGCTGCTGAGTCACTCGTTGATGCTGTGCTCCACAAGGTGCTGCCTCATATGCCCAATGTGAACAGTTTGCTCTGTGTTCAGCTGAAGAGTCTTTCTTTGGGAGACACTTGAAGGGATCCCCTTCCTTATCCCCAGTGATTATCTTCTAAAACACATAAGGTTTCATTGTCTTCTTCAGTGCAGATATTTTTAAGCGAGTGCTGTTGCAGAGGATGACTTTCTCCCTTAAATCCTTTATGCAAAATCTTTTGTATGCTTGAGAAAGAATTTTAGTTTGATGTAAAAAAAATGCTCAGCCCTCCTGGACAATTATTTTAGCACTTCACACCCTATCAAGGGATGACTGCACAGACTATACTTTGTTTTCCTTTTTCTCCATTTTGAGGTAGGTCTACATCACATTCCTATTGTGTTTTAAGGTAATAAATGTAGTTTGTTTTCCTCTGTTCAGGAAAAAAACCCCAAAACAGTGATGGGAAGATGGGAGGAAATGTCATCATAAAAATTTGTGTATGAAATATAGCATCTCCTCTCTCAATTTGATTGCAAATAGAAACACCTGCTGGTAGCTCAGATTGTGTCCTAAATCACTTTGCTTTTGGTACATAAAAATGGCAAGAATTATTGTAGTCATTCTTGTACATTCTTATAAAGTTTTATCAGTGGAATGGTGAGTTTCTCAAAATTTGAAAAAGATTCGCTTATAACCATGAGGAGGTTTTAGGATGTCTAATCTGAGTCAGTTAACTTTCAAGACTAGAGGATGGTTGATACCAGCCTACAATTAACACTGAGTTATTGCATATTATTTGTTATTTTTTTTAATTCTTAAATATGCTAGTGAAAATATTTTTTAAGACAGTTTGTCGCTTTCTGAGAATCCTGTACAGTTGAAAGCCTGGGATTTAACATGCCTTTTTTTTTTTTTTAAGAAAGTTGAAGAATAAAAAATATAGCTCTATATGCTATACACAGTTGATAATGATAGATGGTAGTGTGGCACATAGGAAGAATATTTTATTGGGAACATTTTTGAATCACACTGACTGCATCTCTGGTGAGTGACTGGCACCAGGCGGATTACTAAGGAAAAGAGAGGGTTGCCGATACTCTCAGCACTCACCCACTCACCTTTTGTTGACCAGTTCGCAACATAATACAGGCAGTGCTAATGTAAACTTCATGGATTATATTAGATTCAGGATTGCCATTTGGGTTTGTTTCATGTTACGGTAAGCACTCTATATAAAAAGTGCAGTGTAACGGTACTATTCAGTGAGGTGTATGACACAACGCATGCTCACGTATGTTATGTGATATGTGTAAATTTCCCATCGGGGTGGTAGAGAGGAAGGGTGATGTTTTTTAAAAAAAAGTTCCTTGCTTTTCACATTTGCCTGCTAAAAGTAGAAAACATAGAAAACAGTACTGCAGCTTATACTAGTTCTCAGAATTTAGGAGGACAATGAATATCTCCTATATGTGGTACAAAGCTCTTTGTAGAGAAACAAAACAACTCTTATTTGGGAAACCTGATGCAAAAGTTGGAGTACTGAGATTGCAGCAGGCAAATCCTCTAAGCCATCAGCTATGAAATACATTTAACACCAGGCCCTCATCATTCTCTCCATCCACTCCTAAATATTAAGATAAATTTTTCCAAGAGTCACATCTCTTTTTTACTTATTTTCTTTTTTCCCCTGGCTAAGGATGAGAATGTGTATTCAGAAACAGTTTGAGGGACCTAAGACAGGGGCTATGATGGTGGAGGTGAAGCAGTATGAGTGTCCCTTCCTTCCCTCCTGAGAGTATTAGTTGTTTTCTCAGGCATCCCTGTGTTGCCTTGTCACAGCCACACATTGCTGCAGATAGGAGCACATCCTTACGGCCTTGGTCGTTTCTTCTGGGCATTTATTACAGGCTGCTTTACCAAAAGGAGATGCTAAGCTACGTGGGTGGTAGTTTTGAGCCACTACGTCCTATTTTTATATTCTATTCTATGATATTCTATTTTTATGGTAGTGTTTAGGAGTAATTCTTGATGGGGAGGAGGCAAAAAGGGCTGAATCCTTTACTGAATGGCATACCTTGGGAAATGCAAACATTTCTGTGATTTTAGATGCAGGATTAACACATAACAATTTTTACTCCTTGTGGTTGCTGGCTAAGGAGCAAGAATGACAAGCTCTGGCTCAATTCTGTCATTCATATTAGCTAAATAAGCTCAGCGTTTACAAAGCTGCCAGAACCCTGGAAAGACTTGTCCTGTCTCTCAAGTCATGATCAGGGTACACTAAGAGCGCTGCAGGCCTGGGAGATCAGGAACTCTACCCTTAGATATTTCTAGACCAAAGGAAGAGGAGGTAAGACAGAAGAAGGGGTTGAGGTTTGCAGTACAATTTACTTCTCAGAGAGATGCTTCATTAGTTTCCTGCTCTGAGAGTTGCTGTACTGTGGTGGTTTAGACAGTGACAGGTAAGGTAAAGCATCCTTGCTAAGCAGCGTAACTTCAACAGAGGGTTTTTTCAGCCTGAAGGATTCCACCAAGGACAGTTTTATCTTCAAAATGGAAACGTTTAACAGAATTGTAAAAATTTCTGTCTCAGTAGCACAACTGTGGCAGTATTTTTGTCTCGTAGTTCTGGAACCCCCACTAAATGGTGGCTATGCTATGGCATTGCTGAAAATAAATCCCAGCCTGTTGTGGGGATTCTTTGGACATAGGAGCTTGCAAAGTCATCTATGGGTAGTAGTCATGAACAGCAAACATTCTCCAGTGTGCATGTTTGTGAGCAAATTAAATACAGGAATAAGTTAGAAATTATGCTTATTTCATAACATATTGAAGTGGGGATATAAAATGGACACAAGTATGTAATATAACTGTTTCTTGGGATTAATCAGGGGATAATTTGTCTTCTCTCACAATTAAATTCAGGGATTTCTTTTTTGAGAAAGGGATGTTTAATTTGTCTGAAAAAGTATATATCTGTGTTCTTGTTAATGTGTATTGTGGTAGGAATTACAGCATTATAATCGAAACGCTTCAGTGGCTTTTTGCATAATTTGGGAATGCATATAAGTTACTGCAACCCTGGGCAGCAGAGGCTTAATAAGCATCATTATACATCATTATTTTCCTTGGTAGATAGTGAAGAAGTTATATCAGTGGGGATTTTGTAGTATTTTAATAATAGGTAACTTTTGCTTACTGCTTTAAGAAAATTTAAAATCCCATTTTATATATTTTTTAAAATCACATTTTTTATATACGGTGTTGTATGGTTGCATCGTTACCAAACAACGACAACATAAGAAGAGACAAGAAGCAGATTCTTCCAATAGATATGAATACTGTGAAATGGAGCAGCACAAGTGTCAACTATATCTAATCTAGGGAAGTGGTGCATCTTTGCAAAAAACCCTGATGTATGTCACATAATACCTTTTCAGAGATGGGCTTGTATATCTCAGGTGCTTGTGGAAATAGTTTGACAGTGAGCTCACTGTATTTTTACACAATGCAGGATTTTATTTTAAACTTCTGTTTAAGTAGCTTATTGCTACCAAAGGTGAATAAATGTGTACACCAAGATTAAAACAGGCAATGAGACTAGCTTAATCTGCCTCACATAAAGATGCCCTTCAACCAATTTCTTTTTGTGGGGGCACACAACGCTAGGAATATACGCATCATGGAAAGTGTATTTGCTTCATATTTTATAACCACAAACCTTTGAGAGTTTAGTATAAGACTAATGCCTGTTACTTTCATTAAAGCACTAGGCTGGTGTATTTTGTCTCTGTGTGAGCGTGTAAGAATGATGACCGACCCTCGAGGAGGCTGAGGTCCCACCATTCCTGGAAAGGGGGACAAACCTTGGGAGCATCCCCTGGGAATGATAATGGAATGAATGGGTGCACTGATATTTTGCTTTGACAAGTCACTTAGCCTACTTCTGTTTTCCCATCTATAACACATATTTCATATCCATATGATCTTCTTTTTAATACAAGCAGCTAGTGAAAGCTTGGGGTCTGCAAAGTTATTTCTGTTAGGAAGGAAGATGTGACAAGTCGGGTGCGTTTGATGCCAGCATGTTTATTTTTAAAGAAGGTACAAATTCTTGAGGAATCCATCTTTGAACGGAGGAGGGACTGCCTTGAGGGGCAGCTTTCTGGCTCATAGCCCTCTTGGTTTTGAAACAAAACTTCCTCAAAGTACTTTTCCCTTCCCTGATCATTTCCCAGTGTTTTCAGCTCACCAGCCGTCTGGCTGCGGTGCCAGCTCCGGCGACAGGGCTTCTCGCTGGCACGGGCACACCTTCTCTCCCCAGCCTGCCGACCTTCCTCAGTAGCCTTGCAGACACTTCTGTTTGAAATTCTTCACTGATTTCATTCATGCCGTTCTTTTGGTTAACTGTTAGCTTTTTGATTAAATTGGTCCCAGCCTATTTGTATAAATATTTTGACACTCTGCATTTTTTAATCTTGCCTGAGTTACTTCCAGGGGCGGAGGGATGTGTTATACCATTTGTCCACAAATTACATGGATTAGTTGAGGGGTTTTGTTGTCTTTAATGTCCAACATTAAAATTTCCTATTAAAAAAAACAACAAAACAGAACTTTTTCTAAGTGCTACAAGTTCAGGAGACTAGCAGTTCATGTTCTTGCTTCACCATTTATTATTTAATGCCTTTTGATTGTGTGAATGTAACACGTTCTAAGGAAAACTGTCCCTGCTTTGTCATTTGTACGTCATAGTACAGTTCATGCACGCCCTGGACTGTTTGTGTTGCCTTTTCTCAGCCATTCTCCATCTGAGTCAGGTGTGGTAGGGGTCATGCTTTTCTCCAATGAGACTTCACCAACTGACAGCATCTTGCAGTATTATCTCTGCTATTTGCCACGTGCACTTTCATGCAAGTTTTTCCAATTTCCTATTGTGTTCACCAATACAGAGTTATCTCACTTTCCTTCCCAGCTAAGTTAAACTCTTTTAAGGTGAACGAGGGTTTCAGACTTCTGCTTCCAAATATAGACTGCTTCCCCTGTTTGACCTTTTTTTACATTTGAGATTTCCCTGATATTCGTAGTAATCTTTCAGTCTGATAAAGCTGCACAGCTTTGTACTCTCTATAAATCTTTCCATCTTTCATCAGCAGTTCTTGATTATTAGCTTAGATTTTAATTATTTCTATTTTTAGCCAGATGACATAATTACCACATCTGACATAGTAACCGGGGACTTCAGTAACTAGTGACTTTTCACAAAATACTGAAGAAAAAGTCTGAGTCACTGAAGTTTCCATATTAAATCTCCCTATTCAGTTTGTATTAAAATGGAGAGAAATGTCCATGAAGACATAGTGACTGAAGACATTCTTTCAAGCCTATATAAATAAATCCTAAATTATAATAATATTTGCTATTTTCCAAACTGATTCTTTTTTTGATTATTTTATTGTGAAATATTTGCAAATATTAACTAAAAGACTAGTTGGAACTTTGTGAAACATAAAATATGTTTATCTTTGTGTAGTAAAAATATCTTTATATAATAAAAATTAAAATACCTTTAAATAGTGAAAGTAAAAGAGTATTTACTTTAAATAGTAAATGTAAAATATTTTTATATAGTAAAAACAATATTTTTTAAATGCAGTGTTTTTCTTTCTTTCTCCTAAGCAACTTTTTGATAATTTAAAATAATTTTTCTCTTCTCCAACTTCTTACAGTTTCCAGTGATTTTCCATGCAGGGCTTTGTCAAAAGGATTTGGAAGTCCAAATAAATTTTGCCAACTCTTTTTCTTTTGTCCATTTTATCCATTACTATGTGTATGTAGTATGACCCACTTTGAGAAGTGTATCAGATGAGAAAGAGTTACACAAAGTGCTATACTACAGATTAAACCACTGTCTAAACGTATCTTCAAGCACCATAACTGAAAGTGGGACTTTTCAGATCCCTTTAAATTAAATTGATTAATAATACATCATGTTAAAATGAATTTTTCATGGTTTGGGAGCTAATGTTCTCAATTATTCAGCAATGCAAAATGTTGGAAACTTGCATATAAACAGCATGCAAGAGTTGATCCATTAAATATTTCTTTAGAAAACACAATGATAAGATATATTTTTTAATATGTTAGAATATAGTCCTTTTTTTTTCCTAAAATATTTACTTTTGGTGGTAAAAATGAAGTCTGAAATGAAATTGGCCATATATATCTAGCATAAGCATCCTGTCTATTACATCAACAACACACACTTTAGATTAATCGTTGTATATTCACAATTTTCCCATATTTTACATCTTCAATGCTATAAAATAAAACTTTTGTTCCATAGCTAAAGTCATAATTTCTGAAAGTAATTTTTAATGTTGTAATAGGAAGTTCTATTGTCTTTTGAAAAGCTTAAGCAATATTTTGAGCTTTCCATTAATAAATATTGATGTTACACTCTCTGAATATTTCCTGGACCGTGAATCCAAGTCATAATCCTTGTAGTTAAATCTTGGAGTGTTCTAGTTGAGTTGAATTTCAAAAATTCTGAAATTGTAAATCCTTAAAAATATGTCCAAAAAGGATATTTTGTGTTTCCAAAGTTTTTTTGTTCAGTTGTTTTTAATGCATATCTTCAGTTAGGATTAAAGATTTTTCACAGCTGTTCTAAATATGAGTGATTATATTGTAAGAAAAATTGTCCAGGTACTAATCTCAGTAATAACTGTATAATTTCAGAGTATCCCATCATGAAGTAGTAGCAGTCCCCTGCATTGTGCTATTGAACATAATTTGTTTTCATTCTTTGCAGATGAAAATGGGTAAGGGCACTAAGGCATGTTCCAAGGCATTCAGTATTTCTCAACATTTAGCCTGTAGAATTGACAGGTGGGAAACACTTGTGAGGTTGTCTAAATCATCTTTATATTCTTCATGGGCAGTTTCCTAGCATCTATTTTTTAAGAACCAATCCCATGGTTACCTCCTGTGTGGAATACCCTTTAACCTTGGTGGGGATTTAAAATGTAAAGTGATTGCAAGCTTCAACCTGTACTGTGTCCAGCATCATTTTAAGTCAGTCAAGATTAGGGCCTCCATGTGTGGTAACAGTGGTGGCTAATTTTTCTAAACGATTCTCTGTTCATACCCTGTACAAATCAGGAATCTTATTTCTTCTTTTCCAGCCTTCCTAGTTAAATTATGTGGCTGAGTTTACAGGTGTAGTACACTGTCACTGAACAGCCTTATTTCTAGACCATATTCTCCATGTTGAGATCTATGCGCCTGCAGAAAGTTCAGTCAGTCTTTCATATTACCCATGGACATAGAGGGTGCACTCACATACCATATGTTTTAAGCCTCAGGTGAAAACAATGAAGGAACTGAAGCAAAAGTACTCTCTGCACGAGTACCTCTCAAAACAAACAAAATTCAGATAATTCTCCACTTTTTCTTCTCCTTCAGAATTGCTGCTCTTGACCTCATTAAGGTATTTGCTGTGCACCAGCAAGATGTTTTGTCAACCAGGAACTGTGATGTTCCCAGATACCCATCATTATAACTGTCTAAAGTTTTTTGGCTTGTTGCATTATGGGTTTTTTTCCCCTCTCTGAGAATCATAAAATTGTTTAGAGCAACTGGAGAATTGAATTCTAGGAACCATGCTTACATTTTTCAGCATAGAAATATAGAGATATGTGATATGGGTTTGAGAGAATAGTGTCTTTCTCTGACAATAAGAAGATAGGTAGGGAGCTTATCCTGCGTGTCCCCTATTCAGCATGAAAGATTGATGGAGAAATTATTGGTAATGGCCTCATCTCTATTTATTAAAATAATTAATTTGCATTGGAAGGGCTCTGTTGCGTGTAACTAACCATCACTGTGTGTCTGAGCAGAGGATTGTTATGGGTTGCAATGTGCTTCCTGCATGGTTGGAAGGAGATCCCGATAACTTTCCATGTTTCTGTTTTCCCCTTTACAAGAATGATCACCAAGGTCTTGAAAAAAAAAGCCAGAATGACTCATTCAAAAGAATGAGTTGTTTCCTGAAGAAACGAAAATGCATTCAGTTTTTTAACTATTGTTTCCTGTGAGATAAGGTCTGAAGGGGAGAACTGATACCATCCCTGACTCAGCCTGTTGGAGTCTTTAGTGGGTGTTCTGAATTGGAAAATATTTTTAGTGAATAACTATTATAATAACTAAGTATTTTTAGAAAATAACTTTGAGACATGTGACTTTTGTATCTCTCCATCCCTCAAATTTATTAAAGATGAAAGAAAATTATTTCCCTCTTTCTAACATACCCATTTCATAAACAAATTGTGGATGCATAGATAGATGGAGACCCAGGTGTCTGGGTTTCAGTAGCCTGCCCCATTCCACACAGGAGAATCTGTTGAGAAACAGCATTTAACCCACAGCATCAAGGACTCAAACGCAGACACTGGGTCATTCTCAACTTTCCTATCATCAATCCTTCTATCATGCTTTGCCATCAAATCCCTCTTCCCTCAATATATTCCATTGCTGTACTATTACTAGAGCTGATTCTCAAGTGCAGATTTAAAATTGAGATTGCATGAGCAAGAACTGGCCGCAGTATCCACTGATACCTATTTATCTTAGGCAAGATCTGTTAGCTCTGTAACATTTGTCAAAGCTCTGTTGGCAATGTAATCTAGAGCAATCATTTCTCTTCTGTCACTGCAAATTCTGCCTGGGAAACTGTAAACCTAAAGCAGACTTCTTGGAGAGAGGTGCTGAGCGAAAACTGAAAGACTGGGAACTGCTGAACGTCAGCAAAGGTTGCGCAGTCATTTCTCATGTCACTTTGACAGGCTTGCCACTCGCACGAGAGCCAGGAGCAAGGGAGAAGTGCAGAACACGGATCCAAGGGTACAGGGGAGAGCAGGGAAATGCACCATTAATCAAAGGCTTGAGGGCAGAACATGGGAAAGCTCTGTGTTTCAAAGTGGGGTGACCTTTAGGAAGTATCTAGTTAAGCAATGTGATTAATGTTCTATGTTCATTGCTTAATCAGTTGCATTATTTATTGCAAAAGTAGGTACAAATAAATAAAAGCAAAATTAAAAGGAACAGCTTTTTAAAGGCAACAGTGAAGTGATTCTGTTCAGTTGCTGGTTCTGTTTGTTAGAGTTAGGACAACCAATATCTACCTTGCAGATCTTCAGAGCACGCTTTTTTGATGGTGCTGATAGTCACTGTGTACACAGCAAAATTATATTAAATTGATTGAAGAGACAGTGATAAATATTATCTCCCTAGTGATTCATTAGATCTTTTATGGTATAAACTGTAAAATCACTGAACCTCAGGTTAAATATTCAGTGAGATTTGGGGTGTTTTAGTCATAAAAATCCTATTAAGAGAGAAAGGGATCATACAGCTAAACCCCTGTAAATGACACTGAACAGTTACTTCTAGTGTCCTGTAATGATCTTAATAATGGAGAAGTCATTTGATATTCATTGTCAAGCCATTGATCATAATGGATTCATCCATTATTAATGTGGCTATAGCACAGTGTTGAAAAACCTGTTGCAATGTGAGCAGGATGCAGAGGAAATCTTGAGGTAGCTTGAGATCAATAGTCTTACCTGCCATGCCAGGGGTACTGTTAGAGAGGAAGTTAAAGGATATCAGTGGTTGACTCTTCAATAAGCTCAAAGAGAAAAAAAATTGAAATTGCTAGGAGAAGATATTGAAGCTGTATCAGGAACCTAAATTCTCCGGGCTCAGATATCGCCATCGTAAATTGACATAGACTGCTACCCATCATTATTACTGGTTTGAAGATCAAACGGCAGCTTTGGTTACACGGAAGCCAGCCAGCTGGAGGCAGCTAGACTAGAAGGTATAAAAGGGCCTTTGGGGACAGAAAGTGACCCTTTGAACAGCTCTGCACATGCCCGTTATCACCCACTGTGATGCAAAGTAACTGTCCCTTTAACCCAAAGGGCCATTGCTGATTGAAAGCTCTACCTTTCATATTACAGGTGTTGTTCCTGTATCCTGTTTACTAATCCAATTTGCTTTTCAAGTATCTTCACTCTACTTAGCTTTGTAATTATTCTTACCTTTCCGTATCACCTTTTGTATGAATGAAGAAACACTCAACCATATCACCTCCTAGAGTAACTATTTAACTTATTGTACTTCCAAAAGAGTTGTAGGATGCAGTAAATCAATACTCCCTTTCTGGGCATCACCCCTTGTGCTTCCCAGTTGTATGATTGCTCCTTGCTTTGCTAGGGGGCAGAAAGGCAGCCTTGGTTATTCAGTGAGTGGCTAACAGGTCATGGTTTTACTCCTCATGTTTTCCTCTGGTGTACCCAGAGCTCTGAAAAGGCTTTAAACAACAGTATTCATGGTGTCAGTTAACTAACTAAAGGAATGTCATTTTCTCATCAATAGCTCACCTCCACTTCTTTTTGTCTTTTCAGATGATTACTTATTTAGTTGTTTGTTAATGCTGTTGAGAACAACTAGACCTTACTAAAAGTAGCAAAGGAGGAAGTTCATTTTCTTTGATGTACTTTGCTTAGTAGTCCTTTTAAGTGGTCTTTTTAACCTTTGTTAGTCATTGTGGTGAGTTGTTGGAATGTTACTTAAGTTTTCTGTGCCACATCTTTGACTGGTGTGAGCTAGCTATTAGCTGAGCATTTGACTCTTTTATTTTCTGGTTTCACTGAAACCATATGCACCAGGGATCCTGACGATATTTAGTGTTTCTTTCTTCTATAAACACCTTTTTTTCTTCCATATGTGGAAGCATGGAAGAACTTCCAGAGTGGTAAAGAGCACCACTCTTCAAGCAGGTGGACTATGATGAAATTAGAACTGGGTTTGAAACTGGCATGTGGTGGCTTTTTACCACATAATCCTCAGAAGGAAAATGTTATTTTGTCTCATTTTTTGATCAGAAGAAAGCAGTGTTCCTTTCTGTACTATTCTTTCCCTTGTGTTCTCCCTAAAATACTAATCAGTCAGGACTTATTGGTCACCATCAGTTTTCAGAACAACTGAACTTCATTTTCTTTGCACTGAGCTCCAACCTTCATATTTCTGCCTTTGTTATCACAGGATCAAATTGCTTTCAAATGAATACTGTTCTTCCTAATGCTATGGCCCACCTTCAGCTTTTGTAATTTGTGTAGCTTAAGAATGTATAATATTATTAATTTAAAGCAGATATGTCATTTCCTTCGCAGTGGATGTAAATCTTCAGTAACTTAAGCAAAGTCCATAGGAAATGGTACCCGTTCAGCTGAACTCAAACATGCCCTTTAGTTGAGATGCTGTAATCATTCTTCAGAGGAATGTACACAAGTATCTTTATAACTCTTTGAATATATTTCTGGTTTTTCAGCACTCATATCTTACTTATGTTACAGCAAGTATTATTCCCTTTAGCAACTTTTCCTTTTCTGACCAAATATAGTGAGTAATTAAACCAGTCTTGATACAGTCAAAAAGCATGTTTTCAGTTCATTTCAGAGAAACTTAGAGGTTTTTCTTTCCCTGCTCTTTAAGCAAAGATGTTTTTATACAAGAGCAATAAAATAAATATCTGGCAGGACTTTAAGGCTACAGAACAGCAAAACAATGGGCCAAGGGCCATTCATACCTTAAATATTAAAACATGATAATTTTCTTCATACTGCGATAAAGAATGGCTGTCTTAATGCAGTTGTCTTGGGTGGGAAACAGGAAAAGTAATCTCTTGATTTCTCTCCTTATGTTTTCAGAAGTATACAGCAACATGGTATAGCCCAGCACAAATAGACAAAATATGATTTTTTTAAAATAATGCTCAGCTCTGAAATGCCATAGAAATCAGTGCAAAGCAATTGATTCATATGTAAAGCAGCCCTGTATAAAGGTAGAAACCTAATGAATGGTGTCTAAACACAAATACTTTAAAATAATAAATAACAAATATAATAATAAAATAACCAAGTACAACTTCTCTTTCATTTAACTAAATGTTAGTATGTGAAATCTTTAAGTGGCAATCAAAATAACTAAAAATAAAAATGTCTTTTAAGAAATAAAATCCATACCCATTTTAAGCAAGCTTGAAGCTAGGGTGGTAATGGCATAGTTCTCTAAATGTAGGAGTTGAAATAATTCTACAAAAGCTGCTGTTTCAACATTCCTGGACAGAAAACATACCCATGCATCAATTCATAAACTTGTTCTCTTGCATGCCTGCACTTCTGCCATCTGTTAAAGTGGCATTTTGCCCACTTAGGAAATATTGTTTCATTTTCTGCCATGTACAAATATCGACTTGCTTTCTAGAGAAATCCTGAAAAAAATACATCTATTCTTTCTGTTGTTTTCTTCCCACGCATTTTATCTTTTCAGTCACTACCACTGTATGCTTCCATTGGAAGCTAAATAGATATTTCAGTCTTAGTCTTTTTCCCGTTTGCCAAAATCTTTTCTGAGCATCCTATTTTCAATTGCCTCTGGGTTACCAAGAATTCCACAGGTTCATTGCTACTGGCTGTTCAGCTGGTGGTTTCAGAGTTTGAACATAAACCTTGGCTTATGTTTTACCTGGCCACAAAAGGATGAGACACAGCCACTGTCCCTGTGCTCTCCGAAAGTCACCTGACAACCTGTCCATGCCAATGGGCCCATCAATGTATCTGAAACAAAAAGGTGTGTGAACTTTCTCTTGTAGAATCTCCCAGACAGATTTCTTAATCTTAGAGATGACAATGATGAATATTCATGCTATTTTGCTGAGCCCCAAGCATTTGTCTTAGCCTCCTAATTCGAATTCCTGATGTTGTAATGCTTGTGAAAGCGGAGTGACCTGTTTTGTTCTCTACTCAATCGCGTTCTTGCACTCTCCAAGTTACTGGCTCCACATTTGGTAGTAAATTGCATGAAATAATTTCCAAAGCTCTCGTATCAAATTAAAAAAGGTGACAGCTGAACAGGTAGTTTGCATGTGGCTCTTGTGAGGTCTTTTCATCACAGTGCTGAACTTACACTTGAATAAAGAAATGCCTAGAGGGACAGTAATGCTCCCTGTAGAAAAGTAACATATACAGGAATATGTGCATGATATGTGCAGCGCATGCCAAATGTGGGGAGTAAAACCGAGGTTTCACAAGTGCCTGAGTGATCTATGAGTGCAAGGGGAGCTGAGAGGCCCCAGCAGGAATGGGCTCACAGGGAAATGTCAGTCAGTCACAGAGCAGCTTCTGTTGTGAGTTTAAGTTTCAGTGACATAATTTGCTTGTTTATCCCAGAGGATCAAATTTGACTGAAGACTTATGGAAGTTTCCTTGAGATCACTGACAGGTATTTTTAATTAGAGGAAAAGATGCTGTGGAAGCTGAGTGAGGAGCTGCAGCTCTCTTTGTGTCAGTGGAATTCCTCTCTCTATACCATCTGCATTGCACAAAGGGACTGCGAGAAGAATTGCAGTAGGGCAAAGCCCTGGCTGCACTGGAAGTTGCAGCCTCTTAGCTTTCATGTCCATTTCCAGGTAAATGTTACCAAGAGTAGTGTCAAAAAACAGGGACTGAAAGGATGGACTTAATTTTAAAATATTTCATGGGAGTGGCTGCAGATCAAGAAGTGGTTGGTGCACATACCAGGCTAGTAAGAAGATGGGCCTATTTTAAGGATTGGTTAGAGTAAAATTTTATACATCAGAAAAGAAGGCTGATAACCAGAGAAGCTAAGAGAAGTGACCTGGGATCATGACCTCCTTGCAGGGTCTTCTTTCCCCTGCAGATCCTACTGCTCCTTTTGCACGTTAAAGCTGCCTGTCCACTCCACCTGCCATCACTCATCCTGCTACATGTGCTTGCTCTTGCTTTTTCCAGCTCCAGACTCATCCTTTCTGCCTGTCATTCCCGTACCAGTTTTTCAGATGTATATCATTTGCATACAGGGAGATTCTCATTTGCCATTATTAATATAAAAATGCAAAAAAAGAGAAGTTAGTTCAGTAATATGTAACAGAAAGGCCCTTTAAAATTTGCCGGTCACTGTAGTTATTTACAGAAGACTTTGCACTAACTGTGGTAAAGATCAGTATTTAATTTATGCCTGGTAAGAAGTTTGGCTGAGAAGCACAGATACAGTATGTTTATTATAGGTGTAACTGAAAAATGTTTAGCAGCATCACAGTATTATGTATATTTTTATTTACATTATATATATTTATATACACATATATTCTCTGTATGTAAACACATACATTAAAATGGCTTTGTGTTTCCTAAAGATACATAAAATCAGAGCATATAAATCAGTTGATGCTGTACTCTGGCCTATTAAAATAGCTGTAGCTGCATTTGGAGCAGCTTTTGGAAACACATTTAAAATAGAATACAACCTAAATAATTTCTGTTCCTTAAATAGAAATATTTGGTGTGTACTCGTGTGTTTACGCATATGCATACACACATGCACATCTATATATTTATAAGTGCATCATTAATTAGGTCTACCCTTAAAGAGGGTTTTTCTCAGAACCACGTTCTAAAATCCCTGTTAGTTCTCTTTAACCATTTGACAAGAACACGTGTTCATCCATGACCATTGTGTATATGAAGGCAGTAAATAATATTTCTGACAATGGCAAGAAATAATTCTCCAGAATGCAAGGACAGGCCCTTTCTTTTGGGAAACAGCTGCTGTAGGTAAATTTTCAGAGGTAATTTTTGTGGAGGTGACTCATTCCTAACTGCCAGGCCCCCATTTTCACTTAGTGCACAGCTGGAATGGGAACTTGACTGAGCAATGAGCGGATCTTTTCAAATATAGCTGGTGGGCCAAACGCATCTTGGTGTTTTTCATATGCTTGCACAGCATGCAGTTGCAGGCATGAAGTAATATCAGTGATTTGTTCTTCCCCTTCCAACTACACTTAATTTATATGAAGAAAAATCCTGCAAAACAATACTGAGATTTGTGAAAATAGCTTTTTGAGATTCACCCTCTTCTCTCATTTTGGTTTATATTCTGTCCACTGGGATTGTCAGTATTTAAAATGGAATCCTTACTTACATTTCAATAAAATATCACACTAGTGACTGTTAATGCAAGTAACA
Source organism: Rhinoptilus africanus (assembly GCA_013400135.1). Lineage (NCBI taxonomy): Eukaryota > Metazoa > Chordata > Aves > Charadriiformes > Glareolidae > Rhinoptilus > Rhinoptilus africanus. Next base: position 19,903 of record VXBO01011408.1, on the reverse strand, counting down.
ATAATGGTAATAAAGTGATAAAGTTCATGGACTGAGAAGACTATGAATAAAAAAAATGACAACTTGAGATGGAACAACTAGATAAAAGAGAAACGTGAGATGTACTGTGATCGGACTATCAGTCTACCATTAGTGTAGCTAATGAAGTAGAAGGATGAGATTTAGGAAGGAGGTCAAAAGCTATGGATGTAGGGAAATGAGTACTTTAAGTAGTTGCTGTGTGAAAAGAAGGAATTTCCTAAATGGACTGTAGTAGAACTAGAAAATAATTTTCAGTTAGGATGACAATAACTCTCAGTACAGTTTATTTTAATGGTTCAGAGAAAGTCACAATATAGAATTTTTTCAGATAAGTTCTATTACTATGAGGTACAGAGCAAATAGGAAGTTGTCTTCGTGCAAGTGAGTGCGAATATATCTATCCATTTTGCTGTCTTGGCAACAATGAAAGTTACTAACTCATGCCAGTTTAGAGTTATGTTTTTGTTTCTGCTGTAAGAAGTTTACATATAACTGTGCAAGACAAAAAAATAAATTAATAATAGCAATAATAAATTCTTTTTATAAATACATCTTAGGAATGCTGTCTCTTCCTGACATATGCAAAACAACTATTTAACAATTGATATAGAAAATTATAACTATACCATGTAGGCTATTAGAGAATTATTTCAAATTAAGTTTTCCTATGCTTTAAACCACATAGCCCTCCACATTCTGCTTTCAGTTGCAATGGTGTTATTATATTAATATAACTATGATAACCAGGAGAAAACTCTACCTAGTAATACTAAACAAAGTATTATTGAGTCACTTCTTTGAGTAGTTTTTTCTGATACAATTTTAAAAAAATAAATTCAAATCATGTTAAAATACATGGCCTTATGAAATAGTTTGTCAGATTTCAGTGACATATTTTCAATGTATTGATAGGACATGGAGTTATGAAAATCAATATATATAACATATATTTACATAGGTTTTCTTTTGGAAGGGAACTCGTATCACTCTTTCTTGTTAAATGTGGTTGTGAAAAAACAGTCAGATCATTACTGAATATCTTTCAGAATGATCTTTTGAAGTAAACACATATATAGTTATTTTACATCATTTGAATATGTGATGTCCAAAGGAATAATAAAAATATGTTACTGGTGTGCATAGTACACTGGAACCTGATAGGCTTTAGAGAGCAAGCACAAAAATTTTCATATTGGAATACTGAAGCACACTGCCCAATGTGCTCATTAAAATATAAATTAAAATTAGATCATTCTTCTAGAATACAGTGTATACTCCAGCACAGAGTCATTCCCTCTTTCATTAACCTAACAATAATGATTTCATGAAGTCCAGAATGTTGAAGTATGTCACAGAAGACAATTAACAGAAAAATACATTTGTTAAAGAACTATTTAGAAAGAAAATCCCAAGATATGTCCAAAGAAGGGTTGTTATCTATTGCTAGAAAAATAATTGGTTATATGGTATGGAATCTCATTACAGCTAAAAATATTACAGGCACTACTTCAGTGATAAGAAACTAATCAATTTCATTTCATATAGCCTAATTATGTTAGGAAGTATGCACCCTGTAAGAATTTGCCTGATTTTTAGGTAGAGAGGGATATCTCTTAAACTGGTCTGAAGGATCTTCAGGTGGATTCCAAGCAAATAGAGGTCCAGTGAGAAGCTTTTTTTCCACTGTGGCCAGCAGATGTTGTTGGGCATCTTTTCCATCAGCAGCCTTTCCCGTTGAAGGGGGAGCTGCCTTCTCTTCCAGGACTGTGAGGAAAGTTGCAATGGGAAGAGTGTACCTCCTTCTCGGTTTCTTCTAAGTAGCTCACGGTCCTCCTTAAATCAAGATTTTATTTAGACAATATAAACTGATTATGTTCCTAAATATATTAGTTTATGCATTGATCAATATGTCTTTAAACAGAAGTATTTTCAGGGTTGATATTGACAGTGTCCTTGCTAGAGTCAAGGGTGCCTAAGTAGTACTTTAAAAAAAGATCTGAATCTGTATGTGCTAAGCTATTATATATGTAGAATAACAATTTAAAAATTATATTCCCCTATTTTGGTGAACCAGATTTAACCTCAGAGGATTTATCTATAAAATGCTGCTAAATCTTTTTAGCTGCGGAAGTAGGACTGTAAGAATGAAGCAAAACAAAAGAAGATTGACTGGCTTTCAGCGGCAGCAATTTATTTCTCCTGTATAAACAGGAAATATTTTCAAAGTTCCACCATTCCAGGTTTCAGAGTCACCGAGTAATATAAAGAGGTTTAACTTTGACCTCGAATGTTGCAAATCTTTTGCCATTAGGATTTCATGGGCTCAAGCCTAGATGTCAGTGGGTATTAAAGAGTCTGTCAAGGTTTAGATAAGTATCTGAACATTTTAAAGGTTACCGTATCCATACAGAATTCCAATGCATTTTTTTCCCGGGACAATATTAACAGCACATGATTACATAAGAAGTTTCATGTAGAATACTTCTTCAAATCACGTATGGCATATATAACATTGCAAATATTTTTGCAGTTTTCACTCAAGCCTTACTCAACACAATTGCATGGGAGTTAATCTAGGAGTTAAAGCATCGATGAAGACTGCAAGCGTTTTGACTTTAATATGCTCCTTTATCACCAGTGTAATGGAATAAAACTCTCACACTGTTGTATGATAATTGCTAGAAAATGACTGAGCCCTTGTAACATTATATAATAGCTTTTGTTTACATTTTTACTGCAGGGTTTTCTTTATTATTTTGTAAGGCAACGTATATGTCAAATTGACAGTATCTACATAGCAATAGTTTACATGCCTTGATATGCCTTAAGACATGAGCGCGAGTGTTCCCTGGGGTGTAGGGGGGAAAGTAGGATTATCCTTTCATTTGATATTTGTTGGCTTTATTTTAGAAGTACTCCACAATCTTTATTGTTCATTTTTCATTTTGTTCTCAATCTTATCTGAAAGGTAGTATTTCAAGATGCCAGATGTCAGTATACCCAGTGGCAATTAACTAGAAAAACAAGTTCCTCTGTTCAGGCTTTCACATACCTGAACTGGATGATGCAGAAAAAAGTTGGGTATAGACTGAATTATATTGACATTTATTTCAGTCAGAATTCTGAAATCACCATTTTTCCAGTAAATCTGTATTGATTAAATTGATATGAGTGTAAATGTAATTGTATTAAGAATTCATGCAATTAAAAATCAGTCAAGCTAATAATCTGTAATTAATCTCTCAATAATAGCATGCTGAGAATTTACATAAGATAATTCTGACACTGAATAACTTTGATCTTATGAAGTTCGTATGTGTTAGACTTTAAGCAGTCATTATGTACCATAACTTTAATATTTTAGTTATTTGCATGTACCTAGAGAGACACTGTGGGGTTTTTTGCCATCTTCTTTATGTGCCTAATGACATGTTCCAGTGGAAATTTTGAGGTTTAATGGCATTATATATAACTATAAATAAATCATACCCTTGTAAAGGAAAGGAGGAGTACTTTGAGGAGAAGCACTGTTCTTTGTAGAATAAAAAGGCAGACTGAAAGTGGTATAAAGGGAACAGCTGGTAGAAGTCAGCACACTGCAAGCAAAGGCTGGAGCTCTGTAGAACATGAATCATGACAGCCAGGTTGTATCCAAACACTGCAAAACTCATACCTTGGGTCTGACTCTCAATGCTCTCAGCCAAGGCAATGTTTTAAGTAATTTTAATATTCACTGTAAAATACAAATGTCCTACAAACATCCACAAAAGATGAACTTGAAATAAACTAGCTTCTAAATACGCTTTGGTTGTAGATCTATTTGTAATGCTTAGTGATGCTACTGAGACTTATTAGTCCAGGTGCTGTAATGACCCATTGCTTTTTTTTTTTCCCCAAAAAACACCCACCCACCAAAACACTCTTAACTAACCCAGTTAGTTAAGAAACTGCTCTGTCCTGAAACATAATGATTTATATCCATGTGCACACTTTCATTAGAGAGATCAGCTGAACTATAACAGTGCCCAGCTGCATAGAAAACTTATCATTAAAACTCGGGAAAATTGTACGCTTCAAACGGGTACAGAATATTGTAGCATATTATTTCAGCACCATGAGGACTTCAGACCCAGATTCTCCTACATAGACTTCACACTGAATATCAAATCAGAGCAGGGTACTCAATGCACTGCGTTCACGTTAAACGTCTTCTGGAGCTCCAGGGTAAACACCAGCCCACATTTCTGTGGTGCCAGACAGCGTCCACGGTAAGAATGAAATAATGTGGGCACAGAGTCTGTATTCTTTAAAGTGGCAGATAAACTGAATACACACAAGCTCCTCATGTCCAACAGAAATGTAAACTCCTTTGAAAACGAATGAATTTTTTTTCTTCCATGTGGAGAAGGTAAAAAAAATTGCAAATATTAAAAATAGATGTTTACAAGGGTTGCTTTAATTGCCCCCTCATAAGGTTTTTGGGTACTATATTAAGGAGCAAAACCACATCTATCCAAAATTCCCTGTAATTTCTGAGACAGTTCTGAGATATTTCAGTCAAATGAGTCATAAGTACTGATTTCTATAGTACACACAAATGGAAATATACCAAAGAACACTAATTTTTCTTTCATCATCTCAGTTACACTTTGTATTTTTAACGACTTGTCCATTGTGTATTGATATTTATGGTATTGCAGTCACAATTAGAATAAAACCATCCTATTTGCATAGTGCTTTAAGGGCTGTAAAGTGGTTTATTAGTACTGTTTTTCAAAGTTGTTCCAAAATCCCATCATCAAACTAAAGAACATTCAAGGGTTATAGGTAAACATGAAGCTTAGGTAACCTATTCTGTTTCTAATGAAGCCGCCAAAACTCTCTTGAGCTTATGTAAACTCTAAAAGAATTGATGACTAATCTTAAGGAGAAACAGATACCAGTTTGCTAACACTTTCAAATCACAGATTCCACTTTAACATTACTTTGTAAATGCAGTTAAATATGACAGTCTTAGAGGAGACAGAGCTAAATAAATGATTAATTACTTAGGTATTTTATTTAGCAATTTCTTTCTATCACTGAAATCTGGAAGAAAGGACTTAGAGTATAAACTGTAATATATGATAAGTTTAATAAAACTTTTTATTGAAGTTAATACAAAACAAGCTTTCAAACTCAGGCGCTGTTGACTGCTAAGATATCAACTTATATTACAATAGCCTAAGCAAACTGAAACTTTTAAAATCTTGCTTAAAAAAGTCTTCAAAACAAGATAAGGTCTTGGATGTTTTTTATGAAGGCACAAATAATTTATTTGGAGTGTTGCAGAAAACCTTTGGAGCACTGATAAAGCTATTTCTGTTCTTCAAGTCCAGTGATCAGGTGTGTTTTCCCAGGAGATAGAGTATAAAAACCTGGAAAATGCATACTAATTATATTTTCACCTTTCACGGCCTGAATAAACCCCTTAGTTCATTATAACTAGTTGGTGTCTCTGGCTTTTTGCATCTGGTGTCAGGCATATCTGCCATTTTGAAATTCCTTTTCCTGCTTTGATTTCAGGCTCTTTTCTTCCATTGTCTCGTCTGACTCTTGCCTCCATTGTGCCACCCTAACCTTTGCCTTCAGCCTCCTCTTCTATTCTCATCTCCTGTTCAGAGATGAAATTAGTTTCTGTTTACATACTCCTCCTTTGACTTTCCAAATAGTCCTCTCCAGAAGTGTCCCCTTCTTCACTGTCTCCTCATTTACAAATCCTCAGAGTACCGACACAGTCAAACTTTCTTCTGAGGGTGATAATCATTCACTGTATATGCTTGAAGAGAGCACACAATCTCTGTATAAAGACAGGTTACCACTGGTAAAGATAAGCACGACTCACTGTCATTGAGATAGGTTTCTACATACCTTGAGCTGCCTTGATGCAGCTACTGTTTGCTGATAGCTTGCTAACTCCAGTAGGTCCCTACAAGTTCAGGGGGAATGGCTGGTTGGAGGAGCAGCATCATTCTGACCTCTTTTCTGCAACCCCCAGTTAACCTCAAGAATCCACGCTGGCTGAAGGGTAAAAAAGCTCCCCAGACTGGTTAGCAAATACGTAAATTGGCCCCTTTCTCATGTAAACAAAACCCCAACAACTCAAAAAAAGCAAAATGCCTTCCCCAACCCAGGTTTTTTTTAATGAAGCTTTTTGTTTTAAAGTTTAAAGTAACATTGGCATATGTCTAGGAGTGAACTTTCCGTAGATGTTATTCTGTGCTTCAAAGGCCAGAAATTGTTTCACTGATGTGAATCTTGGGTGGGTAAGCAACTTTAATGTCTTAAAGCAGGAGCAGCTAAACAGTAATACATACATAGTATTCAGAATTAGAGTTTGCATCTATGATTCTTCTGTAGACTTTCTGTACTATGGTGATTCCTTGCAGTCCTACTAGGATGAATTTGAGACACCACAGATCCTTATCAAGTCGCTGTGGCAGCTTGCTTCTGGCCCAGGGAACTTTTTCCTTCTACAGAAACTACTGGTAGCTGTAGTTCTTGGGAAGTATTTCTAAGGAGCGAGCATTTCAACAACATTATTAAATTTATCACTGATATTTTAATGACATAACATATAAACCAAAGCAATGCTCAGTTTCTGCTTTGATTAAGAATGGGTTTCCAGATAGTGCAGAAGATGCACAAAATAAAAAGAAGCTTTCTGAATACTAACACTGGTTTATGCTGTACCATAAATAAGAATTTACAGTTATGAGTCAGAGAAATTAAACCATCAGATGGATTGGAAACAGGAGCGGAAATCCAATAAAAAACCATGTCTTTCCTGCTCTTTGATAAATTAGAAGTTAACATTTCCACACATGAATGTAATATGCAAGTAAAATTATTTTAACGGCTGTCAGATATTTCTTTTATCTGTAAATACTGAACTTTTCAATTTATAACCTATTAAATCTGTGTACTCTCAAGCTATTGAATATGTTTATTTTAGGCCAATGCTTGCTGTGGAAGCACAAAATCTGGCTCAACTCAAACCTTGTCAACTACTTTCTGAACAAACTGTAAATTAAACCATGATATAGTAGCTCATATTGATTGTAAACAACTCCAAAATGTACTTAAACTTTATTTTTCCTTAAGAAAGTCATTTTACCTAGAGCAAAGTTTTCAAATATTTTTTCAGCTTCTGGATTTTTAAGTGTTGGTTCCTTGGTTGCTCATTTGTTCTCATGGCAGTAAGCATGTTTTTCTTAATTATTTCTGCAGATCCCTCAACCCCAAGACTCCCAGGAATGAAAAACATAGTGGCCATTAAGCCACCTACCCATTACTAATTTGTTGGGTTTTTAATCACCTTTCTTCAGAGGTCAGGGTGTTAGATGAGATGACTACCGAAGCTTTGGATATGCACATTAATCTTTGTTTCAAACTGGCAGATTTCCCTCCTCATGCCTGAGGACTGAGAGACCAGGTGCATTGCGAGTGAACGCCTTCTTACAGATTTGTTCCACGCAAAAATGTCTTGTTCAGGGAACAACTTTTTTTAGAATATGTAATATCTGACGTTCTTGTACATGAGGCTGTGTCTTTGTTGTGGATCTTGTTTCTTATTTGTTTTTTAGAAGGACATTACTTAACTTCCCTGGTCACTGTTTTCTGGCTTTCTGTTTTATATAGCCTAAGTATATATCCCAAGCTTGTGGTGCACCAGAGTAATATCCCATGTTTGAATAAGTCAAAAGAAGGACACCTACTTGAGCTTTACTTAGAAACACCTTTTTAGGTCCCATTTTAAAAATATTCTGTAGTGAACACATGTTTCATGCAGCGTGCACATAGGTTTGGGTGTGCATGTGTAAGTCTACTTGCAGTTTCATATCAGTATCAGTGCCCTTAACTGTAGGAATGTAACTTCCTGGAACTTGCTAAACACATAACAAATAACATACACTATATATACTTTTACAAAGGTACCTTTGCCAATAGCCACTCATAACCACATGGATATTACTTCTTCAGCTTCAAAAAACTTGTGCTTCTATTTATTTAGCAGCTTAGGTGGTAGCTCCAAATTATACATGCAACATTTCAGTCTCTGTATTCATATTAAAATGTGTACATTTGAAATATATTTGCTCTATATAAATTTTTTTTTAAAATAAGTCTTTTAGATCAAATATTTTAAAGTCTATTTTTTAAATAAAAACTGAAAAATATGTCTCAATAAAAGCTTCTGGACAGCTACAAAGTTTGAATAATCTTGAACAGTAACACACATATGCTCCTTTAAGAACTTTTACATTTTGATGTCAACATGTAAATGATTGTATTCAATCTCCCATGATACATGCAGTTATTATTGAATATTATTGAGTTCAGTTGGCACTAATATGAAATAAATTAGCTGGCAAGGCCTCAGGTTGCAGCTGTGTCATTTCCCTTTTGGGCAGGACCAGTTTCCTTTCTTTTCATATTTTTCTCCAGCTAAACATAGGGGTTTTAGCTTGTAAAAACCTTTGAGGCACAGTGTGAAACCACTTACTCATAGGGTGAAAGGATTTTTTAATGGACAGCAAAAGCTCACAGTATGAGCATGGTGCTGGTCTGCCTCCTGAGTCATAAAAAGCAAGAAACTGTAAACGATGCATAACTTTTTAATGAGTAAATCGTAAAAACAAACTTCTAATATTTGACAAGGAAGGACAAATTTCACATTAAATCAGTTAAGTTCTTTATTTTATAGCAGTTGTTTTCGGTACAGCAATTAAAGAAGTTTCAAAACTGCAAAATCCAATTATTAATTTAGTGTAATTGTATACATAGACCACTAATGATGTGCAAAATAAAATACTGAACAACATCTCCCCTAAAAAATATTTGTCTGTTTATAGAATGTTTATTGTCAGAGTATTTTCAGTGAGCTATAACAGAACTAGGCTGAATGATACCACAGATCTCAATAAAGTGATTTTTCCTACTTAGTGCTATGTGCAATGTATTCTCTTAAGGCCCCAATTCCATAAACGAAAACTTTATGTCAGATGCTACATCTAAGGATATGTTTTGAGTTTATAAAAGATATTTCTCTCATCTAAAATGTTGGTCTTCCGGACCATTTTTAATACAGAAGATAAATCATATTTCTGATAGCTATAGTATTGTTCAGTTATAATTATTGAAAATGGGATTTTTTTTTTAAGAAGCTTGCATGTGAACACTTCCTAGGTGTATGCATTACCCAAGATGATGTGTCCACTTATGTTTAGGCAAAGGCCATGGTACTAGAATATATGAAGTAGCTTTTGTATTTCAAACAAAGTTCAGGAAAAACTAAGACTAATGAGCATTAAATTGTTTTGTATTCCTGCTACACTAACTATCTTGAAAGGATATTATTCCATATAACATATGAAAAGTTACAACAAAGATGACAAAAAGAATGTTTTTTAATTAATGAGACATATTTAACTCAGGGTGCTTATTAATACACTCTCAGAAAGCCAACAAGTAATGGGATTTGCTCTGCCTTAACAATGGGTTCACCTGGGATATATCTAGAAAAAATGGACAAAACCTGGAACACAAGATGGTGAGATCGTGTTTCGGACTTGAGAATATAGGTTAATGGATGACTGCTATAGAGAAGATGGGAGGTGGGAATTGTATCAGTAGTAATAGCCATTCCATTAGGAAATAAAGCCACAGTATTCATGACTGTTTTGCAGATTATTTTCTTAATTTCATCATCATCAGGTGTTCAAGAGACTGAAGTCCAAAGCTTCTTTTCCAGAAATGTGCTGGGAAATATTGCTTGAGGTGTACTATGCTTTATACTGGGTGGCTTTTGCAGCTCATGCATCATCCTGGGCAAAGGAAACATGAATATATCTATATCAATTAACCAAGTGGACTCCTCAGTGCATCATTTATTTCTCATGTTTGGGGAAGAGCAAGGAACTGTGAAAGGGCTTGCATCAAGTTTCTGAAGTAATGCGTGTGCTTTCTGTTTTACTCTATTTGTGCAGTAGAGATACCTCTCTGGCAGATTATTTAAGTTGTATCCTCTTTTAAATAAAATAAACTTCCAACGAATTAAAAATTATCAGTTCCCATTGAGGGAGAGAAGAGAGGTTGCTAATAATTAACAAATAATTTCTCCAGATGAAACATCTCTTAAGTCATTAAAAAACCAGAAAGTTAACTGGTTGGAATAAGAACATTTGAATGTATTTGCAGTTTCCAAAATTTTATGGCTACTTTAAGTGTGAATTTATTAATGTGATTTTTAAATAATGATTTTGAAATAATTGTCCTGACTGGTTTTTAATTAATTGTCTTAAGTGGTGCTAGCAATCCAAGGAAGATTTATGATGCATGTAGCAGATGGCATCTGTTTTCTTTGTTTGTGTGCAGGGTATGGTGGTTGCATTTCCTTAAGGGTGGCTGGGTCCAGAGCCAGGAGGAAAGCAGGTTGCTTCCCTGGTCCTGGCTGGTCTGTGCTACATGAGGTGAATCATAAGTAGGGAAAGGGAGTTTTCCTCTGTCCTGAGAACTCCACGGCACAGGAGAGAGTGCTCCAGAGCACAAGGCAGCAGGGGCTGAGGGTGTGGGGACTCACCAAGCAGTGCCCAGACCCGAGCTCCTCAGAGGCAATAGGGCAAAGAACTCCAGATAAGCAGCAGCAAAGTAGGTATTTGTTGATTTGCTAGACTAAGTTGAAGCCCAGATGAAATAATCTGTCCTGCATGACTGTGACGGGTAGGGACAATATGTACTTACAAAACCTACATTGAGGGAGAGAATTCTGAATTTTCTCTATTTTTGAAAGTTCCCTCTTGCAGTTTATGTTCAAGTATGCATATGCTTTTAAAGCCTTTGAGTGTGTTCAGGTGAAAACCAGACACCTCTCAAAGCCCCAGTCAACTTGTGCCCCATCCTAAGTGGCCTTTGAGAGAACCTACTCTGTTCATTGCTCAAATTGGAGATGAGGTTCTCGGGAGGCTGAGGGGCAAGAAGGAGACAAATTTCAAAAAGCATGTCAGAAATATCTGTCATACTTACTACTTAAGTAATGTCTGTTTCTTCTATCATGTTAAGTCTTTTCTAAACAACTGTGCTTAAGGTGTATGTTGGAGAAACAAAATGTTTCCAAATAAAGTGAACAGGTAACTACAGACCAACAGGAATTCAGAAACATTCACTGTGGGCATGAGAAGCTGGGACATGCAATTTGGGCCATAAGGGCAGGCCTGCCACTCTCTGCTTTCCGATTAGCACATGTTTAGGCAACCTCTCTGTATGACGATATTCAGAGCTGCTGGTTTCCAAACTAACCCTTACACTTGATTGGAAAAAAGTTACTGTACCTTAGAATCCCCTATCCTTGGCTTTCCAGCCTCCAGAGTCCTGGCCTTCAATTTTTTTCTTAAAGATCTATTACCTCTGTGGAAGAAATAATTCAAAGTGAAAAGCTGTTTCAGTTGCAAAAGTGAAATCATAATTACAAATAAAAGAAAGAAAAAACGCAAATCCAAGTAGTAACTAACAAAAAAATGGTGTTTTGTATGACAAGTAAGCTTGAGGGATTTCAGGGGATATTACATTGCTCCATTATGTAGCTGTGTTGTTAGGTTTGCCTTATTAAAATATTAAATTTAAAAAAAAATAAAGTAGGAACATTCCAGCACTGCTTTTAATGAAGGTAAAAGTACAAGAATATGCATTGTTTATATTAACACATGCTGTTATGCGCTGCCGTTTGACTTGAGAAAGAAATCTTAGACTAGGTACTCTTTTTGGAATAATCTTCCAAGTGGCTCTGAAATATTGGCTCTTCCTTATACAAAGATGTCCTAATCCTCGAAGTGTCTTGTTCTCATTAGTCTATTGCTTAAATAAATATCACAGCAACCTTCCCCTCTAATGAATGGTGTTAGCTGTTTGGGCCATAGGAAGCAATCCTGCTGCACGCTGCAAGCTTTTTCCTCTATTGAAAGGTTTTGTGCAGCATCCAAGTTCAAATGTCTTGTCGCTAAAGCTTGTTATCAAAAAGATATTGACAAACTGAAAGATCACAGCACTGTGACTGATGACAGAGCTAATGGGATTCCTTTTAAAGACAAAGGTTCAAAGGGCCTAAAGACACATTTTGGACAAGACATGACAAGGCTTGATAAGAGCTTACACCCACGTGAAGAGTGCAAATACAAGAAAAGAGAGGAAATGTTATGTTATAGCGACTAGTTAATGGTAATAATGACATAGGATTAAGAAATAATAACTACCACCTGAATCTTAATAAGTACCTTTAGATAATTAGATTTAGTGACTCATGGAGCTCCCTCTGAAGGGGTGTGCGGATGGTGCTGCAAGGTTGACTTCTGAAATCAGGTGGTGCCAGAGGCCGGCAGTTGTTGGAAACCCTTTGCTGGATGAGAGAAGGACAGGATGCCGCACTTTCTGCTCTCCGACTCCAGTGCCAGGGAGTCTGTGCTTCCGCTGTATTCGTTGTGGATATACAAAGAACAGCTTCAGCCTACGTAGTTTGTCAAATAAATGCATTTTAAAAAGCCATGGGTATTGTATATGAAGAGTAAGAAAAGGCAGACAATTTCAAAGTTCAGCTGTGTGCCTTTGTTTGTAAATCCATTGAGATGTATTTGTGTTTCTGTGCATCTAATATAGCAGATATGTGAAGTACATTGTGTGCTACGCCAATGCTTTATGTGGGCTGATGGATCAGTGCTATTATTATTCTTTATGCCCATTATGGCATAAAGAATTGCTATAATGCTACACATTGCTAGACAGACTTTATTATTACAAGAAATTTCACAAAGCCTTTCTTGGAATGATCACTGCACAAGTTTTGTAAATCTGTTTATGGTACAAGGCAATAGACTTGTAGTCATGGATAGTTACTACTACAAAAATAACAAATTACTGCTTTCTGACGTTTCCCCATTAGACTTCACAGGTTTTTGTGAAGGTGTGATTCAGTATTATCTTACTGGATTCCACAGTTGCAGAGTATTTACCCTCAGATCTATTAGGTTTTCCTAGGTTGGTGGTAAAGGTGGGGTTCGCTAGATCTGTTGAATAGCCTTCTCCCTACAGCGTATATAGGTTTTACTAGCAGATGTCGTACCCCGGTGGATTTCTGAATGAAAGTGGCTGACAGGAGGAGCTACAGCAGGCTGTGGTCAGCTATTTAGCACTAAAGCGTATTATTATTATTTACTTAGCTTCAAACAAAATCAGACCCTCACATAAGTAGCTCACAAAGGCCTGGAATAGCAGTTAGCTCCTCCATGCACCAGGGTGTTGTCCCTGGGGAGAGACAGACAATGGAAAGTGGAGTAGAGAGGAGACAGATGTTCACGGGCTTGAAGTTTTGCAGCAGTTGGGGTTCGGGTACATGCAGACCCACAGCATTTCTATTTCCTTCAGAGGTCTAAATGCCTTTTCTGGTTTCACCAGCAGCTACTGTTGATGATACCCAGTTGTGGATTTGGGGTGGGCTTGGGGCTTTTTTGTGGAAGCTTTTGACTGCATTTAATCTTTTACATCAGCAGTGAAGTGTGCATCCATGAGACTTAAATGAGAAAAAAACAAACAAAGATCAAAATTTTATTTGACTGTCAAATGTTATAGGCAGCAGTTTAATTTTGCAATTACAGGTTGGATTGTGAGTCGTCTTTCTAAGGAAGAGATCTGAAGTACCAGTACCCATATATTAAAGTACATTTTCCTAGACTAGAAACCTTCGCTGAGCAGAATGATTTTCCCTGAACAAAACCATGTTCTTGAGTGGTTTTTGCCCACATACTGAAGAAGAAAAATCCCTTTCACTATGTATCCCATGCCAATTGTAAATTACTTGGGAACAAACGCATAAACCTTCTGAGGTAAACATTTCTCAAAAATGAATGTAAAGTAGCTATTCATTTCTGTTCAAACTAGGAAAGCTGAATGTTTCTTGTCAGAAGTACGGTTTATTCTAACAAATTAATCAGTTGGGGTTTTTTTAAATCAAATGCTGTATCATAGGATGCACAATTAACCACAATTTCTGGTCTATCACAGATCAGGTCAAAGATAAGTAATTGAAATTTTTAAAAAAAGCAATATGAAAACTTACATAAAACTATGAATAGTGACATACTAGTGATAGTGACATAGTAATGTAGTTTATGGCTTAATATTTTGGTCAAAGAAGTATATGTTATTAGATAGTCTAGAGATTTGAAATAGGGTATCTACTTCAGAGCTCCAAGACTTCTTGTTTCTGCAGGTTCACAAGTACAATGTTACTACAGTCACTACAGTGTCAGTGTAAGAGCAAAATTAGATCTGAATGAGTTACTTGAACTTGGGTGTGACAGTACCAGTGGGGAGCTACAGATCCCTTAGTAGGCATAAAAAAAGCACACTAAACCACAAACGCAGCTTTTTGTCAGTTCAAATGTATCTTCAGTGACTGCCCAAGTTTTCTTTTGATTTTTTTTTTTATTCTGCTATGGTGAAGATGTGCATTTTGGGCAGCAATGGGAAGAAATAAACTGAGTCTGCATGATAGTGGCTGCTTCTCCGTGAGCATTATATAGTTGATGAACAGCAATCTGCTGCTCTATGAGGCAGCATTTCACAGCTCTTGGCTCCTCTCTGTAGCTCTTTGCAAAAGAGCCCAACTGAGTGGAGTACATGGTGTTGTGGAGGTGTGCTAAATGGCGCAAGAATCACAGAATCATAGGGTTGGAAGGGACCTCTGAAGATCATCTAGTCCAACCCCCCTGCCAGAGCAGGGCCACCTTAGAGCAGGATGCACAGGAACCCATCCAGGCAGGTTTTGAATGTCTCCAGAGATGGAGACTCCACCACCTCCCTGGGCGGCCTGTTCCAGTGCTCTGCCACCCTCAAGGTAAAGAAGTTCCTTCTCATGTGAACTGAGAAGGGACATGTTCCTTCTCAAGAGCTGAGAGATAGCTTAGTGTTGTGTTGTCTTACATAGAAGTAGGTTTGGTGGAAGGACTACAAGGTTTAAGAAGAAGAAATGAGGAAAGTGGTGGTCAAGCAAATGAAGAGTAAAGTGTATAGCCATGTAGAGGGCATCTTTGGTCATTGGGGCATTGTCTGTACAGACACACATTTTTCCTATTCAAACTTATTTTTCACCCAGTTTCTGTTATTTAAACTTCAGCAGCACAAAATGAAATGGCATGGTTGACATGCTGGAGGGCAGGGATGCCATCCAGAGGGACCTGGACAGGCTGGAGAAGTAGGTCCCGTGTGAACCTCATTGAGTTCAACCAGGCCAAGTACAAGGTCCTGCATCTGCTTCATGGCAATCCCAGGCACAAATACAGGTTGGGTGGAGAATAGATTGAGAGCAGCCTGGAGGAAAAGGACTTGGGGGTGCTGGTGGAAAAGAAGCTCAACATGAGCTGGCAATATGCACTTGCAGCCCAAAGGTCCAACAGTGTCCTGGGCTGCATCAAAAGAAATATGGATGGTAGGTCAAGGGAGGTGATTTTACCTCCCTACTCCGCTCTGGTGAAACCCCACCTGGAGTACTGCATCCAGCTCTGGAGTCCTCAGCACAAGAAGGACATGGACCTGTTGGAACGAGTCCAGCGGAGGGCCACGAAGATGATCAGAGGGCTGGAGCACTTCTCCTATGAGGACAGGATGAGAGTGTTGAGGTTGTTCAGCCTGGACAAGAAAAGGCTCTAAGGCTCTAGGGAGACCTTATAGAAGCCTTTCAGTATCTAAAGGGGGCCTACAGAAAGGATGGGGAGGGACTCTTCATCAGGGAGTGTAATGATAGGATGAGGGGTAATGGTTTTAAACTTGAAAGAGAGTAGATTCAGATTAGATATCATGAAGAAATTCTTTCCTGTGAGGGTGGTGAGGCACTGGAAAAGGTTGCTCAGAGAAGCTGTGGATGCCCCATCCCTGCAAGTGTTCAAGGCCAGGCTGGATGAGGCTTTGAGCAACCTGTTTTAGTGGGAGGTGTCCCTGCCTATGGCAGTGGGGGTTGGAACTAGATGATCTTTAAAGTCCCTTCCAAACTGAACCATTCTATGATTCTATAATTTCTGACAAATTAAAATATTTCATGGGTAAACTCAAAATAGGTTAACTTGTCTATGATATAGACATGCAAAAATACATCTCAAAATAGAAGCAATTGCTTCTATTTATGCAACTCAACAACTACCTTTCCAATGAAAATATTTAAATTTTAAGGTCTTCAAGTACTAACTAAACCAAAGAGAGAGCAGAAAAGTCAGAATTGGGTCAAAACTGAAGGATTTCTGATGTTGTACTATTCCTCACAAACTGTTTTGTTTACTGTTCCAGCTAATACAAGGACATGTCAAATTTTGTGAACAGATAAGTGAAGGCAAAGACAACTTGTGCTGATTCCTCTCAAGCAGTGCAGAAAAATCCAGGTCACAGTTTAATGATGCCATAATGATGGCGTAAACTTAAATTACTCAAGGAAAATGCAATATTCACAAAGGAGAGCATTCAATAGTCACAGAAATAGGTGCATCATTGCATTATGTTTTGGACTTCCTTTTAATGGCAAATTTCTACATAAGGGAATATTAGTCAAGAATATATCTGTCTTCTAACAAGTCTCTGATACTTGGCTTACTGTAATATTATCCCCTCTTAGAAATTGACTTTATCTAATCTCTATTAGGACTGCTGTTAGTTGTGGTCTGTAAGTGTGTGGTTTGCTAGATGTTGGAAGGCATAACAATGTCACTTTATCTCTCTGATCTGTTTCCTCAGACCAGAGGAAAGCTAATGTGCTTGAAAGTTTGTCTATTTACACCAGATAAGGAATACTGAGAGGTCAGCCATTTATCTAGTTTATCAATCCAAATTTATCTATCAGCTCATTGGTAATCTCAGCTGCTGGATCCCACAAATTATCTTGCCTCTTTACAAGCTTTGCATAGTAAATAGAACAAGTTTCAGTTTCCTCAGTTTCATTGACTCTGTAACCTGCTACAGTCAATGTGAGGCTTCTATGGGAATATTAGGAGGGGGTTTTTTAAGTGCTTTTTCTGTGGCAGACTTGTGGGTTAGTACAACTGTTGAAACTTTGTGATGCACTAAATGGAGCATGACAAGAAATTGGTCTAGTTTGTCACTTCACCTCATTTTGAGAGCAAAATATGAATTATTTAAGCAATGAGATAGACCAGACTTTGCAGCAGTGCTGATAAACGCCCATTCTGGATGTTTGCCTTGTTTTTCCATCACATGCGAATGGTGCATTAATCAGCACTAATGCACAAGCTAATGTTTCTTATTAAGATTTAACATTGTTCTTTCTCTTGATAAAAATAGAACTTAAGGGTTTTTTCCGCTAATGGTTATTGGGGAGGGAAATGTTATATTCTTATTTCCAAGATGCGCAATGATAAAAATGCATAGGAATTTCCTTTCATATCTTACTAATTACAGATCTGAAGCACTTTCATTGTGGTTTTCTTTCATTGTGTTAGAATTGCCTTTTTCTTTTTTGCATTGACAGATTCATACAGTCTTGCATTGAGGCATAGCTAACGTGAATTTGTTTCTGGGACATTAGCTCCTGCCACAACACAGCAGAAATTCCTCATAGAAGAGTTCTAGATTGCGTTGATAGGTGCAGCTACCTTAGCATCTCAGTTTCGATCAGGGATTTGCTTTTGAATTAGGGTTTGGTTTTTTTCTGGTATCTGACTCACCATTTTTTTTTACTTGCATTGTGTGATTGTCTCTCGGGTAGGCAAACTAGACTCCTTTTTGGATGAAAATTAACTAGGTGATGCACTCCTGGAGCACACCTGAATGTGCTCCAGTGACTAGGGGACACTCAGTTTGTATGACCAAGATAGAGCTAGTCTTACCATGCCCAACTCTGAGCACTGATCTGTAAATCTGCTTCTATTGCATTCCATCACTTGCTTACGTTGATAGCTTGTGCTACTCTGACAAAGCTCTAAGGTGGATCCACCTGTACATTTTTCTTAACAGAAGGATTCCAAAAACATTAAAAGAGCTTTTTAACTCCGTGTTAAGATTTTACTTAAAAAACAAAATAATTTCAAACAGACAAATACAGATCTGGGTGAAACAGAATAAATTAAAATCATAGCATTTAGCAAACAAATCTCTTCCTGCTTGCTGTTTCCTTTCAGGGAAAATCCTTACCTTCATCTTTACTTTCAGTCCTGTAACTTTTAGTAGCTTTTTGGGTTGCAAGAAACCTACTTGCTCTCTTCTGAATCCCTCAAAAACATCTTCTTTTTCATTTCATTTTTTTCCTATGTCTCTGCAACATATCTTTGTGTCTGCTTTTCCTTCTCCTGGATACATATGGTCAGTAACTCCTAGGAAGGAGGAACTTTCCTAGGCAGTATATAAAGACAGTCACATGGTCCAATATGCTAGACCAGGAAAAAAAAGCTGGTCAGTTGTCTGTCTCTCAGTAAGACAATGCATGTGCAATGAAATGTGGACAGACAGATTGGTAAGTTATGTAAACTGTCATAGTTGGGGGGAAACAAATGAATTTATTAAATGTATTTCACTTCATACATTAAAAAAAGAAATGTAAAAGAAAAAAAACAAACCCATGCTTAGGTCCAGATCATCTTGGAAATGTATTTGCTTTTTATTGCTTCTCACTTTACTTCCAGTGGTGCTCAGAGATATAGAAGGGAAAGGGTCATCTGAACTGGTTCAGAGTCGAGGGCACAGCACACACTTAGTCTGTATCACTTGTGCTGCGCTGTATTTTGCACTATAAAGTCTTGTTATTTATAAAAATCCCAAGCACATTCAGTAGTTTGGGAACATCAAATCTTTTATGCGATATCCTTTGGGCTTACTTAGTGGAATGCTTTAGAAAGGTTTTATGTTATCACCATCAAATGGGGGCTAAACCACAATAAAAGTTACAATGTACTTGAGGGGAGCAAAGGAAAAAAAGCGCGAAATGCATCGGCCTAGGATCACTGTAATCTGTGAGTGATCCAGCTCTCTGATGTCAATACTCAAAAGATTAATTTCTTCTCACTTTCTCTTCCTTCTGGTTTCTGAAAATTAGCTATGTATGTGTCATGGCTCTTTTTTATACTGAAAGATAAACAAATTTTAAGTAAAAATCAGTCCTTTCTGAGTGTGAAATCAATACTGAACTAAAGCTAAGCAGTCTTATGACTTGTTCTCTAGTAGCTTCAACTAAAACCTTAGGTTTTTCTGCTTGCTTGATCACAAGCTCCTGTCATTTTTCCTCTCTCTTGTCCACAAGTACTCTTTATTTTTACATCTTTGCTGCTGAAATCTCAGCATTTTTTGTAGTAGATTTTCATTCCATCTTCACTACTTCAAACGTTCTCCCTTCGTACACATCCAAAATGTTGACATCATTATCAACTGCATTGCTCTGATCACAGTTACCTCCTTCCTAAATTATTGAGCAGGTTTTCCTCTTTCACATACAGTTCAAGTTTTTTCTTATGCTTTATGTGTTTATTCTAAACTGCTTTCTGGCTAATCCTCTCTGCACTGTTCCCTTCCCTCCTACTTTCCCCTCTGTTGCTTGGAATATGTTGGTCTCTGTTAACCTTGCTAAGCGCATCCCTCCTCATCTTTGGAAGTACTTTTAAAAATCTGTATGTTTGGGAAAGCCTGTAAATATAGGCACCCCTTGGAGAAGCAATTTATAATGTAAGATTGAGGTTTTACTCTGGTTCCCTTCAGCATCTGATGACAAAAGTAATTCTGTCATCTCTCCATGGTAGGTGCCTTCAGGGGAATGGAGCTGACGGAACTGTAAGCTCTGGGCACTGTGTTTGTATTCCTTTGAACT